>CM055273.1:36720860-36778581 GCA_029237695.1 Conchocele bisecta
TGGTGCTAGTTGACATGTTAACATAAAGTTGAGATGATTTTGTAAAAAAAAAAAAAAAAAAAAATTACAAATCAGGCCTACCCCGCGTATCGGGACCTGTTCCCGCGTATCGTGACAAAAACAGTACGATACGCGAAAGGGCTCTGGAGAACCCTGCTATCACATCGCTGTGTGTAAAAAAATAATATTTTATTAACGACAAACTCGCGAAAAACATGTGACAAAACGTCGAATCGAGTTGAAAACTCGAATTAACTGAATATACCGTAAAATGTACGAACATCTCCTGCTACTACCTACATACCTATACATATGGTCCTTAATTCTGGGGATATTTTCCCGCCCATAACCCGATTTTTTCCACAGATTTCGCTAGTACGGATTTCTTCCCGATGTCTTCTGCCATTTTTTGTTGTTGTTGTTGTGGTAGAATTTGAGAGAATTTCCGCCGCTAAAATTTTGGCGCACCGCGTTAGTCTAATTCCCCCACACACGGGGACTCGGCCAAAATCTATTTCCCGGGACACGGGATCATTTAGCGTGTCAAATTCCCGCCCCTCGGGGACCATCTGGCTGTCTAATTCCCCGGGGGTGCCCGCCGCCCCCCCCCTGGGGGAAAACATTGATAGGTGCATAAATAACTAGATCTGTCAGTAAGCGAGGCTTACGGAATACCCCACACGTGGGCCCATGTGCCCCTAAATATGTAAGGAAGTAGAAGTTATAACATATTTCTCTGATGTTAAGTTTTGTAAAGAGACTACCCGGTAAGTATTTTACCTTGGGATCAGCGGGGGTTGGACGGTCATGGATTTGGCGCAGCATGGTAGTAGAGCCTTACAGGAATGCATGTGTGAAATATTAAGCATTTTAGACGAAGGAAATAGAAGTTATTTTTGTATAGAGACCAAGAATTTGACCTTGACCTCGGGATCAGCGGGGGTTGGACGGTTGTGGATTTGGCACAGCATGGTAGTAGAGCCTTACAGGAATGAATGTGTGAAATATTAAGCATTTTAGATGAAGGAAATAGAAGTTATAACATATTTCTCTGATGTTAAATTTAGTGACGAACGCACGGACAGACGGACAACCTGACTCCAGTATACCCCCCACAACATAATAAATGCATGTATTGAATAAAGCCATCTGTTATCCTTATCTGTAATACTATACAATATTTCTTGCCATAATTGTATTGTAGTAGGTGTAATATAGGTATTACGAAACCGAAAGTAGACAGCTGGAAAATCACAATTTCTACAATATGAATCACGTGATCGAGATATTCCCTCTTATGCGAAGTCAAGGTCGACTGGAAGAAGCTCTTTCAACAAAGAAAAGGATTTGATCTGTGCCCCATCTTTGGTTAAGGGGATCGTGGGGTGGGATGTGGGTTGAACTATGATTACAGCCATCTGTAATTATTTGGAATAATAGTATGCATCGATATGTTATTGGAAGCATGAAAGGGTTTTTGTTTTTGTTTTCTTTGTAATTAATGAATATCTAAACAAAAAAAGAGCTAGACTATCAAACTGTTCATTGTTTTACATTTCATTTATCAACATATTTGAGCCGAATAAAAAAATATAAAATCTGGTAATGAACCTCATTTTCATACAGCAGCAAAGTATCTCAGTGCAATCTTAACATTTTGCTCACTGGTAGCCTATCCGCATACAGGTTTATACAGTGAATTCCTCAGAATGTTACTTTTCGTTGAATTCTGGGATTGAAAAATGACGATATGTCATGCTCGTGCATGTAAAGAACATGGAGATATTTAGAAAAATCAATAGGGTAGTGTGATTCTAAACGGCATTATAACGTTTGTATGATCGTATTCTATAATTTTCCAGCTGCGGTTTGTGTAATTTTGATTACTAATTCACCACACGCAAGTTTTGCGATTGCCAATAAGATAAGGGCGTGAAACCTTCCACGGTAAAACGGCTGTTGGCACTGTCACACATTAAGCGGACTGAAACCGTGGAATACCTTCCTCTAGCAGCTACATCTATTGTGGTGGACATAATGATATATGTGTGTTTGTTTAGAATTTACACCAGTGTACTGTGTGTTGTTTCATGTGTCCTGTAACGTCAAGCCGACTTGAACTTCGGTAATTTAAGAAATGGCATTGGCAACTGTCGAGTATTTTTTCCCAATAAAGCCACGAAAACAGATGACAATCCCATTTAACCCACATGTATTAATTAAAATACCATTTCTATGATTATATCCATCAATATGATAAGTTGTATTATGATAAAATGTCAGTAAATTACCTATGAGTCATTGACTGACGAGTATTGCCCATAATTTGACTGTTAGGCCTACGTTTTGTTAAAAGTGTTGTTGTTGTTGTTGTTGACATTCCCACGCTTATTTACCATGGCACGCATTGAATATGCGGGCGATGATGGCGTGTGGATGGTTACATGGGCAATGATGGGGCGGGGATGTACGTGACGTGGGCGATGACGGCGATGGTGACGTGGACAATGATGGCTCAGGCGATGGTGACGTTGGCGATGATGGCACGGGGATGGGGACATGGGCAATGGTGATGTGGGCGATTATGTGGGTGACGACGATGTGGGTGCCGATGTGAGTGGTGGCATGGCATGTTTTTTTTGTTGTTGGTGGTGGTGCATTTGGCGGTGATGGTGTTTATTATTCATGATACGTTTCAGAATAGTGAAGACGGCGACAAGGACTTGATGAAGGTGTAGACGATGATGGTGGGAATGTTGACGTGGGCGATGATGGAACGGGGATGGTGACGTGGACGATGATGGAGTGGGGATGGTAATGTGGGCGATGATGGCGCGTGGGTGGTGACGTGGGCGATGATGGCGTGGGGATGGTGACGTGGATATAAGTCATTAAAAGTATACATTCGTCTATTACGGTAGTTTTATAATGTTTCCTTTCACAGATCTGTTTGATATTTCACACACGCAATGCATTAATGGTCTTCTACTGCCCTGCGACGAATCCACGATCGTCACGCCCCTGCATTTGAAACCTTAACGGTCGGGTGAATGTCTTATAATTTATGTTTGCTTGCACTCATCTGCTGGATATTTCACACACGCATTTATTTAATGGTCCTCTACCGCCCTGTGACAAATCCACGACCGTCCCGCCCCTGCTAAGCCCAGGGTCAATGTCACATACTTGGTGCGTTCGAAACTCGGGTAAGTGTCTTATAATGTAGCTTTATGGATCTGCTTGATATTTCACACACCCATTGATCTGATGGTCTGCTTTCATGCTGTGACAAATCCACACTTCTCTGGCCCTCTGTTTTTTCAAATGTGCTATGGCTGCCAGCGGGGGCATTCGTGTGCCGACAGGCCACATTTCTAGTTTGTTATGCCCCACCAATTTTTTTTTTTTTCTTCTATTTTTCTCACTAAAAACATGGTTTAATGCCACTACAGAATCATTTCAATGGAAATGAATTCTGAAGTTCTGTCAAACCAGGTATTTGGCGGGAGACATACTGTCTCCACGCTATTGGGATCGTGATTCTGGCCGTTTGCACGGGTCTACTTTCGGAAGTGGCTCTCTGTTCATCGGGGGACGTCTCAATACTCAATTTGCGTTCGCAATTAACAAGTCAGGTGACATTTAAAGTCAGCGAGTGAACTGAAAGCAAGTTATTAATAGCAACGGCAATGCTCAACATTATGTGTAAAATAGTTGGCATGCCTTTGAAGAGAACAAATTGCTGTTATTGAGACGTCCCCCGTATCGTGCGTGAGTCGCAATGCGACGTCGAAGGCCATTTCTTTTTCATATTGTGGTTTACGGGCGATTTTCGAAAAATTACCCTCTGGGTGAGCGAAACAAAATTCATGAAAACATTTTGCCGTTCATGCAGCATACACGTATGTAGGCCTACGCCCAGTCATAATTTTGAAAAGATTTCACATAATATTATGTCAAACCTCCAGAGTTCCTGTTGAGTATGCAATTTGGATTACTCGGTTTGTATCCCTATTCTGCAAAGTGCCGATTGATTTTGGCCAAATAAACATACTAAAAATATGAAAATTTCCCCGTTTTTTTTCTTCACATTGCAAAAGACCTATGCTGCCAAAAATATTTTTTTAACAAAATCGATCAAATATTGATTTTATGGGCATCAATCAACATCAAATATATTTCTAACAAGGAATTTCTGAGTATGCAAATTCACAAGTGGCTACTTGTCTCCCGCCAGTCAGTACTTTCAGTACTTTGATTATTGAAACAAGGCAAAATATAAAACACCAGCAGACGACACTATTTGCTTCACACAGTCTAAGGGTTATTAACGGTTATAATGCTACCTACAGCGTTTGTTTTGTTTGTTTATTAGTGTTTAACAGCCTATCAACAGCTAAGGTCATGTAAGGCCGGGCAAACAGGTTTAATCCCATTTTAACCTGCTGCATTGTGGGGGGGGGGGGGGGGGGGGGAAAGTAAATCCCAAAATCAGAACAGTTTGTTTGTTGTTTTTTTTTGTTTGTTGGGGTTTAACGACCTATCAACAGCTAAGGTCATTAAGGTCGGGACAATGGGTTTAGTAGTAAATCCCATATATTACCTGTACATGTACAAATGGGGGGAAAATCCCAAAATCAGAACAGAATATTTACAATAACAAAACTATATATTCAGCCCTGAAATCAGAATAATCCTGATCTGATGCCAGGTCCTCGCCACACCAGAATCACTTGGCCCCTCCCAAAAGCAGTAGGATCAGTAATAATCTTACTACTTTTATAATGGGCAATAACCCAATTCAACTCACAGGTAACTAAAGAGCCAAAGATAAAAACGTACCCGAGGGCCAAACCAGGCAAATCGTGATTCCTATAAGGAGGAATCCCACCGTTAATTTACGCCATCGCGTTTCGCCCGACCACCACCCACTAACAAGAATTTCACCACGGAAGCGGTATCGTGCCTGTCGAGGCATTTGATCGTGAACATTACTAGTAAATAAATAACCTTGAGAATTTGGATGTGGGGGTGTGCGTAATGATGCATCATCCCTAGACAAACATTGATGTGAAATATTATCAAAGTCTGGCAAGGGGTTAGAGATATTGTGAAAAAACAATAACTTTAACGCATTTCTGTTACAAAACCGGTGAACATTACAAGTAAATAAATGACCTTGACCTTGAGAATTTGGATGTGGGGGTGTGCGTAATGAAGCATCATCCCTAGACAAACATTGATGTGAAATATTATCAAAGTGTGGCAAGGGGTTAAAGAGATATTGTGAAAAAACAATAACTTTAACGCATTTGCCTTACAAAAAAAACCGGACGACGCGGACGACGCGGGACGACGGAAAAAGCGCCGACTATAGTCGCACCTCTGCTAAAGCAGGCACGACAAAAATCAGAACGGAATATTTACATCGAGAACAAATATATTCAGCCCTGAAATTAGAATAACCTGACCTGGTGTCAGGTCCATACCACATAGTCACTTGGCCTCTTCCCCTAAAATAGGATTACGAATATCGTAATACTCACATAAGGGGTATAACCAGATTCAACTGTCACATACAAAATGCCAAAGACGTATGTGAGGGCCAAACCAGGTCTCCAGTCGGGATTCCGGCAAGGATGAACCCTGATCGTTAAATTACCAATCGCGTGCTCCCACCTGCCGCCCACTACCTTCGGCGTAATTTCATTAAATACGTTTACAAAACAGATGCGGATGTACATGTACATGTACTCAACTTTTGACGCCATTTACGGAAAATATTGTAATTTTGTAAACGTATTTCTTGAAATTACGCAGATGTCTGAAAGTACAAAATCACAGGGCGTGTCTCATATGTGGTTGTGAATGGAGAACTATAGTCTGTTTCACGAAAGCTGCCCAAATTTTACGGTTATATAGACAATTCAAAAACAATATTATTTTCGATAATATTAAATTAAAGGCAAATTTAAGAATGAGCCTTCTTTTTATTTCGTGAAATTTGGTCAAATATTGATTTTATTGCGAAAACAAAATTTCCCTATGTTAAATCCTCATAGACATCTTCACGGAGTGAAGATGTCTATGGGGATTTAACATGGGGAAATTTTTTAGCAATTTCAGAAATACTGGACCGATTTTTAAAATTTAACTTTTGTTTTCTTAGCGAGATCATTTCCAAGCTATCTAGCTAGGTTTCGGAGTCAATTTCCAAATTTTTTCTTTTTTTTTACTCCTTCCATAACTCCTCTACCTTTTTCCCCCATGTTAAATTCCCACAGACAAATAAATTTTTCGTAATAAAATCAATATTTGACCGAATTTCACGAAATAAAAAGAAGGCTCATTCTTAAATTTGCCTTTAATTTAATATTATCGAAAATAATATTGTTTTTGAATTGTCTATATAGCCGTAAAATTTGGGCAGCTTTCGTGAAACAGACTATAGGGCTTATGGGTTTTGCGACCAGCGTAGAACTGGTTTTCCTAGGTCGGACACGACCTCGCATCATAACAAATGAAATAATGTGCTTAAGGCTCTAACGTCAATATTGTAGTAGCAAGTTCATGTTTATTTGAGAAGTATCGTTATCCTGCAGAAATACATATAATACATAGAAAATTACAAACATGTTATTTTGTTACAATACGAGCTTGTGTCCGACCAGAAGTTGCATATCTTATAATAAATACCAAAGCAAACGGCGTATTTAATCTCAGGGGAAGTAATCATTGTAACCAATGCATAATAGCGGTTACAAATGGACACCTTTGTGCAAAGGTGCAGATTTTGGGCCTTATATACCTGTGGCTGTCACTGGAGCTTATACGAGTTGTCACCAATGTGCCTCCTGATCAAACAGCACACTCCTGTAGCCTGATAACAATTTATACTGCTGGTTGGCAGCAAGGTCGATGTTTCATTGATGGAATGGCAAAGAGTGCAGATCCTGATCAGACTGTGTGGATGCACAGGCTGATCTGGATCTACACTGGTCGCAAAACGCGTAAGCGCAATTTCCCCAGTCACAGCCGCAACTAACATTTAAAAGACAGTGTAGACTGTGATCCGACTGTACTGGTGTACGGATTAATCTGGGGTTTCAAAGTCATAGTGAAACTTTCATAGACCGTCAAATTTATAGTTATCACAATGCAGTGTCCTGACAAGAAGAGCACTGATCGCAACTCAACCAATCATACATATATTTACACATTCCGTAAATTAATAATAGAAACGCCCATCCAACCTATTGCGTTTATATTCCAGTACATTACATTAGCCCCACATGACGTCGCGGGACGTTGTTGATTGATTAAAGTTTGTCTGATGCCGTTAATATCAATGCTGTTGTCCATAACTGCACGTTATTGACCCGCAATGTCGCTGTTCCATGTATTGAGAAGAAATGATGTAAAACAAGATGATTCTTAATTTTAACACCATATTCGGTGAGTTTCATCTTTGATACGATCAGAAAAGTGTAAATATAAGAAACAAAATCATGGGCTGTTGCATTTACTGTGGTATTAACAACATTTGGTCTATTTAAAGTTTGCGATGACCCCACGCACAGTTGTGAAGGTCAAAAGGTCAAGGTCATGTAAAGGGCAGCATGAATGTGTGGTATTTGTCCATAAGTATGATGTATTGAAATATCAAAGTAAAAAAATACTCAGGCAAACTTCTTAGCTTCAAAGTTCAAAGCTGTGAAGGTCAAAAGATCAAGGTCATATTACGGGCAGCATGTATGTGTGGCATTGTCCACATGTATACTGTGTTGAAATAATTAAGTAATCCTTAAAGGGATATAGAAGTTATGACAATTGAGAAACCCCAGCAAACTTCTTAATGTGCCGGACACACAGACAGACGGACAGACACGGTAACAGTCCAAACACTATATGCCTCTGGCTCTACAGAGCATAAAAATTAAACAGCAGACGACAACATTAATTCAGCATTGTAAGGGTTAAACAACATCAAATGTCCAAGGGGACAGTTTTGGCCCCTTTCCAATTGTCAGTGAATCGGAGATCCATAAATTTTAATCAAAGTAAATGGAATGGATTTTGATATGTTAATTTTGCAACCAATCCAATTGTCACAAAATGATTTTCAGATTAGTCCATTTATGAAAAGGGGGTGTTTTGTTCTCAAAAATATAAAAATTACTTGCAAACAGTGCATAACCAGATGAGCAGACTCGTGACGTGAGCCGTCTCTTCTGGATCTGCACTTTCAAAATCTAAATGTCTCTCAACTCTTACAGTGCTGAATTAAACTTTGTCGTCTGCTGTTACCACTATAGCTGGTTGTCCAGCTCAAAGGGTTAAATTCTGAATTAAATGTTGTCGTCTGCCGTTTATTTTCTTTTATTTTTTTCATAAAAAAACATGCTTTGACAGCATCTTAGATTCTGCCAAACCATGTTTTATTGAGAGAAAAGTAAAACTATGAAACAGCAGCAAACAATAATTTCTGTTCCTGCATTCTAAGGGCCTACATACCATAAAGCAAACATGTGCAAACTGTAGATCCAGACAAGTCAGTTCTAACGTCTCGTCTGCATCTGCAGCATTTACCAGCATTGTTCAGTTCTAAAAAATATCCCTATTTTCCCATTAACCCTAAACAACCGGAATGGACTGTGATATATTAATTTAATGACGAATCCACTGGTCATAAACATATTTTCAGACTAGTCCATTCATAAGGGGGTGTTTTTTTTTCTGTAAAAAATATTAAAATTACTTTCAACAAGTGCAACTCCTGACAAGACGGCTCGTAACGAGCAGGTTCATCTGAATCTACATTGTTTGCAAACACCGCTATAGAGGCATGTATATAGTGTTCAAAGGCTTAACCCTTAGACCGCTACACACAACAATTGTCGTCTGATGTTGCTTTTATATATTGCCTTATTTCTCAATAAAAACATGTTTTGACAGCACTTCAGAATCATTTCCAATGGAAATGAATCTGAAGTGCTGTCAAAGCATGTTGTAAATTATTCTAAAGTGCCGTCAAAGCATGTTTTTGGTGATAAAAATGGAAAATAGAAAATATACAGCAGACGACAAAAAATAAATAGCGGTCTAAGGGTTAATGGAATAGTCCATAAATCAGCATGGACTAGCCAATGTTAGGTACCGTATTTAGGAGTGAGAGGGTTAACCCCAACAAGGCAGGAACAAAAGTAGTTCCTTATTTTGTATTTTCTCTAAACAAAAACACGGTTTGGCAGCATTTTAGAATCATTTCCATTGGAAATGATTCTAAAGTGCTGTCAAAGCATGTTTTTGATAAGGAAAATGGAAAATACAAATTAACAGCAGACGACAAAGTTTAATTCAGCACTGTAAGAGTTCGAGACATAGATTTTGAAATTGTTCCCTGGGCACTCTACGAGCACAACACGGATAATGGTGACGTATATAATACACGATACCGTTTATTCAAATAGATTGATTATCATGAAATAATACACTAGTGATTGGGTCCTTACGCTAAACAAATGAGTGAGCATCGTGAACCAAGTCTGGTTAGCAGTAGGACCCAACCACGAAATGTATATTATACTCTGTATGACATTTACACATGCATATTCTGTTAATACAACATTAAGACTGAAACTAAAAGTATGCCCTATACAGTTCAAGCTAAAACAATGCCCTATATGGTTTTGACATGATTTTGTATATTAAATTAACTGCAGACAGGAATATTTATATATATCAAACAAAAAACATTTGTAGACATTGAATAGCCAATGTATTTATTTTAAGTACATATACTATATAATGACTACAAATGTTTGTTTTATACACAAGAATTCCGCCACAGAAGCGGTGTCGCGCCTGCCGGTGCATTTGACTATGTAGAGAATAGTAGGTTAGTGCCGTGAATGTGAAAAAATATCTGGCAAGGCTCAGGAAACGGGATGGGCGAGGCTCTGCCGAGCACATCCTGTTTCCGTGCCGCGCCAGATATTTTTTCCCATTCACGGCACTAACCTACTATTCTATTTATCACGTCAAACACCTACAAATGGCTGTAAAATGCAAAAATAGTATTGACTGGATATCAAAAATGTTTCACGGCACATACGCACTGTGTTGACGGGATAAAAAGAGTATTATACCCTCAGATTTCAAATTCAATGCATATTTTACTTTTCCTAATGCATTATTGATTTTCTGCCTTATTAAATAGGGAATAAATGATAAACAAAAATAAAACACATTTAAAAATAGATTACAAGTAAATTACAACTTTATTACAGTATTTTCACTACTCAATTTGAAAAGAAATGCATATTTTCACATTGGTGTGAGTATGAGAAAAAATATCTGGCAAGGCTCAGGAAACGGGATGGGCGAGGCTCTGCCGAGCACATCCCATTTCCGTGCCGCGCCAGATATTTTTTCCCATTCACGGCACTAACCTACTATTCTATTTATCCCGTCAGCGACTTACAAATGGCTGTAAAATGCAAAAATAGTACTGACTGGATATCAAAAATGTTTCACGGCACCGTGTTTCACGGCACATACGCACTGTGTTGACGGGATACAACATGATCATGGGCATGTACTAAAGTAAGCCTCACAAAAACCGTCAGAGAAGTGCATGCTTAAAACACGAAAAAGGTCAAGGTTGAAGAAACTTTTTATATAAAAAAATGGCTAAGTGTTTCTACAAACATGTAAAGGTAAAAAAGGGCAAGGTCATGTTAGTGGCAGCACGAGTGTGTTCCAAATGCCTACATGTATCAAGTGTCGAAATATTGAAGCAACCCGTCAAGTAATATTAATGTTATACCATCATGAAGAAGCTTGTACACATTTTTGACGCAAAAAAATTGGCTAATTGTTTCTGCAAAAATGTGAACGCAAAAAAAGGTCAAAATCATGTTAAGGGCGGCATGAGTGTGTTTAAAATGCTCACATGTAGCAAGTGTCCAAATATTGAATCCGTCGAGTAATATTAAAGTTATACCATGATGACAAAGCTGGTACAATCTTTTTGACATTTTGGACGACGACGACGGAAAAAGCTAAAGCAGGCGCGACAAAAACAGTAATTACACCATCCTATCACCATGGCGATGGCCTGTGATTTAATACAGTAGCCAGTTTATGTGAAATGGGTATACCATCCGGACTTAAGATACAAATATTGGAGGAAGAATTCATCATAATTATGAACTTTTAACCCTTACACTGCTATCTGCTGTTTATTTTCTATTTTCCATTTTTATCATCAAAAACATGCTTTGACAGCAAGCACTTTAGAATAATTTATAACATTCTCTGACAGCACTTCAGAATCTTCAGTGCTGTCAAACCATGTTTTTATTGAGAAATAAGGCACAATATAAAAGCAACAGCACACAACAACTGTTGTGTGTAGCAGTCTAAGGGTTAATAGGTTCGGGGTTTGCGGAATGTGACGCGGGAGGGCGGAGTTTTGAAATACCGGTATGTTTGCTTTTGTTTGGCATGTGAAATTCTGATTTTGTTCCGAGTTGCCAGATCAGAGACATAAATACTATACAAATGTAAAGTTTGTTTATTAGTGTTTAACAACCTATCAACAGCTAAGGTCATTCAAGGCCGGGTCAATCAATGGGTTTAGTACTAAATCCCATATATTACATGTAAAAGTACACAAAGAGGGGGGGGGATCCCATAATCAGAACTGAATACTTGGCCCCCTCCCAAAAGTAGTATGATCAGTAATAATCTTACTACTTTTATAATGGGCAATAACCCAATTCAACTCCCAGGTAGCAAAAGAGCCAAATATAAAAATGTACCCGACGGCCAAAACAGGCAAATTGTGATTCCGTAAATGCTTGGCCAGATGCATATACATGTATGTTCTATAAAGTTACTATAACCTGTTTAGACGTGAAAAAGCACCAACTTTTCGTCAGACACGATTGGATATAACATATTTTTGCATGGTAGTGTTTTTTATTGATCATGTGCCAATTTTACACTACGGTTTTATTTCTACATGACGATAAAATACTCGACGCGCATGGATTTTTCAGACGCGGCGAAATCTGAGAACCAAAGTAGGTTTTTTGTATGGCATTATAATCCAATTAGTAGTTAGATATGAACATCAGGGCACACAAGGTGTTTCTCGTTGATTCAAGGTTTATTTGTGGCAGTGACTGGTGAAATGGGGCTTATGGGATTCGTGACCAGTGTAGCTCCTGATGAGACTGTGCGGACCCATAAGCCCCATTTCTCCAGTCACAGACACATTTATAGTTCGCCCTACTTTCTAAGCCAATCGCTGGGCAGCATTGTGCTCAACTTATTTCACATATTGCAACGCTTAAAAAATCAATACGCGGATGGGACATTGCAGTGTACACTTGGCTGAACTATAAGTATGTTATTCACAAATTGGATTTTTCAGGAACTAAATGCTGCGGTTGCTAGCGCTCCCTCGCATTTAATTCCTTAAAAATCCAATATGTGAACAATAACATATACAGAGCCTCCAGTCTACATTGTGTGTATAAGTCTATGAACTAGCTATAAACATTTCCAAATATTTTTCTGCTTGTTTTATTTTCATTTCAGACCAGAAGAATATTATGTGATAATTCCAGCACAAAAAAATATTTACACAATTCCCTAACATTTGATTGGTCAGTAGCAAGTCTCTGTTGAAAGTTTATATCCCAGTAAACTCCCATGCCGAACTACTTTCCGTAACCGTCAGGCATAGTTAAAATAATTCTTAAGAAAACGGAAAATAAACACATTTTCTTGATGAATTTATTTCAAATGCTGGAATTATAAGGAATGAATGGCATTTTTGTGGAATTTATCGGGGATATAAACTTGAAAAAGTCGCGGGAATACTGGACGAGGCCTTAAAAAATTACAATTTTCGGAAAAAAATAATAAAAAAAAACAAACTTTTTTTAATTTTTTTTTCGAAAATTGTAATTTTTATCGCTTCGTCCAGTATTCCCGCGACTTTTCCAAGTTTATACCCCGATAAATTCCACAAAAAAGGCCATTCATTCCTATAGCATAGAAACAAATAATTCATACAATCTCTGGCAGCCAGTACGCCACTATATTTTTAACTGGTGGTCCAAGTGTTTTTAACATATTGTACAAGTAGAGCAAGTGAGCAGAGGCTCATAGATACCCCAGGCCTCTGCCTGGACAGACAAACAAAAACTTTAACGCAAATATTCAAAAACAAATATTAACGCAAATTTGAAATTAATTTGACCTTGACCTTGGACTTGAAGGATGGGTGTGGTATGGAATGAAGATATGGATGATGATAAAGAAGTATATGAAATATGAAGTCAATCCCATTTACTGTTGCAGAGATAATGGGTACCCGAAAACGTTAACGAAAATCTTACAACGGACGGACGTGCCACCATTGACCAATAGGGAGAAAGGGGCCATTTCCATTGTTCTAGAATAGATGTTATGTTATGAATAGATTTCAATAGAATAAAGGGCCACACAGAATAAATTGAAGGGCCATTTTCTGTTAGGCTCCACCACTCCCTCTCGTTTGGTTGCTCTTACGGATGGACGGACGGAATGACAAAAACTATATATAACCCTCGATATGCCGGGGGTATAATAAATCACATAAATAATTATGGCACGAATCGCAAAATTTTAAAAATTTACATATAAATTTAACAGACAAAATTAAGATTAAGGATGATTAAAACTACAATTCCAAGAAAACACTAGATTTGTCAGTAAGCGAGGCTTACAGAATACCCCCCCCCCCCCCCCAACCCCTGCACCCAGGTACCCCTAAATATGTAGTTATAACATATTTCTCTGATGTTAAGTTTAGTGACGGATGGACGCATGCACGGATGGATGCATGCACGGATGGACGCACACACGGACGGACAACCTGACTGCAGTATATCCCCCCCAACAAGTATAATTATCAAACCCAAACCTACATACATGTATACACAAGAATTTCCACGGAAGAGGTGTAATGCCTGCCGAGGCATTTGAGCATGACATGACCAAGCGTATGTGTAAAAGCAGGCATGACAAAAATCATCATGAGAAGTGCATACGTTAAACACAAAGAAGTTTAGTAAAAGGAAAATTGACTGGAAAAATGGAGCTTATGGGATTTGTGCCCAGTGTCATTCCTGATCAAATATCACACTACTGTAGCCTGATAATGATCTATAATTCTTGTTAGAAGCATGCTGGATGTTTTGTTGATGGAATGGCAAACAATGCAGATCCCGATCAGACTGTGCAGATGAATTTCTCCAGTCACACCCACATATTTAAGAAATATGAACCAAACAAACATACGTGTTAACAGAGGTTGTATTTTGTAGTTTGCATTGAAATTGTTGTAAAACTAGTGTAAAACCCCCAATGATTTATATATTTAAAAAAAAACTACAAATAAAATATTGATTTGGCAGTTGTTTGTCAAGGGTACGTGGGGCTAAGAACCTGCAAATTACAAAACAATTGAAGAAGACGGTGGCAAACGGGGGGCTAAGTCCATAAATAAACTGGGCCTCCATCTTCCAGTGGCCAAGGGACTTAGCCTCCTTTTTTCACCGACCCTTTCACCAAAAATACTAAAATTCATTCTGGTCAATATTAAAATATTTCTTATCCAGTCCATCAAAACCTATAAATATCTGCCCATCTTCCGTGACCTTGACCGGGTAGATCGTCGTCGAGCAGTCCCTATGACCTGGGGGAAACACAACCTTGCCGTTACAAAGGTCAATCTTCCAGCCATGCCACGGACAGCGTACACATAAAATATCATCGCCGATTTCCTCAATATCCCCAAGGTGTAACGGCCCACCTGCAAACATACAATGTAGGAAATAATGTTTATGTGATGCACCATAACAAACTAGATTGGTCAGTAAGCGAGGCTTACGGAATACCCCCCGCGTGGGCTTGTGACCTTGACTCTGGGCTTAGCGGTTAGCGGGGCGGCACAAACGTGAATGTGAAGCAGATCCGAGAAAGGAAATAGAAGTTATAACCGATTTCTCTGATGTTAAGTTTTGTAAAGAGACTAAGTATGTGATCTTGACCTTGGGATCAGCAGGGATATGTCACAGCATGATAGTAGAGCCTTAGAGGAATGCATGCATGAAATATTAAGAATTTTAGATAGAGTTATAACATATTTCTCTGATGTTAAGTTTTGTAAAGAGACCATGTATTTGACCTTGACCTTGGGATCAGCGGGGGTTGGACAGTCGTGGATTTGGCACAGCATGGTAGTAGAGCCTTACAGGAATGCATGTGTGAAATATTAAGCATTTTAGATGAAGGCAATAGAAGTTATAACAGTATTTCTCTGATGTTAAGTTTTGTAAAGAGACTAAGTATGTGATCTTGACCTTGGGATCAGCAGGGATATGTCACAGCATGATAGTAGAGCCTTAGAGGAATGCATGCATGAAATATTAAGAATTTTAGATAGAGTTATAAAATATTTCTCTGATGTTAAGTTTTGTAAAGAGACCATGTATTTGACCTTGACCTTGGGATCAGCGGGGGTTGGACAGTCGTGGATTTGGCACAGCATGGTAGTAGAGCCTTACAGGAATGCATGTGTGAAATATTAAGCATTTTAGATGAAGGAAATAGAAGTTATAACAGTATTTCTCTGATGTTAAGTTTTGTAAAGAGACTAAGTATTTGACCTTGACCATGGGATCAGCGGGGGTTGGACGGTCATGGATTTGGCACAGCATGGTAGTAGAGCCTTACAGGAATGCATGTGTGAAATATTAAGCATTTTAGACGAAGGAAATAGAAGTTATAACAATATTTCTCTGATGTTAAGTTTTGTAAAGAGACTAAGTATTTGACCTTGACCTTGGGATCAGCGGGGGTTGGACGGTCATGGATTTGGCACAGCATGGTAGTAGAGCCTTAGAATGAATGTGTGAAATATTAAGTATTTTAGAAGAAGGAAATAGAAGTTATAACAATATTTCTCTGATGTTAAGTTTTGTAAAGAGACTAAGTATTTGACCTTGACGATGGGATCAGCGGGATTGGACGGTCATGGATTTGGCACAGCATGGTGGTAGAGCCTTACAGGAATGCATGTGTGAAATATTAAGCATTTTAGATGAGGGAAATAGAAGTTATAACAATATTTCTCTGATGTTAAGTTTTGTAAAGAGACTAAGTAATTTGATTTGACCTTGACATGGATCATTGGGGGTTGGACGGTCGTGGATTTGGCACAGCATGGTAGTAGAGCCTTACAGGAATGCATGTGTGAAATATTAAGCATTTTAGATGAAGGAAATAGAAGTTCTAATAATATTTCTCTGATGTTAAGTTTTGTATTAAGTATTTGACCTTGACCTTGGGATCAGCGGGGGTTGGACGGTCATGGATTTGGCACAGCATGGTAGTAGAGCCTTACAGGAATGCATGTGTGAAATATCAAGCATTTTAGATGAAGGAAATAGAAGTTATAACAATATTTCTCTGATGTTAAGTTTTGTAAAAATACCAAGTATTTGACCTTGACCATGGGATCAGCGGGGGTTGGACAGTCGTGGATTTGGCACAGCATGGTAGTAGAGCCTTACAGGAATGCATGTGTGAAATAATAAGCATTTTGGAGATGAAGGAAATCGAAGTATAACAATATTCTCGATGTTAAGTTTTGTAAAGAGACTAAGTATTTGACCTTGACCAGGGATCAGTGGGGGTTGGACGTCGTGGATTTGGCACAGCATGGTAGTAGAGCCTTACAGGAATGCATGTGTGAAATATTAAGCATTTTAGATGAAGGAAATAGAAGTTATAATTTATTTCTCTGATGTTAAGTTTTGTAAAGAGACCTAAGTATTTGACCTTGACCATGGGATCAGTTGGGGTTGGACGGTCGTGGATTTGGCACAGCATGGTAGTAGAGCCTTACAGGAATGCATGTGTGAAATAGTAAGCATATTTGATGAAGGAAAGTAAGAGTAGTAGACTTATATCTGATGTAAGTTTTGTAAAGAGACCTAAGTATTTGACCTTGATCTTGGGATCAGCGGGGGTTGGACGGTCATGGATTTGGCACATCATGGTAGTAGAGCCTTATAGGAAGGTATGTGTGAAATATTAAGCATTTTAGATGAAGGAAATAGAAGTAAGATGGTTATCGCCACTGATATCAGTGTGGAAAGGTACGTCTCATATAATATGTATAATGATGGCATAAGTGGGGTAATGGTGAATTAATGTTTATTTTGTCAGAAAATGTCGCAGATCATGTCTCTGATATAAAGAACATGTTGTGCCTACTGAGTGGGCATGTACCTTTAAAATGTTAACAGGCATTACTATTTATACTCTGTATTTATTTTTTTATGTGTAATTATCATACTGTAACTTTATAATCTGTCAAAAATATTATTATTTCAGGTGACGCATTTAATTTGTATAAATAATTAAAAACACCATGCCTCATTTGCATATGAAAATAGCCTGATACCACCGCGCTTCACGATCAGTAAAATAAATATTACTAAATTATTATACCTGTACAGCAGCCACTCGTAATTTTCAGATTTTCAGAACTGGTGGAATAGTGACACAAGTATACACTTATTTAATTCCTATAAAGAACATTTTGTGCCTACTGAGTGGTCATGTAATTCAGTTTAGAGGTTTCACTGTAGCAGTATTGTGCCCTGGTCTTCAATCCAAGGGAACAATATCAAAATTTGCATCATTCTATATGAACACATTCCTTTCGGAATATACCTTTACGGACGTATGAAATTTATTAAATATTTTATTTTTGTTATTTCTCAATGAAAGTATATGTTGTGACCACTCATTTGAACCGTCTCGACTATTATATTAATTAGAAACAAAACACCCCCTTTTCATAAATGGACTAGTCTGAAAATCATTTTGTGACGACTGGATTGGTAAAAAAATTTACAAATCAAAATCCATTGCAGTTATTTACGGGTGTAAGGGTTAAGGTAGGAAAACATCTTCCGGGCTTGCTTTAGTCGCAATACTACTGTTGTTTACATAGGTGGTCGACATGTTGATAGGATATATGTATTTTACTTTTTTAGACATGTATAAACAAAATGTAGTCATTGTATAGTCAATATAATTATAATCAAGGTTTTGAACTCCGTGTGCATCAATTTCACCATCACCAGTTTCAGGAAGTACATGTACTAGTAATAGTTTCTATTTCTGATACAATCCCATTATTCCTAGTGCCTACACAGCTAAGGCCCACCTGCCTACACATAATCAGCATTTTACACGCAGAATCCGTACCAGCCCGAAAACAATACACAAGTCACCCGTGATGGTGAAATTGAGGCACACAAAGTTCAAAGCCTTGATTATAAATACATTGACTATACAATGACTACAATTTTTTTCTCTATGTGTTACAATACATTATCCTATCAACAAGCCGACCACCTGTGTGGTTTACATGTACCACTATGTGGACACTGCTCCTTCACTGCAAACACCTTCTGGTGGTATCTGAATATCGCGATATCTCTCTCGTTACTCCGTGTCAGCATTCCACGCCTCCGTCCATCCGTCGCAACTGTCAGACCATTCACACCGTTCAGACCATTGCGCTGTTTGATGGCCACTTTGTTCGTTTTGTACCTCTGTATTGGATCGGACCAGTCAAACAATTCTGAAAAGAAAATGGGACAGTGATTATTAGAAAACGGGCTGATGGCCTTCGTCACAAGCATAGACTGGATACATACAGTGCTCCAGATAAGATTTGTGTCTAAAGCGTACTATACCCGCTGATTTCAAAATCATTGCGTATTTAACTTTTACAAATGGATTATTTATGTTTTTCATTACTAAATAGGGAATATATGATAAAACAAGAACTGCGTCTGTCGAACGCGGATGCCACCTGCAGCATATTTGAGAAACTGTGACAAAGTCATTTAAGTAACCTGGTGAAGGTGAAAAGGCGAAGGTCATATAAATTATGAAAAGGCAGGTGTGGCACACATACCAATGAATGAAGTGTTGAAGTATTGAAGTGATTAAGCAACTTATGTAGATGATATGGCCATTTTGAGAAACTGTGAGGAACTGGTTAACCGAAAAGTGTGACGGACGGACGGACGGACAGACAGACAGACAGACAGACAGACAGACAGACAGACAGACAGACAGACAGACAGACAGACAGACGGGGACGGACGTTCAAACATTTGGGAGTTATGAGCTTTTTGTTCTTTAAAAGATCAAAGGATTAGCTCCTAAAGATCAATGGAATTACGAGCTTACCGACTATAACAAAGGAATCCTTTGTTACTAACCCTTACCCTAAGCTCCTAAACCCCCGATGTTGGCCCGGACGGACAGACAGACGGACAGACGGACGGGACGGACGGTCCAAAAACAATATGCCACCCGGCTCTTCGAGACCGGTGGCATAAAAAATATAACAAATTTAAACATTCACTTAATTCAGCTGCAAAAAGCAGCTCAACTAAGTGAATTTTCAACTTTACGACAGTATTTTCACTACTCAATTTGAAATTCAATGCGTATTTTCACATTGCTGTGCGTATTTTGTACTCCCACTTTTGATACTTCAAAAATAATTGCGTAAAATACGCCAATACGCACCCTGTCGCTCCGTTTCCGACGCCTCTGGAATGGGTCCCAATACATTTAACAATCCGCTATCAGCCATCATGCACTGTTGTCACACAACGTCTCAGTTGTAAAGTTTTCCAAAATATAGTTGTGAAACTTTACTACGGAGACATTCTGTGAATATCTACAGTCCATGATAGCGGATTGTTATTGTAATATAGGAATGAATGGCCTTTTTGTGGAATTTATCGGGGTATAAACTTGGAAAAGTCGCGGGAATACTGGACCAAGGCCGGAAGGCCTCGTCCAGTATTCCCGCAACTTTTCCAAGTTTATATCCCGATAAATTCCACAAAAAGGCAATTCATTCTTTTCCAAGTTTTTATCCCCTATAAATTCCACAAAAAGGCCATTCATTCCTTATAATTCCAGCATTTGAAATAAATTCATCAAGAAAATGTGTTTATTTTCCGTTCTCTTAAGAATTATTTTAACTGCGCCTCACAAGTAGTTCGGCGTGGGAGTTTACTGGGATATAAATTTTGGACAGAGACTTGCTACGGGCCAATCAAATGTTAGGGAATTGTGTAAATATTTTTGTGCTGGAATTATTAAACAATAAGCGCCGATTACTGGTACCTATCGAAAGTAGGTTTAATTACTTCTGAATAAAACTTGTATCAAGTGAGCAGACGTATTGATTAATGTTTACCCGAACATCGCAGTTTATCCACGGGCAAAAATATTTTATCAGCCATGTTGTATACATGTTCTGAGTTGTCATGTTATAATTCAGCAGATTCAACGTCTATATGTTAAAATATGTGACGAATCTCCTGCAATTTACCACCAACTTCCATGTTTGTTTATTTACATATTGCGACCACAGGCGGTGTGCATGTTGATATGATAGTGTATTATACTTTTTAGACATGTATTCTATAAAACATATAGTCATTGTATAGTCAATGGGCACCTGTCAATGTATTTATAATCATTGACTATACAATGACCACATTTTAAATATGTTTCTACATGTCTATAAACGTATACATACACTATCCTATCAACGTGCCGACCGCCTGTGATTGTGACTTCATTCGTTACTTCCGCTTACTAACTTTCCAGTTTCAGGATTGAGATCGGGGGGGGGGGGGGGGTGGGGCAGCCCGGATGGGGGTACCAAGTAGCAGTGTTTTAATATATAAAGAAAAGTGTGGTGTAGCATTACATGTCCCTACGAAATATGGTCGACTTAATTAAGACGCTGTGCATAGTCCCAGATCAGCATCACCCACGTGCCTATGCGCAGTCAGATCAAAGGAAATCATGACCGTCACGGTCATATCATGAGGCTGCATATGCATCGAATAAAGATATCATGAGGATCTGAGATCGGGGGGGGGGGGGTGGAGGGGGGGTGAGGCAGCCCGGATGGGGGTACCAAGTAGCAGTGTTTAATATATAAAGAAAAGTGTGGTAGCATACATGTACGAAACTTAATTAAGACGCTGTGCATAGTCCCAGATCAGCATCACCCACGTGCCTATGCGCAGTCAGATCAAAGGAAATCATGACCGTCACGGTCATATCATTGAGGCTGCATATGCCATCGAATAAATCATGAGATCGGGGGGGGGGGGGGGGGGGTGGGGCAGCCCGGATGGGGGTACCAAGTAGCAGTGTTTAATATATAAAGAAAAGTGTGGTAGCATACATGTACGAAACTTAATTAAGACGCTGTGCATAGTCCCAGATCAGCATCACCCACGTGCCTATATGCGCAGTCAGATCAAAGGAAATCATGACCGTCACGGTCATATCATTGAGGCTGCATATGCCATCGAATAAATCATATCACGATTCGATAGCGCCGAATGATATAACATAATATAATTATCCTAACTGTGTAGTATGATCAGAATATACGTTAGAGTATTAAAGACACCGTTATTATTTTGTCCTATCTGTCAGTACTTGGTTCATATGATATGTATGAGAAGCACGATGCTCGCCGTCACATGTATATATACTATTAGTTACGCATCTATAGCTATAGGTCCCACGTAAGCCAGCGTAGATGATATGCTTTTTATAAACGACCGTTTCACAGCGGTATCATTTCAAAACTGCTGGCTATCACGCCGCATGCGCATATATGCAATGTTTCTTCGTTAGTTAAATACCATAACTGACTGTCGCCCGATTGAGTATGTGTATGCATCACACTGCATGTATTTTCAATAAATTATTTGTAAAGACACGATCGACCCTGCAATCACTCTGCTAGGTTAAATTGCCTCTAAAATATATATTACCCGTCAAATGTGTACACCTGGAACAAAATTGAATACATGCTGTTTTACTAGAATATGGAATATGTGATCGAGTGACTCAAATAGCCCCACTACACTCTTCATTTTGCAAATCAACGCGCACCATTTCCCCCGAAATAATTAGTGACGTCACGACGTACCGCAAAACAAAATAGCACGTGACGTTTTGTTAGGAGCTGTTCTTGTTAGTTTTTGTGTTGTGTTGTGTTGTGTGTGTTTTGTGTTTATCTCAATTTGTATGTGTTTCTAATCATAATGCACAGGGCGTATCAATCTGTAACACCGACCAACAATTTCTTTTTGAAACAAAGATGGGATACAGACAATTATAAAGCTCATCGAAGAAAAGTGCATGCAGGTAAGGCATTTTGTTTCTGGTTACCGGTCATACATGTCATGGGAATGCCGTAGACATAAGTAATTGCATTCCCTACGTGGCGTGACATTATTCACCAAGGTGCGGTGTGGCGTCGCCATACAAGCCATGTTCAACAAGACCAATGTACGCTTTTGTTCACTTACTGTTTTAGTAGGCCTACTTTGGTGGCAGTGTCATGTCTTGCCACTGTGCTATTTTTCTTCTGTGTGTATGATGCGTTTCCTTAAGAGTATATGATAGCTTTATATTTTACCAAGTTCAGTGTATTTGTTTTCAGCATTCGCCGTTATAGACAATCGACCTCCTCAGACATGGATGCACTTACACATAAAGCTGAAAAAACTACAGGTAATTAATTAATTTTGTTAACTTGACTACATATGATGTTCTTGTTCTTTTTGGGGCCTTAATTTGTACATACAACCTCACTGGTTTATCTTCCGAGTATAACAATAACACTTACAAGGTAATAACACACTGGTATATTTGAAATGGTGGCACGTTTAAGTTATAATGTATTATTCTGAAATGATAATGAGCACTCGTGAATATGAGTATGTTCAACGCTGTAGACTATAGGGTAATTTGGGGGAATATGGGGCACTTAAAATGTGAAAACATTTTGGGTAGAGTGCATTGCAAATATCAACTACATCATCACAAGTCACTTCCCTCTCCATCAAAATTGGAAAGTGAGCCCGTAATTACCATTATCTTGCACAATGTGACTTCGTTCACGACCACCGTGTTGGTCCACCTGTTAGGGTAATATGGGACAGCTTTAAACCCGAACATAAATTAAAACAGACTTTTTTTTTTTTGCTTTAAATATGATTATAAGACAGTTTTTCCTATGATCATAACACATTTTAGACGATGTTAATGCTGTGTTCTGACATTTAAGTAGTCGAGTCACTTGCTGTAAAACTAGTATTTATTGCATTTTTTTAATGCAAACAATTAACGTAAAAAATAACTAATGTCACGTCTTACAATCTCATTCCATAGGTCATGCATATGTCACGGTACGTAACTCATTGTGGGGAAGAAGTGTGTATTCGTGCCCGGCTAGCTCAGTCGGTTAGAGCGATGGTACGGTAAACCAGAGGTCCCGGGTTCGAGCCCCGGGCCGGAGCACATTTTTCTCACCCTGTGACATTTGGCGCCCAACGAGGGACCGTGACTGATATATATACTACCCAAAATGTACCAAATATATGGAATTCAGAGACGAATTAAATATAGAATTCGGGGACGAATTCCAATTTGGTGGGGAAGTATGTCACGGTACGTAACTCACTGTGGGGAGGAAGTGTGTATTCGTGCCCGGCTAGCTCAGTCGGTTAGAGCGATGGTACGGTAAACCAGAGGTCCCGGGTTCGAGCCCCGGGCCGGAGCACATTTTTCTCACCCTGTGACACATACACTATTAAACGGTCCCGTTGAATACCACTAAAGTTGAGAAATAAAACAATGTACATAACAGACATGACTATATTGTATGCATGTAGCTACAACCATTGAACGGAAACAATAAAGAACTACTGTCTGTTTCACGAAAGCTGTCCAAATTTTACGGCTATATAAACAATTCAAAAACAATATATTTTTCGATAATATTAGATTAAAGGACAAATTAAAAATGAGCCTTCTTTTTATTTCGTGAAATTTGGTAAAATATTGATTTTATTGCGAAAAAACAATTTCCCCATCATGGCCCATGTTAAATCCCCCATCTTCACAGAGTGAAGATGTCTATGGGGATTTAACATGGGGACATTTTTTAGAATTTCAGAAATACTGGACCGATTTTTTAAATTTAACTTTTGTTTTCTTAGTTAGATCATTTCCAAGCTATCTAGCTAGGTTTCGGAGTCAATTTCCAAATGTTTTTGTTTTTTGACTCCTCCCACAACTCCTCTACCTCTTTTTCTCCCATGTTAAATTCCCATAGACAAATCAATTTTTCGTAATAAAACCAATATTTGACCAAATTTCACGAAATCAAAAGAAGGCTCATTGTTAAATTTTCTTTTAATTTAATATTATCGAAAAACGTATTGTTTTTTAATTGTTTATATGGCCGTAAAATTTGGGCAGTTTCGTGAAACAGACAGTAGTCATGCAATATATTCAGGTGGAAGTAGCTATACTATTTAAGGACGGACTTTGTAGTACACCATCATTTGTTTCAAATACAATAACTTCATAAAATGTTATAGGAATGAATGGCCTTTTTGTGGAATTTATCGGGGTATAAACTTGGAAAAGTCGCGAGAATACTGGACGAAGGCCGGAAGGCCTCGTCCAGTATTCGCGCGACTTTTCCAAGTTTATATCCCGGATAAATTCAACAAAAAGGCTATTCATTCCTTATAATTCCAGCATTTGAAATAAATTCATCAAGAAAATGTGTTTATTTTCCGTTTTCTTAAGTATTATTTTAACTGCGCCTGACGGTTACGGATAGTAGTTCGGCATGGGAGTTTACTGGGATATAAATGTTGGACAGAGACTTGCTGCGGACCAATCAAATGTTAGGGAATTGTGTAAATATTTTTGTGCTGGAATTATGATTGAATATTTGTATAAAGTAGGCATATATCCGACCCAGGTCTTATTAGTGTATACTATAATGTGCATTCAGTTTCCATCTGAGCCATCTTAGCATGGACGGACAAGCTATCGGTCAGTTATATCTCGTGTAGCGTTTGATACGGACAGCTCAGAAGTTGACTGATAAACACATATAACTTAGTGCAATATAGTCTAAAAATAACTCTTTACAATGTGTTATCTGTTATATGTAGCCCAAAGTCAATACCAAATCTGTTTTTTTACGATAAATGTGCCACACAGATCATATTTCATGCATACCGAATTGAATGCAATAAGGAATAATTATTTTTTTATCGACTTATGCTGTTATCATACAGGTGTTGCTAGCAGAATGTATGTTGTAACATTGGCATACCTGCAATTCTAAAATTAGGTGACTGGAGTGACCTAATGACGTACACAGTGTAATGTGGCCATTGCAGATTCTGGAAATGACAAATTAATAACTCATGTATTAAACATGGTATTTACTTTGGCATGTGTTAATTGATAGCACGTTGTACATAATTATCTTTGAACATGCTATACAATCTTCTATTCGTGTATATGTCATACATATTGCTGTCTGTGTCAAACGGTACTATGTACAAGAGGTTCACATATCTGTTATACATATAGTTCATACCATTTACGAAATAATTATATTTAAATCAATAGATGGTCGGGGGTAGATCTGTAGCCTATTTCATAAAAATAGTAATCATTTATTTGTCCGGAAATGCATTATTTCATATCGAACTAACCACTGCATATATTTGATGATTAAAAGTATACAGAATCATTATACTGAATTTATTACATTATCACAGCCAAAACGGCTGTGATAATGTAATAGATTCAGTATAATACAAATTAATAAATTTATCCTTAAATTGAAAATTTCTCCCTCAAAGTATACTTTGCTAGATAAGTATACTTTGCAATGTTGGTGAAATAGGCTACTGGTCAATCGTATGGTTCATTTTTTTTTTGCGCGATGGTACACTTATACGAAAAATGGCTTTGGGGTAATATGGGACAACTATCCCATTTTACCCCAAAATAACACGTGATATTAAAATTGAAAAAAATATCGACCCCCGAGTCAGTGTCAACGAAGTGCTTATATGTTTTGTGAAATAAAGGTCATTGTTCATATCGTAAACAATACCACATACACTAAACATGCTTGGTGCGTATATAGTCCACTAAATCCAGAAAACGGATTCCTACATACTCATAATTTGCTCACGTTTTGTTTATTAGTGTACATGATACAAATCAATAATAATTACCTGGTTCAAATTCTGCCGCCTCACAACTTTCTTCCCGTATATGGAAAGGACCAATTGTTATTCCTGAAGTATGATCTTTCAAAACCGGCGTACTGTACAACACCGATAGTGGAGACTGTCAACATTGTCCCATGTTACCCAACGTCCCATATTCCTCCAAATTACCATACATTTCCTCTTAAATGTTGGTAAATCATTTCTACACAGCGTACGGTAGAGACAGAATGTAATGTCAGTGAAACCTCTCTAAACTGGACACCCTGGGAGGTCCCCAGGGTGTCCAGTTTAGAGAGGTTCCACTGTAAATCAGGCATTTGATCAGGCCATAGTTGTGTGATATGCGATCATGAACAGACATTATCATATTAATTTCTTCGTTTTATGGAGACAAACCATAACAGGTTTTTAATTTTCGCATCTATACACTGCGTAGAAACACACTTTCGCGTCCTTAATTGTCGCCTCTGCGTGGCTTAACAACGAAGAGACAAACTGTCCGTATCGAGTCGCCATCATGTATGCTTGTTTCTCATGAGATGCACTTGTCAACTACTCACCCAGCCCCAACAAATAAATGTCGTATTTGCTTCGTACAGTTGGAGGCTGAGCGTCTTGCCACAATAGAACGGGACAACCGCATTCTTCTGGAACGAATGGCGCTTATCATGCGCACAGAGGGGATTGTCGACCACAAAAAACACGACTATACACACAAAAGGTGATCATGTAATACATGTATTCTACGTTTTCGTAAAAATAAATCAGCACAATTATGCAATATTCATTTTTGTCGCGACCGCTTGCGGACAGCGCGATACAGTCGGCACATTGGCGTACGTCCGTCCGTCCGTACGTGCTTTCGGGTTAAAGATTTTTGTTTGGGTTAAAGCTTTTCGGTATAGTATCAAAGCCTCGACTGGCGCGACATGCGGGCCGCGGCCATCTACAGTTTGTTCCACGTTTTTCTGCCGACGAACTTTTGGCTATTAAACATATTAGATCTAAAAAATATTCAAATGTAAGTACTTTTTTTAGCAATCACACTCCCCAATTTTGTGTGTTTGATGAAATTACATCGAATATTAATTTCATAGCGAAAAAACGATGTTCCTATGGAATTTAACATGGTGGAAAAGAAGTGGAAGCGCTGGTGGAGGAGTGAAAAAAACGAAACATTTTGGAAATTGACTTCGAAACCTGGCTAGATAGCTTGGAAATGATGTAACTAAGAAAACAAAAGTTATATAGATTTTGAAAATCGGTCCACAAATAAACAAATATTTCAAAAAATCTATTTTGGCCCCCATATTAAATTACCGTAGGAAAATATTTTTTTCACAATAAAATCAATAACATTTGTGGGGAGGATGACTTTTTGTTATTGATGAAAAAGTACTTATATTTAAATATGTTTAAGATGTAATGTGTTTAATGGCCAAAAGATCGTCGGCAGCAAAATGTGGAACAGACAGTAGTTTTAATTGGTTGGTGTTGCCTATTTTCATTATCAGAATGAAATACTATCAAAGGAACATTTGAAACTCAATACCTGGTGATCAGACATCAATTGACAGGATGAGACAACCATATTCAACCGATATATATGTTTTTAAAACAACAACTCAACTTGTTTTTCAACATTATCAGTGTGTCTGCCTAGTCCTCTATTTCAACAACTCGGATGCTCAATAAATATACCGAGTATATACGAGAAACGTTTATGATCTAACTAAGAAAACAAAAGTTAAATTTAAAAAATCGGTCCAGTATTTCTAAAATTCAAAACAAAATCCCCATGTTAAATCCGGCATAGACATTTTCACTCCTTGAAGATGTCTATGGGGATTTAACATGGGGAAATTGTTTTTTCGCAATAAAATCAATATTTGACAAAATTTCACGAAATAAAAAGAAGGCTCATCCTTAATTTTTCCTTTAATTTAATATTATCAAAAGAAATCTTGTTTTTGAATTGTTTATATAGCCGTAAAATTTGGGCAGCTTTCGTGAAACAGACAGTAGTCCTCTATTTCAACGACTCGGATGCTCAATAAATATACCGAGTATATACTAGAAACGTTTTATCAGCACATTTCCAGTTGCGACGGCAGAAACTTATTGTCAGCCAATAATATAACTAATTTTTTCCTTTCAGTTTAAACAAGATAAGACGGCAGCGTGAATTGCTGAGGATAACCCATGAAAACCTGGCCATATTGAAGCGCATTACCACCAAAGATCCGCACTACAACCACAAACAGTGGCTGGTGGAATGGGAGGTTTGTGTTGCCAAATGGTTGCCTATACTACTTTCAATATGACGGCCGCTGTGCCGTATAAAACACACTATATTTTCGTAAATGGCGTCTAACGTTGACACAAATTTCAGAGCTCATGTGGAATGTGCATGATTATATAGGATGAGGATGGAAACCTTTGGGACCTTTGGGTTTGAAGTTCAATTCTCTGTCATTAGACTATCACCCCACACCCCCACACTCCAGCAGTCTATTGAATGAAATGGACTGAAAGAAATAAGAAGTTTATATTTGAATAAATATTCCGGTATTTAATTCAGTGAGTGTAATATATTCATTTCATATGACAATGAATCGTGTAATAACAAGGCAAGTGCACACCGGGTATTGCGAGATTTTACGTTACTTCATATAACTAATATCAGAGCTCCAGTTAAGGTGTGTAATTTGGAGGTAAATTTCTTATTTCTCCATCAAAAATGGCAAACTGGGAGTGCTTTAGAATCGTCTCAATGAGACGATTCTAAAGGACTCCCAGCTTGCCATTTTTGATGGATAAATAACAAAATTTCACTCCAAGTTGGTTGAAAGACGCACCTTAACTGGAGCTCTGTAATATGTGTGGCTGCGACGGGAGAAATGGGGCTTTGGGATTGATGGCCAGTCTAGCTCCTGATCTGCTAGCACACTCGAAAAACCTTACAAGGCCCTATTTAGTGTTTGCTCGAAGCATCACATTTCGGTAACTGAATGTCGATTAGTGCAGATCCCGATCATACTGCGGGGATGCTCAGGCTGATCTGGATCTACACTGGTCGCAAATACCATAAGACCCGTTTCCCAGTCACAATCATATATGTGGCTGTGGCTAGAGAAATGGGGCTCATTGTGTTTGAGACCAGTGTCGATCCAGATCCGCCTATGTATATATATATACATGTATATCATTACCAGGCTACAATAGTGTGTCATTTGATCAGGAGCTACATTGGTCACAAATCCCATAAGCCCCATTTCTGTAATCACGGTCACATATACGCCCCTGCATAGATGATACCGAGGCAAGTGCACATCGGAGGTATCGTATTTCGCAGTGTATCAGCGCGCACTGGTGTACACGCGGCATTTGGTGTACACGCGCCATCTATATATTTTTTTTTGGGGGGGGGTGGGGGGGGGGGGAAGGGGGGAATCGGTGGAAAAAAAACAGTTCGCGTCAATAGCGGCGCAGAAAATGTTCACAAAAAAAAATCGGCGGAAATTCCGTCCCGAGTATAAGAAAATTGTTTTACGAGTTCACATCCACAATGCTGAACGTGTGTTGTTAGGCTTTCTCGAAGCTGCTAATCGGTGACAAAAAGATCGCCAAAGGTCAGCTTTACTAATCGAGGCATACATTAGACTTTATATGGTCTAAAATTAGGTTATATTTATTGGTATGTATTGGTATGTTCGGCAGCCCTGGCGCTCACGGGCGCTTCGATCGCTTTGTATCTGAACGAATTTACAGCGAGCGCTCGCCGTGGTTCAGTAGGCGCACAGGTTACTTGGCAAGCGCCCGCTGCGAGCGCTCACGCTGCTGAACATACATCTGGTGTTACAGATTTTGCTGTTACGTGTACTTGACATCCAATTTCTACGTTCTTGTCTAGATGAACCAGCAGTATCTGATGAACATCTCCAAGTACCCTCACCCCTGGCGGACAGAACAGACCCCGTATATGATCCAGCTACAGCGGCAGTCCATGGCGAACAAGTACATCAGGCAACGGGTATTTAAACCGGAGGTTTTAAACCTTCAAATATACGGGGAATATAAAATTGAACAAGAGTGCCGTAAGTCACAAAATACGCCCGTCGAAGATGGGCCAGACAGCGAAGATGCAGAAATGTGAAGCTGTCACCAAGGCAAGAAACATTAATGAGAATTTGAAACTCTATAGCATTATTTCTTCCTCTCGTTGTGCTAAACATGTATACTAATTTAGGTAGAGATGTGTAAAGTAGAAATTATATAGCATTGGAGACAAAAATGTAGCAAAAATGGCCAAGTTAAAAAGGTGATATTTTTGTTAAAACATATTCTTTCGGCATAAAAACACCGAGGCGCACATCTTCAATATGTGTAGAAGACGTGTCTATAGTTTCAGATCGATCGAATGTACGGTTTCAGAGGAGTTGTGTTCACAAACTATGCAGTTTTTCTGTCCGCCGCCCGCCCGCCCCGCGGTAAAACATAATACGTACCGTTTCTTTAAAACGGTCGTATACAAATGAAATCAGGGGTAAGGTCGTGTTAATGCTCGTCATTCAAAGATAGTTGGGGCATTTGTCCTCCCTATGTGGGGTATTTTTCCGCCCTATACACACAAAGTCAGGGCATTTTTCCGCCCCATGCAAAGATAGTCGGAGCATTTGTCCTCCCTATGTGGGGCATATGTACGCCCTATACAAACAGTGTCGGGGCATTTGTCCTACCCTGTCATTTTTGGAGTCGGGGCATTTGTCCATCGGGGCTTTTGTCCGTACTCCACTGGCGCGAGGTGGCGCTGTAAAAATAACCGCTATGACGTAGCAGTAGAACAGCTTACCTGATTGGTGGATGAAGGTTTCTTATATAATATCTTTTGGATTTACGGACATCATGTATTTGTTGCATAATTTCTTCGTTTTTGTCGTTTAATATATACGTTGATCGTTATTTTTTCCTTCGCCTATAGTTATACTTGGATTATTTATACGTTGGTTGCAATCGTCGGCGACGACTATCTGTGCGGAAGTCGGTTGTAATTCACGGTCAAACAGACAGCAGAGCCAGAATCAGAAAACAATGTGAAATTACATGTCTCCGACATTTGGTAAATTGATTCTTTGCAGAATGTTACTTCAGCATACTTGTGTTTTGACAATTTCTAGTTGAAACAATCAGTGACACGCGTGTGTAGCTATGTTCAAACGGATGCCGCCGGAGGTCATTAATAGCAAACAACTTATCCGATGATTTGACCGCAGGCAAATAGGGAAGTGGATCTTGGGACAGGTATATTCTGAATTCAATGAAGCCACACATATTCTATGCTGATTGATTGAATCCATTTTGTGTATCTGTCCTAGTCAGTGACAGACGTGTGAAGCTACGTTCAAACGGATGTCAACAATAATGCGGCAGCTGTATATTGAATCCGCGAGGTCACACCTATGCCAAGCTGATTGGTTGAGTCCAATTTGACAGACCTGGTAGACTAGATACACTGTGCACATCAGGGTGCTTTCTACAGTTCCGAAAATCCAATCTTGATGTTTTTATACATGGATGAATGTTATATTGCAGGACTAAAATTGTGTAACTTGAATGTCCACTCACTTATTTTCCCGTAAATACTGTTTTCGAATACTAAAATATAACTAAATCACATATTGTGTTCGTTGACAGATAAAACGAATTAAAAGTATATATTCAATTTTCACATGTACGGTAAAATTTTTACTACTAATCTATGTTCCTACTGACTTGTTTCAAATAGCAAATGTTTGGACTTGATGTTAAAAACTAAAGATGTTTTCCAGAAGAAAATTGTTGTTTTGTCAAATGGGAGTTACGTCGAAGCTTGGTCCTATATGTGTGGCTGTGACTGGAAAATGGGGTTTGTGTGATTTGTGAATATATAGTGTATGTCATAATCACATATAACACTCCTGTAGTCTAAATACGATATAGATTGTATGTTAGTGTGTTTTATTGAAGGAATGCCGAACAGTGCAGATCATGTTCAGACTGTGCGAATGTACAGGCTGAACTGGATATACACTGGTCGCAAACGACCTATAAGCCCCGTGTTGTGTTTGGCTTATTGCACCTTCTCAGTCGCAGTGTACAGTGGCTGTTGACACAATCTTCAAACAACACCCCACACCCCCGTGGCAATTAGAGCCACTAATTTCCCCACTGCTGTCACCCGGGCTTTCCTTAATTGACACCATGTACAGCATTATTTCATTGTAAGTGGACAATGGCCTACAAGAATGACGTTATGACAGTTTGACCAGCATATAACCAGGTCCATCTATGCACCTGACAGCTCTGATAAGTGTCTACTCTGTTGCCCGTCTGATTTAGCATTATATATAAGTACTATCAGGGAAAACATAGATTGTAACCTGACAATGTAAATATAAATAATGTATATACAAACTGGTATCCTACAGCTGTTGAAATTTGCACAGTTATTATGTCCATTTTGTCACCCATTGTCGCATTTCAGTATGTAGTTTGTGACTTGGTCATTCTTATATTTTTACAGTACAGTACAGTCCCATATATTTATATCAGCGCTCTAATAAACTGGAGTTCTAAGTAGTCTGTTGAAATATTACGTGTAATAATCGTATTATGCATACATTTCGGAAGTTCTACTGATACGTCATATACCCACGTGACCGCAAAGGGAAATAACTGTGGTAAGCAAAATAAGGGGAAGTTAGTCATGCAGTGAATGCTGGAAAAACTGGTTGTCCGGAATATGAAATCCGTAAATGAAGTCATGCAGAGCATGATGTTATTAGCCGATCAAATCAGGGTTCGATATATGTCCGCATTTTAGTAGTTACTGATTCTCGGGGGGGGGGGGGGGGGTGGGGGATGAATGAAGGGGAGGGGGTGGGGGGGGGGGGGGTGGGGGGGGATGAATGAGCGAGTGAGTATTGATGTTTAACGGCCTATCAACAGCTAAGGTCATTTAAGGCCGGGCCAACGGGTTGTACTATCCCGCATTAAACGGGTCCACGATGAGGAAAATTCCCAAAATCAGAACTCAATATTTCCATGCCACACCAGTCACTTTAGTAGCTCGGCCCCAAAGTAATATGATATTTGCCATAAGCTTATTACTTCTTAATGGAGCTTAACAGGTTAACGTTGTCACTTGTTTATCCCTTGTTTATCGATTTAAATGGTTTAAATCGACTCAAAGCTTACGTTCAACGGCCGCACAAACTCGATTGAACTGCACGCCTCCCAATGATTTAAATACGCAGCGCGTTTAAATAGTCAATTACGTTTTTTTAATGTGCGCACTGGTCATTTAAAAAGGGGCCCATCCGTGATTTTTTGCGCGATGTCGGGCGCAAGACAATCAATAATTTGCGGCATTGACAATAATTAAGGGGGATTGCCGCAATCGCGCGTGCTGGATGCATCCCTGCCATCCCTGCATGATACGTAAACAAATCAAAGTTCGCTATGAAGGGCAATTCTTCGTTTTGATTGGTGGAAAATTTTGTGAATATTAACTAGCGTCAAATGACGCGCATACGCGATCCAATGGGATAAACCCGAGATGCTGGGGTTGCTAGTTGGAGGAGATTTTGAGCAGAGGTCGATTATAAATTAGCCGAATAAACACATTTTACGCGATTATACGTGGCTAAAACTTGTTCTGTTTAATAAATAAAAGCTTTAAATTAGCCCAATAATCCGCGTATGTTGGCGTATATGGCCATTAGAGCCAACTATGGACTCTAACAGCAACTTCCGGGTTCAATCTCTTCCGGCGTTCAGCTCATTACGTATTCAAAATTGTGTTATTTGGCTATATTTAAAGTTTTAAACGGAGATAATTGCTAAAAATGCAAACTTTATCGGTTGATGCAATTTGGAAGTGATACAGCAAAATTCGCGTTCGTAGATTACCGAATAGCGGAGAAAAGGGTTGCTACAAACTTTTTCAGAATTCGATGGATGACCAATATATTAGCCGATCTATACATAGATCGGCTAATAAAGAACGGCACTTACTGGTCGGATTACTGTAAAATTTGTTTTATTTGATATATAAATGATGAACACATAAGCGTATCGCGAAAACAAAAGCTTGTTATATCTCCTTTAAAGGCCCTGTGTAACATGAGATGGAGAGTACTCCTTAAAGGCCCTGTGTTAGTTCTTAAAGGCAAATGTAACAGTTAACAGAGGTTACTCCTTAAAAGCCCTGTATAAAAGGTAATGGAAGTTAATCCGCACCATATAACATATAATGGAGGTGAACCATTAAAGGCACCGTGTAACAGGTAGTGGAGGTTAGTTCTTAAAGGCACCATGTAACAGTTAACAGAGGTTAATCCTTAATGGCCCTGTGTAACATGTGATGGAGATTCATCCTTAAAGGCCCCGTGTAACAGGTAATGGAAGTTATTCCACACCATATAACAGATAATGGAGGTGAACCCTTAAAGGCACCGTATAACAGGTAGTGGAGGTTAATCCTTAAAAGCGCCATGTAACCGGTAACAGAGATTAACCCTTAAATGCGCCCTGTGTAATACTAGTATGGTATCTTAGATATTCAATATGTGTTTATTTTTACGGGCTGCAAACGATTATATTAACCAAACACACCATTTTGTTGATCAAATTTCAAGAGGTTTGAGTTTTATTTGGCTATTATATACTATAATCTGACAATCTCCACCAGTATAAGTTCTAAGGTAAATTGTTACATGGTTTCCGTTGTTTGCACATATGTGCAAACAAATAGCGCATGCTGTTTGCACATGGCTTTAGGCAATGCTCATTCCTGGGCCGCGCGTAATGGAAGTGCCTTCATGACGTCACTACGCGGAAGTTCCTTCATGACGTCACTACTTCATGACGTTCATGACGTTCATGACGCGGCCCCGGAATATGCATACCGAAAATTATCTATGTGAATGGGATGATTTTATAAAAGTACTGAAAATACTGAATATAATGCTCAAATTACATCAGTTTTTTGTTGGAAATGTAATAATAACGTTTGATCATGTCCAGCCGTGTGCAAACGTTTGCTGTAGCCCTCGGGAACTGTTTGAACCCGCGGCCTGCGGCCTTGGGGTTCAAACAGTTCCCTCGGGCCACAGCAAACGTTTGCACATGGCTGGACATGATCAAACCTTATATTACTCGTGATATTCCAAGTCAGATGAACTCTACTGTATGTCAATCCATTGCAATCAGAATATTCTTATGTGTTTTTAAATATTTTCTTTTCTATTTTTCTTGTTTTTCAAGGAAAGTATAAGTCGACCACTCATTTGAACCGTCTCAACGGTTCAAATGGTGGTCACTATCTATAATTCAAATGAGAGGTAAAGAAAATATTTTAAATTTACTGTCGCTAAAATTGTGTATCTACAGAATATATAAACGTGTTAAATGTTTCACTTGCAGGTTTCACTTGCCGAAGAACCACCCGTTACAGAAGCGAGCCCATCTCCCCTCTGGCCAATTGTCTCACCAATTATCTCACCAACGTAAAGAAACAAAACATAAACTAACATATACTTTATACTAGCATTTAGAACACATAATTATAATATATATGTAATAATATGAATTGTTCTTATATTTTCCTCCTTAACCCAAATGTTACGTCTGTAACGTTAGGTGACTTTTGTTTGTTTATTGGTGTTTAACGGCATATCAACAGCTAAGGTCATGTAAGGCCGGGCAAACGGGTTCGATCCCATTTTAACCTGCTGCATTGGGGGGAAAATTCCAAAATCAGAACTGAATATTTACATCGAGAAACAATATATTCAGCCCTGAAATTAGAATAACCTGACCTGGTGGCAGGTCCATACCACACCAAAGTCACTTGGCCCCTTCCCCTAAAATAGGATTACAAATAATCGTAATACTCACATAAGGGGTATAACCAGATTCAACTGTCACATGCAAAATGCCAAAGACGTATGTGAGGGCCAAACCAGGTCTTCAGTCGGAATTCCGGTAAGGATGAACCCCGATCGTTAAATTACCCATCGCTTGCACCCACCTTCCACCCACGTTAGGCGACTTACGACTTGTAAGTCGCCCTGTATTACAAACAGAAATTTTGGGTTATTTCCTCCTTTTCTTTGACACCAATGTTTGAAAACAGGGCTTATATAACATGCTTATAAATCCTTGCTCGTAATCAATAAGTCAGTGTCATACTTCTGGATTTTCTTTTGTTCAACTCGACAGGTAACATGAGCAAAGTTAGAAAAAACAATAGAATTTTAGCGCAGGTGACCTTCAACTTGGTGCAATTAACCCCACTTTCAATACTGTAGATGTCTTCCCCTAATTGATACCAATGGATCTGTGAAGTATGGTCGAAATCGGCCAAGGATCATTTCAAGTATTTGGGCGAGAACGAGTTATGACGTAGGGACGGACGTAGTGACAAATGCCAAATGGTCAAACCTAATTTTATATCCCCACACCTCCCCGGCACCATGCAGTGCTGGGGCATAAATATATTTATTATATGACTGACAATTTCAACCAATGATATTGTCCAATTTACGGTCACATGATTGTGGACATATATGATATTCACCTGGGGCCCTGTTTCACTAGCCTTTGTACGACTAAGCAGTTTGTAAGTGAAAAATTGAAATCCACAATAACATTTGTTCTAACAGCTGATTTTGGACGTGATACATTTAACCCTTTCAACACCACAGACCTATATAGAGACAATGTTTGCAAACAGTGCAGATCCAGATGAGCCGGCTCGTAACGAGCCGTCTCATCAGGATCTCCACTGTTTGTTAATAATTTTAAACGTCGTACAGATTACCCTTTTAGAAGAATGGGATAATTTGAATGAACAAAATTAATGAAATAGCGTGAAACATTGGCATGGAACATCCTATTAAGTTACTTGGTGTTGAAAGGGTAATGTTTGCAAACAGTGCAGATCCAGATGAGCCGGCTCGTAACGAGCCGTCTCATCAGGATCTCCACTGTTTGTTAATAGTTATCAAATTTGAAAAAATTACCCTTTCTGAAGAATGGAATAGCCTGAAAATTTGAATGGACCAATGAAATAGCGTGAAACATTGGCATGGAACATCCTATTAAGTTACTTGGTGTTGAAAGGGTTAATGAACGTGATACATTTAATGACATGAACCTGTAGGTACAAAATGGTAGCATTAGAGAAGCAAATTCATAGAAATCTTTGTACGAACATTTTTATTGTACGAAGTTTAGTGAAACAGGTCTCTGAATATCAGTCTCGGACTCGTCTCATTGCGCGAGACGAGTCCGAGAATGATATTCGAAATGTGAGGTGAATATCACATTTCGAATAACCCTCTCGGACTGTTCTCGCCAACGAGACCGATATTCAGACAAAGCAGCATGCGCATATCACTGATCACGCAACCAAAGCACGAGAATATTTGCGTTGCTGTATCATATACGTTCTGTAATATGGGTAATATAATAAAATAATTAGTCTTGTTTAGTCGGTGTACACGAGATTTAAGGCTCTTCGAAACATCATGTTCTCTTTGGCCTCGGTGAATACGACTCCTCAGGTTCTTGTGTACACCTCAAAAGATAATAATTGTATAATATTCAGATCTGAAATTAGAATATCATGATCTGGGGCCAGGTCCTCACCACACCAGTCACTTCACTTAGTCCCATCCCCTACAGAATAGTAGGATTACTACTAAACTTACTTCTCATAAAACTTGTGACTCTTACAACCGGATTCATCTCTGACATATATAAAGCCAATAAAAATGTACAGGACCAAACCTGGGATCTCAATATTCCGGTGAGGATGAATCCCATCTTTCAACACTATAGACCTCTTTAGCAGTGTTTAAAAACATGGTAAATCCAGACAAGCCGGCTCGTAATGAGCCATCTCATCAGGATCTGCATTTTTTGCACGTAATTTTCTTCCTTTGAAAAAAACAACAACACTACCTTCTCATAAATGGACTAGTCTGAAATTCATTTTTTACAATTGAATATATCACATCCCATTCCATTGGGGGGGGGGGGGGGTCATGAATTTGCTGTATCACAATAGAGGATCATCAGATGAATGCATGTATGAAATATCAAAGCGTTCCCTGTAAAGAAACAGAAGTTACACAACATTTACCCCAACATTAAGTTTATGAAGATGCTAAGTTTCTGACCTTGACCTAGGGGTAAGGGTTGGGTGGTGGGTTGTGGATTTGCTACAGCATGATAGAGGGTCATCTGAGGAATGCACGTATGAAATATCAAGGTGTTCCATGAAAGGAGACAAATGTTATAAGACATTTACCCCAACGTTAAGTTTATGAATGTGCTAAGTTTGTGACATTGACCTTGGGGTAAGGGTTGGGTGGTGGGTCATGCATTTGCTACAGCATGATAGAGGGTCATCAGATGAATGCATGTATGAAATATGAAGGCATTCCCTGTAAATAAACAGAAGTTACACAACATTTACCCCAACGTTATGTTTATGAACATGCTAAGTTTGTGACCTTGACCTTGGGGTAAGGGTTGGGTGGTGGATCATGGATTTGCTACAGCATGATAGAGGGTCATCTGAGGAATGCATGTATGAAATATCGAGGCTTTCCATGAAAAGAAACAGAAGTTATAAGACATTTACCCCAACGTTAAGTTTGTGGACGCCAACGCCGACGACGCCGACGCCGGGGGTATGACATAAGCTCTTCATGCAGGCGAGCTAAAAATGATGTCAAACGTCACTTTGTTGCGAAATCACGTGCGCCCATCAATAGGTTTGAAGTAATATCCAACAAGCTTATTGTGAGCATATAAAATTATTTATTAACAAACTGACGTATGTAATAATGGCAACAAAGTTAGCATGACGATACACAAGTGAGTACACAAACTAATGAATACAATTATCACAAATATATACCAAATCAAGTAATCTTTATTAGACCTGCAATTATGGCCCAAAATTATAAAACAATCTGAGCATACGGTTTATGTATGCACTAAAAAATCAAGCAGTTTGATTGGCTGAGTCTCAACAGAGCAAACAGCATTATTTTGATCAAGAAATTAGACTCGGTCTAATTTATTGATCAAAATAATAAGAGTATATGCTCAAAAAGGTACCTGGATTCAGAGAAACTTATTTTTACTGAAGAATTCAAGCACATGCTCAATAAAAGTCAATAATAATGTGCGACAGTAAAACGACAACCTATTAAATAGAGGCCCGTTTCACTAAACTTTGTACGACTAAAATGTTCGTAAGTGCAAATTCAGGAAATTTCAATTGATGGATTTACATTTATTGAGCATAGGCTGCATATGCAGCCTATGCTCGATAATTTTTGTTTGTTTGTTGGGGTTTAACGGCCTATCAACAGCTAAGGTCATTTAAGGCTGGGTCAATGGGTTTAGTACTAAGTCCCACATATTACCTGTACAAGTACATGAACAAATGGGGGGGAAAATCCCAAAATCAGAACTGCATATTTACAATAACAAAACTATGTATTCAGCCCTGAAATCAGAATAATCCTGATCTGATGCCAGGTCCTCGCTACACCAGAATCACTTGGCCCCTCCCAAAACCAGTAGGATCAGTAATAATCTTACTACTTTTATAATGGGCAATAACCCAATTAAACTCCCAGGTAACAAAAGAGACAAAGATAAAAACGTACCGGAGGGCCAAACCAGGCAAATAGTGATTCCTATAAGGAGGAACTACTACCGTTAATTTACGCCGTCTCGTTCGCCCGACCACCACCCAGTGACTGCGCGGCACCCACCTATGCTCAATAAATGTAAATCCAATAATCGTTTACAACAAAACACTGTTAATGTGAAATTAAACAGAATAACACGATTTTGCACTTACAAACATTTTAGTCGTACAAAGTTTAGTAAAACGGCCTCCAGAGGCGAGCGATACCTACAGTATCTTGATAACTTTATATGCCATGTGAAAGTTCCACGACATGTCTCAATATAGATATTTAAATAGTCTACACTTGTCCAAGGGACTGAAGAAAATACATAATAAATATTTTAGTTAACAAGAGTTATTCTATAGGAAAACATGTACTTGGGGCCATGAATATGACTGAGTTATCAGTAGTTTGTAAGCAAATGATAATTCTGTGAAATAGTTAATCTCCTAAAAATTAAATTTCATCTAGCCCAGCAGTTACAACACACTTTCTGAGAATGTACTCGCTTCTCATGCTGAAAATTAAAGTCTGATTGGCCGAAGCAGGGGCCCGTTTCACTAAACTTTGTACGACTAAAATGTTTGTAAGTGCAAATTTAGGATCGTCTGGAAATTTCAATTGATGTATTTACAAATGTACATTTATTGAGCATATGCTGCATATGCAGCCTATGCTCAATAAATGTAAATCAATAATTGTTTACAAGAAAACATTGTTAATGTGAAATTTACAGACGCACATTTCAGTTTAGTGAAACGGCCCCCCAGTGAGTGAGTGAGTGAATAGGGTTTAACGTCCGCTTTTCTGACATAGAGGTACAAGCCTCAGGGAGTCTACACGCAGACGGGTCAACGGGGTCGTGTCCCGTATCCACCTGTCCGAGGGGGTAAATCCCAACTTCAGAACTCAATATTTACAATCAAAATATATATTCAGTCCTGAAATTAGAACAACCTGATCTGGTGCCAGGCCCTCGCCACACCAGCATCATTTATCCCATCCCCTAAAAGTAATAGGATTAGTGCTAATCTTACTTTTATATATGGGGCATAGCCTGACTCAACTCTCACACACAAGAAAGCCAAAAATGAACAGGAGGGCCAAATCCGGTATAGTGGGTTCCGGAAAGTATAAACCCAATCGTTAAGCCAGTTTAGTCGCCTTTTACGACAAGCAATGGCTACTGCAGCACTATTCTCAGGATCAGTTGATCCCGCCCCGGTGCCGGCCCCCCAGAACTGTGCTCATTCTCAGCCAATTAAACCATCTGGTTTTGATCATGCTGATAAATCACATTCATTATACCAACAGAATAGGCTATATATTGTTAAGAATAACATGAATTGCTTGAACACATATCCTTTCTCAGTGAAAATTTTACGCACCATTTTCGTCTATGTAACAGAAAAAACCTATAAATCACAGGTGGAAGACTCGGACCTGTGACAAATGCCCATTAAAAATAATCCATTTCCCCACCCACCGTAGACCTACTTCTGGGCCATCATCGGCATTATCATTGGCAATCTTTGGCGCTTTGTTTGTTTGTTTATTGGTGTCTAATGGCCTATCAACAGCTAAGGTCATGTAAGGCCGGGTAAACGGGTTCAATCCCATTTTAACCTGCTGCATTGGGGGGAAAATCCCAAAATCAGAACGGAATATGTACATAGAGACAAAATATATTCAGCCCTGAAATTAGAATAACCTGACCTGGTGCCAGGTCCATACCATACATCCATTTCAAATTACATATATATGTATATTTACATCTAATATATAATTAATAAACACCTAGAATGCGGGAACCGAAAATAGTCGTCTGCTGTTGATTCATATTTTAGCTTTTTTTCTCGGTAAAAACATAGTTTGGTAGCATTTTAGAATCATTTCCATTGGAAATGATTCTAAAGTGCTGCCAAACCATGTTTTTTTTATGAGAAAAATGGAAAAGAAACAGCAGACAACAACATTTAATTCAGCAGTGTAAGGGTTAAAGTAAATATTCTATAGCAAAATCACATCATTCGGGCACTGTCGCAGAGTGTGATAACAAAATGATTGTTCAAGAAAACATTCTATTTTTAACTCTGGTGACCTTGCCTTCTTGCTAAGCCATGTCAATTTCACTTGGCCAAATCATTATTACAAATCATTATTACAAATCATTATTACAAATCATTTTGAGACAATTGTCATGTGCTGCCAAATCACATTTTTATGATTTAATTGAACATACTTGAAAATGAACAATGCAGTGGATGACAGTATCTTAAATATTCAACAAAGATAGTAAGATTGACTGTACGTAAATGTAAATTTGTGATAGGTATGGAGAAACCGAGAGTTATATCAACATTTTGAAATGCAGGATTTATTTCCCCTGGACATTTTTTTTTTTTTTGTTGGGGTGTAATGGCCTATCAACAGCTACGGTCATTTAAGGCCGGGTCAATGGGTTTAGTACTAAATCCCATATATTACCTGTAGAAGTACATGTACATGTTCAAGTACATGTACAAATGGGAGGAAAATCCAAAAATCGGAACAAAAAAATCATATAAAACTAACAACTGCATATATTTGATGTCAGATTAAAAGTATGTAGAATTATTATACTGAATTTATTACATTATCACAGCCATAATGGCTGTGATAATGTAATAAATTCAGTATATTTTGGCTGTGATAATGTAATAAATTCAGTATAATAAAAATTAATAAATTTATCCTTAAATTGAAAATTTCTCCCTCAAAGTATACTTTGCTAGAAAAGTATACTTTGCAATGTTGGTGAAATAGGCTACAGTTCAGTGGATCGTTAACAAGTTATTATCAAATTAATGTTCAATGTCATCACCATTCAGCCCTGGTGACGCCAACATGTACGTCGCACATTGCAGATGTCATAAAACGACGTCATGATGCTCAGACATGACAATAAACATGACAATAAACACGTCAACAACCACTGAAAACAATAGACATCAACCATATTCATTATTGTATGGTGTAATTGTAACTCATTAGCCGCAATGTTGCCCTATTAGAAAATGTATAGTTGTTAGATGTGAGACAAGCACGTCAGGGGCGGATCTATAGTCTGTTTCACGAAAGCTGCCCAAATTTTACGGCTATATAGACAATTCAAAAACAATATTATTTTCGATAATATTAAATTAAAGGAAAGTTTAAGAATGAGCCTTCTTTTTATTTCGTGAAATTCGGTCAAATATTGATTTTATTACGAAAAATTGATTTGTCTATGGGAATTTAACATGGGGGGAAAAGTGGTAAGGAAGTGTGGGAGGAGTCAAAAAACGAACAATTTTGGAAATTGACTCCGAAACCTGACTAAATAGCTTGGATATGATCTAACTAAGAAAACAAGTTAAATTTTAAAAATCGGTCCAGTATTTCTAAAATTCAAAAAAATGTCCCATGGGGAAATTGTTTTTTCGCAATAAAATCAATATTTGACCAAATTTCACGAAATAAAAAGAAGGCTCATTCTTAATTTTTCCTTTAATTTAATATTATCAAAAGAAATCTTGTTTTTGAATTGTTTATATAGCCATAAAATTTGGGCAGCTTTCGTGAAACAGACAGTAGAGGGGGGGTTTCCGGGTTGCCTCACCCACCCCTATTCCCACCCCTTTCTCACCAAAGCTGATGAATGTGAGCTACATTTGCATCTAGCATAGATCATACAATCCTCAAATTGTTTATAAAACGCTCGGAGAATGAATACGGCATAAAAAATTACAAAATATGCGGGAACAAAATTTACAAATAAATCACAATTTATATCAAAATTGATGAAGTTAAAATATTTATGCAAAAGAAAAACAGTGCTCCTGATATGCAGCATACTAGTACATGTATATAATATGTGACTTCACAACACAAAGCGACATATTGAGTTTTGGACCAGTGTAGCTCATGACAAGATGCTAACTGCCAATGGCCGTATATGGTTCGTTAACCATCTGGAATACAACCATTACAGGCATATTTTTAAAATATTTTATTTTTATTTTTGTTATTTCTCAATTAAAGTATATGTTGCGACCACTCATTTGAACCATCTCGATGAGACGGTTCAAATGGTGGTCACAACATATACCTAGAAGCACATATAAAGAAAATATTTATGATTATGCATGAAGTTGGATTACACGAGTGATGGTTTAACATATTTATTACAATTATTTGCTATTTCATAGAACTGAGTATGTGTCGTTTTTCTTGTGAATTAAGTCAACCAATTTAATAAAAATCCCAAAATCAAAACGGAATATTTACATAGAGAAAAAATATATTCAGTCGTGAAATAACCTGACCTGGTGCCAGGTCCATACCACACCAAAGTCACTTGGCCCCTTCCACTAAAATAGGATTATGAATAATCGTAATACTCATATAAGGGGTATATTAACCAGATTCAACTGTCACATACAAAATGCCAATTAATAATCGTAATACTCATATAAGGGGTATAACCAGATTCAACTGTCTACATGTATATGCTGCACATCAGAACACTGCCTATATGTGGCTGTGACTGGAGAAACGGGGTTTATTGGTTTTGCAACCAGTGTAGATCCAGATCAGCCTGTGCATCCACAGTCTGATCAGGATCTGCACAGTTCGCCATTCAATTGATGAAACACCCGTCATGCTTCTAACAAGCAATGTGCATCGTTATCAGGCTACAGGAGTGCTATCTGTAGCCTATTTCACCAACATTGCAAAGTATACTTATCTAGCAAAGTATACTTTGAGGGAGAAATTTTCAATTTAAGGATAAATTTATTAATTTTTATTATACTGAATTTATTACCTTATCACAGCCATTTTGGCTGTGATAATGTAATAAATTCAGTATAATAATTCTGCATACTTTTAATCATCAAATATATGCAGTCGTTAGTTCTATGTGAAATAATGCATTTCGGGAAAAATAAATGATTACTCCCTCAAAGTATACTTTGCTAGATAACTATACTTTGCAATTTTGATGAAATCGGCTACTGATCAGAAGCTACACTGGTCACGAGTCCCATAAGCCCCATTTCTCCAGTCAGAGCCACATATTACACGGTGAGGAAAGCATGACATTCGCACCTCCAATTTCGGTCTGTTTTTACCTACATTTTTCTAAATAAATATCTCTGCAACTGCTAGAGCAATTTCAATGTGACATGCGGCAAGTACAGATACCCCCGACAAGGTGATCTACAGAGAGTCTCCCAGCCACATAGGTCAAGATCACCTGACTGACACTGAGTGGTTAGCCACTGATGTGAGAAAGCTATTGGTAAAGTTTGGTGAAGATCAGACAAATATATCCGGAGATATGCAGCAATTTGACATATACATGTACGTCCAAAATTGTTGACACCTATTGTTAGCAACGTGAAAAAGATACACCCATGTGGGATAAATATTGCACTTTCTACACTGGGTATATTCTCTATGGGAACACCATCATTGGCAGGTGGCGTCATATTATTACCAGGGATACTTTATTGCATCAAAATTGCTTCAGACATTACAGATACAGGTAACAGAGGGACCAGTAAAGAAGGTACCAATAACGTACTTCGCCCACTGTGTATAAGATATACATTTGGCACGGACATCTGTAGCCTATTTCACCAACATTGCAAAGTATACTTATCTAGCAAAGTATACTTTGAGGGAGTAATCATTTATTTTTGCTGAAATGCATTATTTCATATAGAACTAATGACTGCATATACATGTATTTGATGATTAAAACTATGCAGAATTATTATACTGAATTTATTACATTATCACAGCCATTTTAAAGTAATAAATTCAGTATAATAACAATTTATAAATTTATCCTAAAATTGAAAATTCCTCCCTCAAAGTTTTTTTGTTTGTTGGGGTTTAACGGCCTATCAACAGCTAAGGTCATTTAAGGCAGGGTCAATGGGTTTAGTACTAAATCCCATATATTACCTGTACAAGTACATGTACAAATGGGGGGAAAATCCCAAAATCAGAACTGAATATTTACAATAACAAAACTATATATTCAGCCCTGAAATAAGAATAATCCTGATCTGATGCCAGGTCCTCGCCACACCAGAATCACTTGGCCCCTCCCAAAAGCAGTAGGATCAGTAATAATCTTACTACTTTTATAATGGGCAATAACCCAATTCAACTCCCAGGTAACTAAGTAGCCAAAGATAAAAACGTACCTGAGGGCCAAAGCAGGCAAATCGTGATTCCTATAAGGAGGAACCCATACCCATAATTTACACCGTCTCATTCGCCCGACCACCACCCACCCTCCCTCAAAGTATACTTTGCTTGATCAGTATACTTTGCAATGTTGGTGAAATAGGCTACAGGAGAGACTACTTCCAAGCATTTCATTCTCCGCAATGAAAACTATAGACAATTAGAGAATACCAGGCTAGTACCTTTGATAGCAAGTTTGTCAGGCAAGGCTAGGAAAGGCGTAGGAATTCCAAGGCTTGCTGGGGAATTTCATGTTTCCAAATCAAGCCTGATAAACTTGATATAAACATACCACGCTACTGTCTTTTGATATGAAGTTTATCAGGCTCGGCTGAGAAACAGTAGGAATTCCTCGGCGAGTCTTACACATGCCTGTTATTCTCTACACAATGAGACACGCCATGTGAATTTGTACCCAAGAAGATCTGCGATATCTCGTGAAAAAAATTTACAATATTTTCCGTGAATGATGCGTCAAAAGTGGACGAAATGGTCAGAGCAAATACGGCATAGAATTCCGCATTTGCTGTGAAAATTTGTCATTTACAGAAAATAGCAAATTTGTTGCTATAAATATTTCTTAAGAAAAATCACATGGAGTGTCTCATATGAGCCGCGTCGCGAGAAAACCTGTCTTCGGGAGTCTGATGACGTCACAACGAACAATGCACCTCAGTGTGTTTATTATTGTAATACATTTTGTGAGCGTTATAAATTCGCTTAAATTGTATTTGAACTTTAGTTCAGTGTAAGATACATTTCCAAATATATCTACAATCGGACATTAACTCTTATCGACCACCATTTACAGGTTAAAACTCTGTGCATGCTACATTTTTTATTTACATACAATGGTCGGTAGCATATTTGTAGACCGATGTAGCCTGGGCCCGGTTTCCCGCATAACTATGTGTTTCAGATCTGGTTAACTCGACGCGAATTTTCAGTCTATTGCTCAATTCTTTCTTTCTAATATAATGTATAAAATTAAAATTTAGCGCAACCGTTACCAATTTTAAGAAAAAAATATCTCCTGCAAAAAAACACAAAGCCATGGATGTTACGACTAGTATAACTAGATCAGTCTCATTTGTGCATACACGCCGTCTGATCAGTATATACGATGTCTACCATTCAGTCACTAGGGAATCCCTTCTCGATTACCGACAGGATATGGGTCGCCGATCGTACATTTATTGCAGATATTGTAAGGTCTGTTTTTTTCAGCAGGTGGTCCAAGTACAGCTGTAAGCGGGACGATGTCGTGAACTTTCGATGTTTCTGTTGTCTGAATATGAAAAGCTTTATTCTGAATGCACGCTAACATGTTTGTCATGTTAATATAATAAATAGACACGGTGAGATAATATATTTCAAGGCAACATATCTTGGGGACATTAGTATCATGGACCGTTAGTGAAAATGTGTCAAGTCATGACAAATGCAATAATACCAAAAAACAAGAACTAGATACAATAACTGTGGGATTATATTTCAAGGCAACATATGTTGGGAAGAAATGAGCATACCTAATTCGCGTACCCGCGCACGTTCATACTTGCTGGTACATGAACTTGCCGGTTTTACTTTTTCACTTTGCACATTCATGTGTTACCAACAGACTCAAGCTCATCCGTGTTTACATTCATTATTCAATGCCAAACATGCTTCTAGTTTGATTATGTCAACTTGCAAACTGTTGTAAATGTTGGTGTATACTCTATGTGTAACGGTAGATATTGTAACGTCATTTTACGTCGCTTGACGTTGCTTTTAAGTGACGTCTCTTTTGCTCAAACGACCTGCATAGTGGTGTTTTATAATCTACAACATCTTAATGCATATTGCAGATATCATGATCAAATAAAAATCGTTCAATTCATCATACAAATACCATTGTCATAGTAACAAAATGTCATATTGACCAACAATTTCCCGAATGCAGGTTTTCTCGCGACGCGGCTCATATGTGAATCCCATTATGTTATGCTGGGAAGTACTTTCCGATGTCAGGTTTTCCACAAAATATACAAACGAGACGAAGTAAAACTATTGTGACGACAATGAGATTTGTCTCCCATTCTGCTGAACCCGAGAACAGTTGGGAAACAGCGGAATATCTCTAAACCGGACATCCTGGGAGGTCCCCAGGGTGTCCGGTTTGGAGATGATGCACTGTAATTCCGGAATATGAACACTAAGGCATGCATGTGTGCTGTGCAACTATTAACCACCCATTTTAAGACATGCGGAATACAACCTTTCCGGGTATGAATTTTTAAAAATATTTTATTTTTATTTTTGTTATTTCTCAATGAAAGTATATGTTGTGAACCGTCTCGACTTCTGAGCTCATAAAAAGAAACTATTTAGGATTTTCCACAAAAAAGTGGCGTATGAAAAGAGTTAATATAATTATGTAACATATTTTGAAGCAAATTATGTGACTCAGGCCCGTAGCCAGGAGGGGTCGGAGCGGTCGGACGACCCCCCCAACCAGCCTCGAGGTTCCACTTTTTTAGCCTCGAGGTCCACATTTTTAGACCCCCCTTGGGCCTTCGAAACGACCCCCCCTTCAAACAGGTCTTGCTACGGGCCTGTGACTTATATGTTTGCATCTACTGTACATGTATTTTCAAACATTTTATTTCTAAACAAACACATGTTTTTGTACAAACACAAATTTTGGTAGCAAATGTGCAAGAAATCATGTGCTAGTGACGCTAATGTTAGCGACATCAATTAATTAAAACAGAGTTTTCTGATATCAGTAATCTATGAATAGCATTTACATTTCTCAAATCGCCCATCAAATTCATGTTGTATTTAAATTTATTATTTAAAAAACAGCAATCTATGAAATTTATGAAAATAGTTCTCGCCACCAAATAAACAGCAGACGACAAAATGTAATTCAGCAGTAAGAGTTAAAGGGATAATCTTGTCCTACTCGGTAATATCACCAGAAGACTGTTGTAAAAATAAACAAGATAAACAAGAAAATGTGGCCTGTTGGCACACTAATGCCCCCAGTGGTAGATTGCAGAAACTCCGGAAAACGCTTTAAGCGGACCAAGGACACACGGATGGACATATCAATGGACACACAGTCCAAACACTAGGGGCCCCCAGGGGCCCGTTTCACTAAACGTCGTACAACAAAAATGTTTGTAAGTGCAAATTTAGCCCCAGGGGCCCGTTTCACTAAACGTCGTACAACAAAAATGTTTGTAAGTGCAAATTTAGAATAGTCTATACATTTCAATTGATGGATTTGCATTTATTGAGCATAGGTTGCATATGCAACCTATGCTCAATAAATGTAAATCCATAAATTGTTTACAAGAAAACATTGCTAATGTGATATTTACAGACTATCATAATATTGCACTTACGAACATTTTAGTCGCAAGAAGTCGTGAAACGGCCCCCAGCTCTCCAGAGACCTTCGGCATAAAAGTCAATCACTAATTATGCACATTCAGTCACAAATCAAATAAGGACAATTTTATTTTGAAACATTTGAAAAATTGGAATCTGAAAATTGCAGATAAATGTACATTCTATGTAAACCACCAAATATCGAATGACATATGGGACACGCCATATGATTTTGTACCTAAGAATGTATGCGGCATCTCGTGAAAAATATTTACAAAATTTACTTTTTCTATCGAACGTCGAAAGTTGATGAAATCTTTAGAGCAAATGCAGAATAGAATTATGCATTTTCTCTGAACATTTCGTCAACTTTCAACATCATTTACAGAAAATATCACTTCTGTAAATACTTTTCAAGAAAAATTGCACATCTGCTTCAGTACAAAATCACATGGTTCGTCTCATATTGATCTCTACCCCGATGTTGTTGTGGAAGTTCATACAGAATAGGGGAGACAAATCCCATTGCAAGTGACGTAGTTGACAAATAAACCTAGAACATACAAACATAGCACTATATTAATAAACATCTAAACTTCCGGCCCTTTCCTTTCCCCTTGTTTTTCCCTTTCTTCTCTTTCTGAAAACCAGAAAAATAGATATATGTCAATACATATTCATATATGTGACTGTGATAGGAGAAATGGGGCTTATGGCTCTTGTGACCAGTGTAGCTTCTGATCAAATAGCACACACATGTATCCTGATGATGATGATCTTTTGTCTACACTCGTTACCTCAAACTCTCTTAACCCTTACTATGCTGAATTAAATTTTGTCGTCAGCTGGAAATGTTTTATTTTCAATATTTCTCGATAAAAACCTGTTTTGGCAGTGCATGAGAATCATCTCCACTGGAGACGATTCTCATGTGCTGTCAAAACAGGTTTTTTGTTAAGAATTAAGGCAAAAATGTCAAGCTCTCTTAAACCGTGTATGATTTTTTAAAAATATTTTATTTTTACTTTTGTTATTATTCAATGAAAGTATATATTGTGACCACTCATTTGAACCATCTCGACAAGACGGTTCAAATGGTGGTCATGACATATACTTCTGAGTGCATAGAAGGAAAATATTTAGGATTTTCCGCAAACATAATGGCGTATCCTCAGCATGAAATGGATTACCATAAGTCAAACAATTGATATCTCTCAAAGTCAAATTATTGGTACCTCCATTTCTCCAGTCACAGCCAAAAATGACTTCAAAATATTTTTGGTTGTGAGTGGAGAAATGCGGGTTATGAGTTTTGTGACCGGTGTAGACCCATATCAGCCTGTGTGTCCGCACAGTCTGATCAGGATCTGCACTGTTCGCCATTCCATCAATAAAACACCAGTCATGCTTTTAAAAGGCAATATAGATCATGAGCAAGCTACAGAAGTGTGCTATTTTATCAGGAGCTACAGTGATCACAAAACCCATTATCCCCATTTCTTCAGTCACAGCCACATTTGTGTTAATGTTTTTTAGGGGTACAGTCATCAGAGATAATAATTTCTTGGAAATATTTGTAGTTAATTTCCCTTTGATACTATGTCTACCTTGTAGGACTGTCTTTGTCGCATACCTCTTGGAATATATTTATTATACTTCGCACCCGACTCAACCCTTTCAACCCTACACACCATAAGGCTAACTATGCATATGAAGTTACAAGCCAATCCGACTTACAACAACAGAGATAGATAGCCAGACAGACGGACAGACAAACATGGTGGTGATATCTACCAAAAAAAAAATAAAAAAAATTACAGGGATATTTTCATTCTAAAGAATGAAAATATGGTGACAACTATGCATATGAAGTTACAAGCCAATCCGACTTACAACAACAGAGATAGATAGCCAAACAGACGGACAGACAAACATGGTGGTGATATCTACCAAAAAAATTAAAAAAATTACAGGGTACATAATAAACTGGTTATGGCATAAAAAATAAAGAAAACAAAAATTGACGGTACTTACAAATTTTCTGATTTCTCGAACTAGCGTGTAAAATGCATCGTCGACTCCCTGTCTGGTTTTTGCTGACGTTTCTACATAGGGAATTGTGTAGCTGTCTGCCACTTGCTTCGCTTGTTTCGTATCGACGGTTCTCGTCTGTAGATCAACCTTGTTGCCGACCACTGGAAGCAGACAACAGTTCAAGGTCATTCAGTAGCCGATTTCACCAACATTGCAAAGTATACTTATCTAGCAAAGTATACTTTCAGGGAGTGTTCATTTATTTTTCCTGAAATTCATTATTTCATATAGAACTAACGACTGCATATATTTGATGATTAAAAGTATGCATAATTATTATATTGAATTTATTACATTATCACAGCCAAAATGGCTGTGATAATGTAACAAATTCAGTATAATAAAAATTAATAAATTTATCCTTAAATTGAAAATGTCTCCCTCAAAGTATACTTTGCTAGAAAAGTATACTTTGCAATGTTGGTGAAATAGGCTACAGGTCACGGACATGATTATGAAATTATTTGGGCAATTTCAAAATGGGGCTGAACTCCGAGTTTTGTACATGTATCTAAGAACATGTGCGATTTTTCATGAAATATATTTACAGAAACTATGATATTTTCTGTAAATGACGTCGAAGGATGACCAAATTTTCATAGCAAATGCGGAATTGCGATGAAAATTTTGTAAAATTTCGATGCCATTTACGGAAAAATCGGAAATATTGTAAATATTTTAAATGACATATCGCGCATCTTCTAAGTTACAACATCACATGGTGTATCATATAATGTATGTATGTACTAATACTCTCAAAATAAAAATAAAGTAGTTGATTGGTCGAGGCTGAGCTCTGCTCAAACTCAACCAATCAATCTCAATAATTTTGAGAATTTTTTTTAGAAAATGTTCAATTTCATAATAAATATCAAACAGTTTGATTAGCTGAGGCAGAACTCTGCTTAGACTTGGCCAATCAATCTGCTTAATTTTGAGAAAGAAATGAAAGAAATACCATGTGCAATATCAAACAGTTTGATTGATGGAGGGGGAGCTCTGTTCAGCCAATGAAACTGCTTAATGTCACAATTCAAAAAAAAAAAAAAAAAAAATTGCAGTTGATTATCTCAAGCGACACTCGTGTTCATGAATCTGATCATAATATAAAAGTGTTGAAGTACATGCATTGTAAGTGAATTTTATATATAACTTGTAACCATATACCCCTGTCTCGTCTCCTGGAAACGAACAACAGACTCGCTTTAGCAGATGAGATACAAAGCATTGATTTTCTAGCTACTCTATTTCAGAATGTCATAAAAATGATTACGCACTTCTGTGCGAAGTATAAGGGCGTGTGATTATAAACCATTTAACCCTTAGCAATCTTATTTTTTTTATTGTCTGCTGTTTATTTTCTATTGTCCATTTTTATCATCAAAAACATGCTTTGACAGCACTTTAGAATACTTTACAACATGCTTCGGCAGCTTTCCAATGGAAATGATTCTGAAGTGCTGTCAAACGATGTAGTGGTCTAAGGGTTAAACCTGTTCAACCCCAAGTAACTGGAATAGACTGTGATACGTTAACTTAACCCATTTCAGTTTAAGGATGCGATATTTTTTGTTAAAAAAATCTCACTATTTTGTTTATTTCTCCATAAAGGTATATGTTGTTACCACTCATTTGAACCGTCTCGTCAAGACGGTTCAAATGAGTGGTAACAGCATATACTTTAGAGATGAAATAAAGAAAATACGATTGTTTCCCCTAAGAAGTTTCATACTACTATAATTGTATCCCGTCTTTAATGGATTAAGGACCAATCCAATTGTCACACAAGAATTCAGCGGAATCAAATGTCTCACCTTGTTCTGCCTTGATCTTGACCCTGGGGCCTTGACCTTGACCCTGGGGCCCCGATAATAGTCCTATATTCATCTACATATCATAGTAAAGATATGTATAAAGTGTGATGACTGTAGCTGATAAGGTGTTGAAGTAATGACCATAACACGAAAACTTAACATTGAATGACGATGCCGCCACCGCCGCCACCGCCGCCGCCGCCGACTCCGGTAAAGCAAAACTATAGTCTCGTTTTCCGCTTTCGCGAGCGAGACAAAAATGATTTTCAGACTAGTCCATTGAAAAGGGGGTGTTTTTTCTCCCAGACAAATATGTAGTGTTGAAAGGGTTAAACACATTAAATTTATAACATGTTTAAATGTCAGTACTCTTTCATCAATAACTAGAGAACATCGCAATAGACCCACTTTTCCCAAATGCTAAGTCAAAAAGGGGGAGATAATCCATGACCAGAGGTCGAATCAAATTTAACTTAGCACATCTACACACTATAAGGCAGGCACACATCAAGTTTCAAGTCTCTACCTATTAACGTTAAAAAGTTTTACTTCTTACAAGAAACGTGACGGACGGATGTACAGATGTACATACGGACGGACACCCGTGCCGAAAACAATATACCCATTTTTTTCTTCAAAAAGTGGGTACCGGTATAACAAATAAAAGTACTGAAAGTACTGAACATAGGGTACTCCAAGAATTCCGCCACAGAAGCGGTGTCGCGCCTAAAAATGCCTTGTCGGTACAAAACAATGTTGTAGCAGGATTTTTGTTAAAGTTTCTGCATTACTTTGACATCGCCATGTTTACATACGTCATTGGGGAACCCGCTGACAAAATTTTCAATGTATGGAAGCCCAAACTTGTTAGAATTTTGTTTTTGTCGAATTTTCAGTACTTGCATTGTATTAATATAAATATGGATATTATACGCTGGACATGTTATACTGTCATTAATTTGTTCCCTGACTGTAATTTATCACTTATGGTTATTCCAAGATATAACTACGGACTAGCCCATCGAGGGGGGTCTGGGGCGTGGCTAACTGTCCGACACGATTCAATACATAGGCTACCCTATGTAAAAAGTCACCCAACCAAATTTTTATTATTTCTTGAAATTCCATCAAATTTTATACCATTTTCTATGAGATATTTTAAAACAATTTTGGAATTTTAGTTTCCAAGCTATCTATCCAGGTTTCAGAGCCACATCTAATTGTTTTTGTTTTTAAACCATCCTCTTCACTCCCCATCTCCTTTTTACGCCATGTTAAATTCCCATAATAAAATATTTTTTTCGCAATATTTGATGGAATTTCGTAAAATAAAAAGAAATTGGGAGGGTGACATTTTTTCTTTTCTTATTGATGAAAAATTAATTAATTTCATTTTTTTTAAGTATTAATGTGTTTAATAGCCAAAGGTTTGTCAGCAAAAAAATGTGGAACCGACAATACACACATTGTAGTAAAAAACATCAAATGACATCAGTTATTGGGGGAGATTTATTGGTGTTTAACGGCCTATCAACAGCTATGGTCCATTTTATTGTGTTACGGCTGGGCCAACGGGTCTGATCCCCTATTTACCCTGCTGTATTGAGAGGGAAATCCCAAAATCAGAACGGAATATTTACATCGAAAAAATAAAAATTCAGCCCAGAAATTAGACTACCGTAACCTGACCTGGTGCCAGGTCCATACCACACCAAAGTCACTTGGCCCCATTTTTTTCATTGGGGGAGAGTGTAGTATCTAAAATACTTACAGACCATAGGAACCTCTTCTGCATCCTTCACTCGTTTGATCTGAAATTGTAAAGCACACATTGTTTCACCCTTTCACACCTAAGTAACTGGAATGGATTTTTATATGTAAATTTTGCAACCAATCCAATTGTCACAAAATGATTTTCAGACTATTCCATTTATGAAAAGGGGGTGCTTTTGTACTAAAAAATATGAAAATTACTTGCAACAATTGGCGATCGCCAGCGAAATCCCTGACATCACAAGATAATTTCCCTTAGCCGGAGAACCAAATTCTAGTCACGCAACTTGACAGAAAACCATAATAACTATTATAGACATACAGTGGAATGTTGATTGAATGGTAGCTGGTATAATCAAATTATGGCGGGAAAATACAGACAGCTTTCAGACAGCACATTTTAGCAAAATGAATGAATTTGCCCTGGGGAGGAACAAATTTCAAATCGTCTCCATAATTTTACACAGTGATCGCTGAGGAGCGTCTCATTCTAGACTAGAAAATGTGTTCATAGAACACGGAAACCCATATCGCTTTGATAGTAAGCAAGACAAAGTTGCACATTGAAGATAAAATGTACAAGCTCAAACAAAAGATTTAACCTTGTGACGGATGGATGTCCCTAAGATAAACCCCTTAGGTGGTAAATCCATTGTTTTCAAGCAAAAGAATAACTACCAAAGAAACAATAGGCATAAGTGGTTATAGAATATGTTTTGTCTTAGGCCACACCTCCAACTACCGAAGACCCTGATTGTGTGCTCGGATGGACAGACAGCACGGACGGACAGGAGTAACACTAAATGCCCCCTCCACTATTGTGGTGGGGTATAAAATAGGGATGATCAATATCACCCGAATTGACACAGTGCAGTTAGAAAAAACAAAACAAAAAAATACGTGTAGAAGAAATGTCAGTTGAATGGTTGCAAGTATAATTGATTATGGAGGTAAAATGCACGTTTTACCAAATTAATGAATTTGCCTACAAATTGGTCAAATGTCTCCAAACTTGAACTAGACAATCAATGTCACCAAAACGTGATGATTTGATTGATTGATTTTATTGGGGTTTAACGTCTGTTGAACATAAAGGTCATAGGAGATAAGCCATGCGGTTTTATACCTTCTGACAACTGCATTATTTCATGAAATACATTTACAAAATTTAACAAATTTTCCATAAATGAGTCAAAAGTTGAAAAAAAATTTGTGTCAACTTCTGAAGTAACTTACGGAAAATAGCCTATTTTCTGTAAATATATTTCATGAAATATCGTAGATGTCCGTAGGTACAAAGTCACATGGCTTGCCTCATATACGGACAGGTATACGGGCAGTATCATGTATGTTCAGCAATGAAATGACACTATTTGAATTATTTTTTATTACATTATAACATTCTCTGACAACGGTACATGTACATACATCATCATAGTTCAACCAAAATATTAAACTAAAAATAATTATTTTTACGAAATAACTTTTTTTATGATGATGTAATTTTCAATTTCGTTTTGATACTAAATGCACCCCTTTTTCAAGTTTTAACTGCTCATTTTTTCTGGCCTTGCAAACCGTCTTTTTAATCCCGGGGTAAACACGAAGCCAAACTTGCTGATTTTGTCTTTGTTTTATATAACTTTCTACATACATCATGAACATATTCGTAATTACCATGGTAACAACTAATTCCAGTTGAATGGGATTTGCAAATACCCTGGGAAATTACATAATATGATCTGCTGATGAAACGAGTGCTAATGGCCCTCACTGTTCTCATTGTTCATTTTTGTAAGTTTTCTGGAAACAATGGAAAGAGCTGCCATATGAAGACACCATAACTGACATGAAATTTTAATTATTTTCCTTAACCCATTACATGCGGAATACACTTGTACGGGTATGAATTTTTTTTAACTATTTTATTTTTATTATTTCTCAATGAAAGTATATGTTGTTACCACTCATTTGAACCATCTCAATGAGACGGTTCAAATGGTGGTCACGACATATATTTCCGAGCTCATATAAAGAAAATATTTAGGATTTTCCACAAACAAAATGGCATATCCTCAGCATGAAATGTAGGAAACATGAAGAAAGGTTACAAACCATGTTATTGAGAAAGAGGACAAAATATACAACAAGAGCAGACGACAATTTATGTTTCACGCAGTCTAAGAGTTAAGGCACAAGTTACATGCGGAATATACGGAATACACCTTTACGGGTATGAAATTTTTTAAATATGTTATTTTTATTTTTGTTATTTCTCAATGAAAATATATGTTGCAACCATTCATTTGAACCGTCTCGATGAGACGGTTCAAATGGTGGTCGCAACGTATACTTCTAA
>CM055273.1:36779081-36796468 GCA_029237695.1 Conchocele bisecta
GTATACTTCTAAGTACATATAAAGAAAATATTTATGATTTTCCTCAATCAAAATGGCATACCCTCGGCATGAAATGGGTTAATGGCAAGCACTGTCAACATGTTGACAATAACGAGACAGCTGATGCATAATTATGTCCATAATAACACATTATATTTCCTCAACACACTATTACGTCACAAAATTACATATATAACATCAACAGGTGTGCATATGTCCTCAATGATGATAATATTTACACAGTTTGGCAACTGACGTTTGTTATTGTATAAAATGGGTTTTCGCAGTGTAATAACAGTGTATTAAAAACTATAATACACTAGAGTAATAAATATGTAAATGAGACAACTACAGAAAACATCCAAGCTGAACATGACTGATCATGAGCTTATGTAATAAATGCAACATTTGATTTATTACACTCGTTGACTGATTTATTAACCCTTTCAACACCACAGACCTCTATAGAGACAATGTTTGCAAACAGTGCAGATCCAGATGAGCCGGCTCGTAACGATCTCCACTGTTTGTTAATAATTTTAAACGTCGTACAGATTACCCTTTTAGAAGAATGGGATAATTTGAATCAACAAAATTAATGAAATAGCGTGAAACATTGGCATAGAACATCCTATTAAGTTACTTGGTGTTGAAAGGGTTAAAGAGCTAGATTCTTATGAAATCAGTCAACCTGTTTAGTAAATAGCATATTAAATCATCGCTCATGTATGTTCATTTATTTATTGGTGTTGCAAAAATCTTATCAAAACACGGTATGTGGCTGTGACTGGAGAAATGCCGTTTACGGGTTTTGCGACCAGTGTAGATCCAGACCAATCAGGATATGCACAGTTCGCCATTCCATCAATGAAAACACCTGTCATGCTTCTCACAAGCAATTATACAGGGGCCCGTTTCACTAAACTTCTTACGACTAAAATGTTCGTAAGTGCAAAATTATGATAGTCTGTTCACATTAACAATGTTTTCTTGTAAAGTTTAACAATTACTGGATTTACATTTATTGAGCATAGGCTGCATATGCAGCCTATGCTCAATAAATGTAAATCCATATATTGAAATTTACAGACAATCTTAAATTTTAACTTACGAACATTTTAGTCGCAAGAAGTTTAGTGAAACGGGCCCCAGGTCGTTATCAGGCTACATGGGTGTGCTACATACAGGAGCTACACTGGTCCCATAAGCCCCATTTATCCCGTCAACACAGTGCGTATGTGCCGTGAAACACGGTGCCGTGAAACATATTTGATATCCTGTCAATACGACCTAACCACTGCGTATGAATATGTGCGGTGACTGGGGTTATATTTGTTGCATTTAAAGCCATTTGTAGGTGTTGACGGGATAAATAGAATAGTAGGTTAGTGCCGTGAATGGAAAAAAATATCTGGCGCGGCACGGAAATGCATGAAATATCATAGGATATCATATCCTCGGCACAGCCTCGCCAATCCCGTTTCCTGAGCCTTGCCAGATATTTTTTCCCATTCACGGCACTAACCTACTATTCTCTATTTCTCCAGTCACAGCCAAATAAAAAGATCATATTTACACAGTTTATCCATTGCTGTGAATATCTTGTGTGACGAGTGTCCGATCTGGTTCATGGGTCAGAATATGTCAGCGCTATGTTAGCACTGGTTTTATCAAATTTCTTAGCAGCTGACTTTTTTGAGTATCTAGCCTCTTTTTTTTTCCAGACAATATCATGAATGCTATATTTTGCCATTTCTTGAAAACTTGATTTATCCCAATATAGAATTTTTTGATGCTGATCTGGTGTTTCATAGCAATTAACCCTTATAATGCTGAATTAATATTTGACATCTGCTGTTTATTTTTTATTTTCCATTTTTCTCATCAAAAGTATGCTTCTGTCAACCAATGTTTTTCTTGAGATTGAAGACAAAATATATATTTTTGGCCTGAGCGTCCAGCCTGTTAAAGCCAAGTCTGTTACATGTAGACATTTGAACCAAATCAGAAAATCTCTACCTCTACTCATAATTATATGTTACCTGTTCCCTGTATTGGTTTATGTCTTCAAAAGATTTGGCGTTATTTACAGCAAACACACACAGGAACCCTTCTCCCGTCCTCATATATTGGTCCCTCATTGCACTGTGAACAAGAATATACACATGATTTATTGCTTGCCATTGTTTTGCAATCAATGAAAGCACAGAATTTCGTCTCAATTAATCGCATATTGCGACACTTCTATTAAATTAATAATTAAATGTTGCAATAAGTACAGCATTGTATTTATTAATCGAATGGTGTCACATGTTGTTACCGAATGCCATCAGTGTAATTACGCAAAAGTGTGCATTCTTTTCAACGAGAACCATGTTGTACATGTATATGGAATAGAATACCAAGCTAGCATCTTCTCATATGAAATTTATCAAGTTGGCTTGGAAATGGTAGGAATTCCTCAGCGAACCTTGGAATTCCTATGCGTTGCCTAGTCTTGGTATCAAACTTTGTATCAAATAACATTGCTGTGGTATTTTCAATATACCATGTATACCCATGCAGTGACCAGTGAAATGACCAGTATAGCCTATTTCATCGACATGGCAAAGTATACCGGCACTTCGCTAGCAAAGTATACTTTGAGGGAGATATTTTCAATTTAACGATAAATTTATTAATTTTTATTATACTGAATTTATTACATTATCACAGCCATTTTGGCTGTGATAAATGTAATAAATTCAGTATAATTATCCTGCTTATTTTTAATCATCAAATATATGCAGCCGTTAGTTCTATATGACATAATGCATTTCGGGAAAAATAAATGATTACTCCCTCAAAGTATACATTGCTAGATAAGTATAATTTGCAATTTTGATGAAATCGGCTACTGGTATTGAAGTCCAATGCTCTATCACTAATCCACAGCAGTGACTAGAGAAAAGATGAGGTCACGCCTGATAAACTTAGCATCAAGTAGCATTACTCTGGTATTTTCTAAATACCCCCTGCAGTGACAAGAGAATGGACCAGGTATGATCTATGGCCAGGTATGTCCAATTCTGGAAGTAGGACATCGTCCATTTTGCGCACCTGCAAGTTATAATTATCCCCCCTGTCGAGGAAAGCAGGGGGGAATCTGACTCGTTTTCCTATATAATTTAATCATTTTTGAACGCTTCAAACAACTAAATTCCAACCGCTAAATCAAATGTAAATGCAGATTTATAATGTTAGATGGTCATTAAAAAATATTCTTATCACCATTTAGAATTTTCGTAGTTCAAAATGTGAAATATTCTTGCATAAAAATGATGTATTTTAGAGCAAAATGTATCGAGTGACCCCTAAACATATAGGGTCACGTGACTAGTGATACGTCACGCCGACTTCCAGAATGCTCCATCACTATGCCATAGGCAGTGACCAGAGAAATGACCAGGCGTACTTGTTGTTGTTGCTTGATTTAAGGGTCCCAATTGGCTCTAAGGCCTTGAATACCCACAAACCAAGCCGCTATATGGCACACCTGGGTAGAACCAGCTGGTAGAGCGGGAAATACAAATGTATTTCATACACTCCAGTGCCGGGTTCGAGGATCGAACCAGGGTGCCGGAATGACTGTCGGCGGTCGTAACCTCTCGGCTACAATTCCACTCGCTGACAAGGCGTACCTGTACTCCTCCTGACCAGCCGTGTCCAGAATGTCCAGCAGGCACGTCTCCCCATCTATCACCACCTGCTTTCTGTAGGAATCCTCTGGAATATGCAGAATAAAATATGTCAGAATATAGATGGTTATTACATGTAACTATTTCACCCTAAGTAAATGGAATGGATTTTGATCTGTTAATTTTGGAACCAATCCAATCATCACAAAATGATTTTCTGACTAGTCCATTTATGAAAATGTGGTGTTTCTGTTCTCCAAAATATGTAAATTACTTGCAAAAAGTGCAGAACCTGATGAGACGGCTCGTCACGAGCCGGCTCATCTGGATCTACACTGTTTGCCAATACCACTATACAGGTCTGTATTGTTGAAAGTGTTAACTCATTGTAGTTTAATGATTTGACTATTTATTTATTTAAGTGAATGGGTTTCACGTCCCAGCACAGCTAAGGTCATATAGGGACGGGACCTCAGTTTCAAGTCTCTACCGAAAGACCAGTTGGAATACGAAAGTATTTTTTTAGGCCTAAGGTGAGGTTTGAACCCACAACCTGCGGATTGGAAGTCAGGCGGGTGAAATTCTATCTGGACGGGTGGTAATTTGAAGAGACAGTGTGACATAAACATTAAAACAAGGAATGATATCTCGCGACCTGAATGGTGTTTAATGGCCTGTCAACAGCTAACGTCATATTAGCACATTGGGGTCTTTTCAAAAAGTACATTTACAGGCCTCAACAAATTCTTTATTTTCCACTCTTCCAGATTGGATTTCAATTTAACATATTCCTTTACGTTTTAATGCTTATGCCACACTGTCTCTTTAACTCTTTGCATGCTGGGAAACTTGTGGGCTATAAATAGTTCAAAAATAGCGGACAAGAAATCATCATATTTTCTTTTATTTCTCCCTGTAAATATCATGAATATATCTTGGAATTTCATTAGAATTGAGTCCTGAGGACTCAATTCTAATGAAATTCCAAGACATATTTACAGAGAGAAATAAAACATATACTCCTAATTTGTTTGGCGGATATTTTCACCGCTAGCATGCAAAGAGTTAAATTTATGACCACTCATACAGATCTAAAGTTTACTCACCTATACGAGCGGATGAGTGGATTTGTCGAGGCCTGATTTGTATTGTTGTTGGAAAATCCCAGGAATAATATTAATCCTTAGAATGTGGGAACCGAAAATTGTCGTCTGCTGTTGTTTCATATTTTGGGTTTTCTCTCAATAAAATATGGTTTTAGAATTATTTCCAGTGAAAGCTAGACATTATGTTTGTAAAACATGGATATGACCCCATGGCATATTGGACTCTAACTATAGAGATAGTGTGTAAAAAAAATAAAACTTTCAATTTACATAAATTTCAAATCATTTGAGTAAGTCTTACAAACTTTTTGACGTAAGAAAATGGCTAAGTGTTTCAGCACCATTTTGAAGGTCACAAAGGTCAAGGTCATGTCATTGGTGCGAGTGTGTCACATATGTTCAGGTGAATGAACTGTCCAAATATTAAAGCAAATTGAAGATATTACAGAAAAAAAACCTCTCACAAACTTTCGACTTTTCAACGTAAATGTACACGTATGGATGTACAGATGTACGGAAGTGTGGACGGACGGACGGAACCTCAAGAGAAACGCAATATGCATAATGATTCTAAAGTGTTGCCAAACAATGCTTTTAGTGATAAAGGAGACAAAATACTAGAGCAAGTGAGCAGGTGCCATATAGGTGGAGCAGTTTGCACAAACTGGTACAGGATGATGTTAGTTAGTCATCAACCGAACATGAAAGCATTCCATGAAGGGAAACAAACATTACAAGAAAATGATAATACATGTATTATGTGTTACGGTTGTGAGAGAACAAAGACACTAATGATTGACCTTGACCTTGGGTGAAGGTAGGGTGGGGCATTTTGCACAGAATGGTGAAGGATGATGTTAGTAAGATATTAGCTAAATATGAAAGCATTCCATTAAAGGTACATGCCCACTCAGTAGGCACAACATGTTCTTTCTAGGAATTAAATAAGTGTATAATTGTGTCACTATTTAACCAGTTCTAAAAATTGAAATAAGTGTATAATTGTGTCACTATTTAACCAGTTCTAAAAATTGTGAGTGCCCGCTATAAACAGATATAATAATTTAGTACTATTTATTTTACTGATAGTAACGCACGGTGGTATCAGGCTATTTTCATATGCAAATGAGGCATGATATTTTTTAATTATTTATACTAATTAAATGAGTCACCTGAAAAAATAACATTTTCGACAGATTATAAAGTAAGAACATTACCCATCAAAAACTAAATACTGAGAATAAATAGTTAAATAGTTAACATTTTAAGGAAACACAGTTATCGCCCCTGATATCAGTGTTGAAATTTAAGTCTGATATAAAATTTATAATAATGCCAATCAATACGTGGGGTAATGGTGGATGAATGTTTATTTTGCCCGAAAATGTCTCAGATGATGTCTCTGATATAAAGAATATTTTGTGCCTACTGAGTGGGCATGTACCTTTAAGTGAAACAGAAATTATAATGAAATGTTAACTTTATGTTGTTACGGACGGATGAACAGACAGATGAGCGGACATACTTACAAGATGTACATGTTGGGGGTTCCCAATGTTAATGAATCCCAAAAAGACCCACAATGATCAATCATACAGAAAAAAACAACCCCACAAAGACAAAATAGCACCACAAGGCAATTCACACAGTGGTGTTTTACGGAATAAGCATCTCTTAGCACGTCCATCACTGTGAGGTTAACCCTTACAACGCTGAATTAAATTTTGTCGTCAGCTGGAAATGCATTATTTTCAATATTTCTCAATAAAAACCTATTTTGGCAGCGCATGATCGAGAATCGTCTCCACAGTAGACGATTCCCATGTGCTGCCAAAACAGGTTTTTTGTTAAGAAATCAGGCAAAAATGAAAAACAGCAGACGACAATTTTCGTCTCCCGCGTAGTGAGGGTTAACCTCATAATGTAGCTCTCGTTTGCCCAAACGGACGGACAGACTAACCGATGAGTCGATGACCAGACGGAAAGGCGAAAACTATATTTCCCTTGGCTGTGGCTCGACATACAATGTATGATGGGAGTATATTAAAACAACAGCAGATGACAATTTTCGGTTCTAGCATTCAAAGGAATAATAATTACATGTTTCATGATACAGCTACATGTACATGAATGTATACATGATGTAAATGCACAGTCACGTCTGCTACGGTGCTTGTCCTGATCAGTCAGCAATTCTAGATGTTTTTCGGATGAGTCTTTAACCCATTACATGCGGAATACACATTTAACCCTTCCTACGCTGTTGACGGAAATTGCCGTCTGCTGTTTTTCATTTTTGCTTTAATTCTTAACAAAAAACTGGTTTTGACAGCACATGAGAATCGTCTCCACTGGAGACGATTCTCATGTGCTGTCAAAACCATGTTTTTGGCGAGAAATATTGAAAATAAAACATTTCCAGCAGACGACAACATTTAATTCAGCGTAGTAAGGGCTAAGGGTATGAAATATTTATTTTTGTTATTTTTCAATGAAAGTATATGTTGTGACCACTCATTTGAACCGTCTCGATGAGACGGTTCAAATGGTGGTGTCATGACATATATTTATGAGGTCATATAAAGGAAATATTTAGGATTTTCCACAAACAAAATGCCGTGTTCCCAACATTTTCTGTCGTCCTGGGAAACACACTTATTTCCCGGAAAACAGCCAACATTGTGTGATCAGTTGGCGAAATCGGATCGGAAAACCCATAAAACCGGGAATTGGCTGGAGGCTCGAATATTGCAATATTGATATTCAGCTTCGGTACACGTATGATGTAACTGTATCGCGACATTATGGGACTATATGAAGTCTCAAGTCAATCCGAATGATGGTAACAGAAATAACAGTCAACAGAAAAAGCATCATTTAGGGACAAGCAATGTAGATGAAACTTGGACAGACGAACAGACGTACATGGTGGAGACTATATGTATGGTAACCCAAATTCTTTTCAGGGTATATAAAAACGTGAAAGTGAATGGGTTTAACGTCCCGTCCCAGCAACAACTAAGGTCATATAGAAACGGGACCACAGTTTAATAAGTCTCATCCGACAGACGAGTGGGATGGAAATACTATGAAAGTATTTTTCATGCCTAAGGTGAGGATCGTACTCACAACCTCTGCTATTGCATTCCAATGCCATATCCCCTAGGCCACAGCCCATCCCTGGGTATATGAAAATGTACGAAATGCTCAAAAACATGAATACAGTGGAAGCTCAGTAAGCCAGACATCAGGGCTCCAGATAAGGTGCGTATTGGTATATTTTACACAATTATTTTAGCTGAATACGCATTGATTATCAAAAGTGGGAGTACAAAATACGCACAGCAATGTGAAAATACGCATTCATTTTCAAATTGAGTAGTGAAAATACCGTCATAAAGTTCAAATAAGTGAATGTTACATTTTTTTTATCATTTGTGCCCTATTTTAGTAATGAGAAAATCCATAATCCATGTGTAAAAGTAAAATACGCAAGGATTTTGAAATCAGGGGTATAGAACGCTTTAGACACAACGCTTATCTGGAGCTCTGAGACACCTGGGACCCGTTTCACTAAACCTCGTACGACTAAAATGTTCATAAGTGCAAATTTAGGATCGTCTGGATATTTCAATTGATGGATTTACATTTATTGAGCATAGGCTGCATGTTTTGTGAAACGGCCCCCTGGGGCGTCTCAGACTCTGGCCTAGATAGGTTCCCCTATATTACAATCTTAGAAACTGACGTCGAAGACATGTACATGTCCTACATGTATTTGAGCTACCATATAATTCCGCCTCTACGTCGACCTATTTTGTAAAAAAAAAAAATGATGAAAGAAGTTAGGAGGTCGACTCATAGGTGGAATATGTTCAAATTTTCAAATATCAAGCCACCTTCTTGCTATTTTGGAGATCAATTGTGAGCAATAAATTTACTTTTGAAATCGCTTTTGATGACATCATTTTTATTCTGATTCGTATTTGGTGCTAAGATTTTGGCCATATTTACCAAAGTCTCTACTGACCTAGAGCGGTCACGGGGTGGCTTGATAGGCTTGTGGTTTGTTTGTTTGTTTGTTGGGGTTTAACGGCCTATCAACAGCTACTAAATCCCATATATTACCTGTACAAGTACATGTACATGTTCAAGTACATGTGCACATGGGGGGAAATTCACAAAATCAGAACTGAATATTTACAATAAAAGAACTATATATTCAGCCCTGAATAGGAATGATCCTGATCTGATGCCAGGTCCTCTCCACACCAGAATCACTTGGCCCCCTCCCAAAAGCAGTAGGATCAGTAATTATCTTACCACTTTTATAATGGGCAATAAACCAATTCAACTCCCAGGTAACAAAAAGAGGCAAAGATAAAAACATACTGAAGGGCCAAACCAGGCAAATCGTGATTCCTATAAGGAGGAACCCCACCGTTAATTTACACCATCGTGTTCGCCCGACCAACCACCCATCAGAGCATTGAACTTCCATACTGAAGACTGGGTTCAATCCCCATCCTTCTTCAAACTATGCTTTCATAGTATTTCCATCACACTATAGTCTGTTTCACGAAACCTGCCCAAATTTTACGGCCATATAAACAATTCAAAAACAATATTTTTTTTGATAGTATTAAATTAAAGAAAAATTTAAGAATGAGCCTTCTTTTTATTTCATGAAATTTGGTCAAATATTGATTTTATTGCGAAAACAAAATTTCCCCATGTTAAATCCCCATAGACAAAAGTTACTCGTGAAGATGTCTATGGGGATTTAACATGGGGACATTTTTTAGAATTTCAGAAATACTGGACCGATTTTTAAAATTTAACTTTTGTTTTCTTAGTTAGATCATTTCCAAGCTATCTAGCTAGTCAATTTCCAAAAAAAATAGTTTTTTGACTCCTCCCACACTTCCTTACCACTTTTCCCCCCATGTTAAATTCCCATAGAGAAATCAATTTTTCGTAATAAAATCAATATTTGACCAAATTTCACGAAATAAAAAGAAGGCTCATTCTTAAATTTTCCTTTAATTTAATATTATCTAAATAAATATTGTTTTTGAAATGTTTATATGCCCGTAAAATTTGGGCAGCTTTCGTGAAACAGACTATAGTCTTTCGGATGAGACTTTAACCCCTTAGACTTAGAGACGGGATACAATTATAGTAGTATAAAACTTTTAAAAAATCAAAAAAAATCCATATTTACTTTATTTCATCTCAAAAGTATATGCTGTTACCACTCGTTTGAACCGCCTCGACAAAACCTTATGGAGAAATAACCAAATTCATGAGATTTTATAATAATTATGTCCGTGACATTGACCTTGGGGACGGAGGGTCATGGACTGGTCACAATATGATAGAGGACCATGACAGGAATGCATGTGTGCAATATCCAGCAGTTCCATGAAGGGAAACGGAAGTTATAAGAAATGTATCCGCTACATGGACAACGGAAATTCTGACTGGTATAATGACACAAGTGCTTACAAAGCTGAATGAAGCACATACAGGTCAGAAGTCGTTACTATAGGAATGAATGGCCTTTTTGTGGAATTTATCGGGGTATAAACTTAGAAAAGTCGCGGGAATACTGGACGAAGCGATAAAAAATTACAATTTTCGAAAAAAAAAAAAAAAAAAAAAAAAATTTTTTTTTTTTTTTTGGAAAATTGTATTTTTTAAGGCCTCATCCAGTATTCCCGCGACTTTTCCAAGTTTATATCCCTGATAAATTCCACAAAAAGGCCATTCATTCCTTATAATTCCAGCATTTGAAATAAATTCATCAAGAAAATGTGTTTATTTTCCGTTTTCTTAAGAATTATTTTAACTGCACCTGACGGTTACGGAAAGTAGTTCGGCATGGAGTTTACTGGGATATAAATTTTGGACGGAGACTTGCAACGGATCAATCAAATGGTAGGGAATTGTGTAAATATTTTTGTGCTGGAATTATACTACAATAAGGTACAGAATTAAATGTACTGCATGAAACAGTAGCAAATTTGCCAATAATGGTCCAGAAATGTAGGCCACAATACCCACAAGTGCATACAAGGTTGAAGCAAACTAAATCTGTCTCGGCCACTTATTGAGATTCCATGAAAGTTTCCATAAATGGTGTAAGTCGGCGTGTATTATCATTAGTGAATTATCATAGAATATGCTGGTCAACTCTTTACATGCAGAAATCCCATTTATGGGTTTAAAAAAATATTTTTGTTTCACAGCATTTTTTCTTACTTCTCATCCAAATTATATGTTGTGACCACTCATTTGAACCATCATTTGAATTTTCCAGTGTGTCTTCACCATGTAAACAAGGATATGCCATTTTGATTGAAATATTTCCTTTAAATGTGCTTAGAAGTATATGTCGTGACCACCATTTAAACCGTCTCATCGAGACGGATCAAATGAGTGGTAGCAACATATACATGTACTTTCATTGAGAAATAACAAAAATAAAAATTAAATATTTTTTAAAAATTCATACCCGTAAAGGTTTATTCCGCATGTAATGGGTTAAGGTAGTAGGTCATAGATAGATATACACTCAGCTTCAATGATAATTGCTTCATAAGAGTGATGTGATATATGAATATAACATATGTAAATATTGTCTTGTTACTGTATACTATATGGTACATTGAGTTGCCATCTCCGCTATCCTTGTATGTACAAGCCATCGTACAGTTTCACCACTTCGTGCGTTTGACACATACAGCAAATAATATGACAGTAAACCAAATAGAATTTGGTGCAATACATAATAGACAGAAATGATAACGGCAAGCTATAAATATTATGCCAGCAAACAATACAAAAGACGAGATATCTGAGCATTTCTGATCAATGTCAAAATAAATTTTGATGTGTAATCTTTTCAATCAGATGCACAGCCTATGTTAGTGTACACGTTGGCCAAAGGTAATTAAGCCATATTTACTCGCATAGTAGGTGAGCAGACACCAGGGACAATACACTTAGGTAACTGCTTACATGTCACTGGATTTGGTAGCAATTAACAGAGTAAAATAGTGGGTATATACGGTATGTGTTGTGTGGTTTGCCAGGTAAAAGTGATGCACTGTGTGATTTTCTATAATGGTGGTGAATGTTGTTAAAAACACAGGCACAAATCTGTCCAGAAAACAGACATATTTTACAGTTTGGTGTAATATAATGGATAGCAGTCGGTTCTACTGCCTTTTCTACATGTGATTAGCTACATTATATCGTAAGCTCTATGTCACATTTTAAGTTCTTTGTCAAATGGCAGAACAGGACTGAAACTGGCTGATGGCTGGAACACACAATGATAGCCGAATTGGCCACTCCATGTGCCATATACATGATATAGGATACAGTAATGAGGCAGTATTCACATATATATTATACATATATTCTATCACATTTACAAAGCAATAATACCTTTGAATGAAATGATGATCAAGTATAGAACGAGTCCTTAAACGAACACTTAGGATTGCATCAACTGTTCATAACGGTGTCGGCCTGCATTATCATTGGTGAATCAGAGACTATGCCTGATAAACGGACAAAACATTCAGAAATTGTATGTGTAGAATAAACAAGGCGACACCACTCATTTGACCCGTCTCAACAAGATGCTTCAAATGAGTGGCAACACCATACATTTCTGTGGAGAAATATATACAAATGTATGTCAATATATTTCAGGACATCTGACTCGCAGGCGATCGGCATGTTGATAGGATAGTATATTAATAAATAATATTATACATTTTAGACATGTAGAAAAAAATAAAATTCAGTCATTCTATATTGAAAGTAATAATACTTTCAATACAGAATGACTACATTTTTTTTCTACATGTCTAAAAAGTATATTACACTATCCTATCAACATGCCGATCGCCTGTGATCTCACTGGTATGATGTAACGTGATCCATCGCCATTTGCATCTAGGGTTACAAACTGACACAGCTACATGTACACAAAATTTAGATCCGAATGATTATATATAAGAACATGTTGAATTGAGTGGTGTGATGTAATTTAACCCTTTCATCCCTAAGTAACTGGAATGGAATTTGATATGTTAATTTTGCAGCCAATCCAATTGTCACAAAATGATTTTCAGACTAGTCCATTTATGAAAAGGGCGTGTTTTTTCTAAAAAAATAGAAAATTAGTTGCAAAAAGTGAAAATCCTGAGGAGACGGCTCGTCATGAGCCGGCTCATCTGCATCTACACTTTTTGCCAATACCGCTATGCAGGCATGTGGTGTTGAAAGGGTTACAGCATATTGGTGCAACAGGCTAGCAAAACTGACCATACAACATATACACAGACTGATCAGGGTATACAGTGTTCACTACCGAGTCCGTGAACCAATCCCGATGCACCATAATGAGCACTTTTTAATGAATTAAACAGAAATACAAGGCGATCGCTGGAGAGTGTCTCACCCACTAAACAAGGCGATCGCTGGAGAGTGTCTCACCCACTAAACAAGGCGATCGCTGGAGAGTGTCTCACCCACTAAACAAGGTGATCGCTGGAGAGTGTCTCACCCACTAAACAAGGCGATCGCTGGAGAGTGTCTCACCCACTAAAAAGGCGATCGCTGGAGAGTGTCTCACCCACTAAACAAGGCGATCGCTGGAGAGTGTCTCACCCACTAAACAAGGCGATTGTCAAGAGAGTGTCTCACCCACTAAACAAGGCGATTGTCAAGAGAGTGTCTCACCAAACAAGGCGATTGTCAAGAGAGTGTCTCACCCACTAAACAAGGCGATTGTCAAGAGAGTGTCTCACCCACTAAACAAGGTGATCACTGGAGAGTGTCTCACTCACTAAACAAGGTGATCACTGGAGAGTGTCTCACCCACTAAACAAGGCAATCACTGGAGAGTGTCTCACCCACTAAACAAGGCAATCACTGGAGAGTGTCTCACCCACTAAGCAAGGCAATCACTGGAGAGTGTCTCACCCACTAAACAAGGCAATCACTGGAGAGTGTCTCACCCACTAAACAAGGCAATCACTGGAGAGTGTCTCACCCAGGCAATCACTGGAGAGTGTCTCGCCCACTAAACAAGGCAATCACTGGAGAGTGTCTCACCCACTAAACAAGGCAATCACTGGAGAGTGTCTCACCCACTAAACAAGGCGATCACTGGAGAGTGTCTCACCCACTAAACAAGGCAATCACTGGAGAGTGTCTCACCCACTAAACAAGGCGATCACTGGAGAGTGTCTCACCCACTAAACAAGGTGATTGTCAAGGTCAACAAGGTCAAGGTCAAAATATGAGGAAGTCTAAAAATGTTGATGCGAAGGTTATGGTCACCAAGATTAAGGTCCTCACATGGACGAACGAACGTCCGGACGGACGGAACCTCAAGAGTAAAGAAATATGCCACCATTGCTACCGCATAGAGAGCATAAATATGCTATGACAGGACCTAAACTGGTACAGCAGAACCTCTCTAAACGGACACAAGAAAGCATCTGTGATGTTATTTTTTGATGAGTTTCATTTATTTATCTCAGGTGATGATGTCTGTTTGTGATCACATAGCACACAACTATGGCTCAGAATGATCAAATGATTTACAGTGATACCTCTCTAAGCCAGACACCCTGGGAGCCTGGGGAGCTCCCAGGGTGTCCGGTTTAGAGAGGTTTCACTGTAGAAACAGTGAAACCTCTCTAAGCCGGACACCCTGTGAGTGAAATCTCTCTAAGCCGGACACCCTGGGGAGCTCCCAGGGTGTCCGGTTTAGAGAGGTTTCACTGTAGAATAACTCTGATAATAAGTGCCCTTTCATCATGATGGGTCACATTTGCTATATCGTTAATGATCTTATAAACAAGGCCTCTTTCTTGCCTTTAATTTGTGACACATGCAGACAGACCAGCCAGTGCTTCTGCAGTCTGATCAGGGTCTTCTCTGTTTGTTGTTCAGTTGACAGACTACAGGAATATATTATTGGTCTAGCCGGAGGGTATGCCCGACTGTGTATGGTTTGGTGTAATAACCAACCAATCAATCAATCAATTAATCAACCAACCAACCAATCAATCAACAAATCAAGTAATGACTCAACCAACCAACCAACCAACCAACCAACCAATCAACCAAGTAATCAATAAATAAATAAATAAATAAATCAACCAACCAATCAACCAATAAATAAATAAATCAATCAATCAATCAATTACTCAATCAATCTAGCAAACTCTCTGCATTATCATCAGGCAGTGAAACTTCTTAAATTGATCAGGATCTACACTGGAAAAAACAACTAATCTTAACTACATAACAACAGATGAGCATACATGAAGACTAATCTTAACTACATAACAACAGATGAGCATACATGAAGACTAATCTTAACTACATAACAACAGATGGGCATACATGAAGACTAATCTTAACTACATAACAACAGATGAGCATACATGAAGACTAATCTTAACTACATAACAACAGATGAGCATACATGAAGACTAATCTTAACTACATAACAACAGATGAGCATACATGAAGACTAATCTTAACTACATAACAACAGATGAGCATACATGAAGACTAATCTTAACTACATAACAACAGATGAGCATACATGAAGACTAATCTTAACTAGAATAACAACAGATGAGCATACATGAAGACTCTTAACTACATAACAACAGATGAGCATACATGAAGACTAATCTGTATCCTGTTTCAACAAAACACTCATTTGCAAACGCAGAAACACTAGACCAACATTTTTTGCAACAAGTGCTTGAACCCGAGCGTTCATATTGCTGAATTAAATTTTGTCGTCTGCTGTTTATTTTCTAATTTAAGTTTTCATCAACATGCACATGGGTTGGCAGCACTTTAGAATCATTTCCAATGGAAATGATTCTAAAGTACTGTCAAACCATGTTTTTTACTGAGAATAGAGACAAAATATGAAACAACAGCAGACGACAATTTAGCAGATGACAACATCAGACAACAAGTTTTGCACATACTAAGGGTTAAATATTTAAGACAATTTCACAAAATTTCAACAGCTAAGGTCATTCAAGGCCGCGTCAATGGGTTTAGTACTAAATCCCATATATTACCTGTACAAAGACTGAGGAAAATACTTTGAGTTAATACAAATTTTGTTACCAACAGTTACAATACAGCAACATGTACATGGGGCCATGAAATTACACTTTGAGTTATCAGTAGTTTGACTTAACCCTTAGACCGCTACTCACAACAATTGTCGTCTGCTGTTGCTTTTATATCTTGCCTTATTTCTCAATAACGGCAGACGACTAACCAAAACAGATGACAAAAAAAACCCAAGGCCAGTCAACAAGGGGAGATATATAACTCACTGAAAACCAATAGGCTTCTTCATCTTGCCTTGATACACATGTATACCGAATTTGGTTACGATTGATGAAGTAGAACTCAAGTTATTGTGTGGACAAGGATACAAAGCGAGAAAATTAAAAATGGCCGCCAAGGGGAGATAAGTCATCGGAAAGTTTTCAAAATCAATTAGATTCTTTGTCTTGCCATGATAAACATGTATACCGAATTTGGTTATGATCGGTCAAGTAGAACTTGAGTTATTGCGTGGACAAGGATACAGAGTGCGAAAATTAAAAATGGCTGCCAAGGGGAGATAAGTATCGGAAAGTTTTCAAAATCAATAGGCTTCTTTGTCTTGCCATGATAAACATGTATACCAAATTTGGTTTCGATTGGTGAAGTAGAACTTGAGTTATTGCTTGGACAAGGATACAGAGTGCGAAAATTAAAAATGGCTCCCACCTGCCACCCACTGCCAAGGTGAGATAAGTCATTGGAAATTTTTGAAAATCAATAGGTTTCTTCGGCTTGCCGTGATAAACATGTATACCAAATTTGGTTACAATCCGTCCAGTAGAACTCTAGTTATTGCGTGGACAAGCTGTGCCCACCTGCCGCCCGTCGCCCGCCCATACAAGATGAATACATAATACGTCCCGTTTTTCAAACGGGTGTATAAAAACATGCCGTGACAGAATTTTAGAATAATTTACAACATGCTTTGACAGCACTTCAGAATCATTTCCATTGGAAATGATTCTGAAGTGCTGTCAAAACATGTTTTTATTGAGAAATAAGGCAAGATATAAAAGCAACAGCAGACGACAATTGTTGTGAGTAGCGGTCTAAGGGTTAACAGAGTTTGAGGTAACGAGTCTCGACTGTACAAACTTCAAAGTGTAGTGAAAAAGTCCCATTGGGGAGATAATTGCATGTGCTGCTGTAATATTTAACTCCGTCTTTGATCAGAACTGAAAGACCCCTATCCGAGCTCCACCAGTTAAGGTGCGTATAATTTGGAAGTAAATTTCTTATTTCTCCATCAAAAATGGCAAGTTGTGAGTCCTTTAGAATCGTCTCAATGAGACGATTCTAAAGGACTCCCAACTTGCCATTTTTGATGAACAAATAACAAACTTTCACCACAAGTTGGTCAATTTACGCACCTTAACTGGAGCTCTGCTCTATGGAATATGAGTTTTTTCCCTGGAGTTTTTGTTTA
>CM055273.1:36796968-36815684 GCA_029237695.1 Conchocele bisecta
TAAACAAAAACTCCAGGGAAAAAACTCATATTCCATAGAGCAGAGCTCCAGTTAAGGTGCGTAAATTGACCAACTTGTGGTGAAAGTTTGTTATTTGTTCATCAAAAATGGCAAGTTGGGAGTCCTTTAGAATCGTCTCATTGAGACGATTCTAAAGGACTCACAACTTGCCATTTTTTATGGAGAAATAAAAAATTTACTTCCAAATTATACGCACCTTAACTGGTGGAGCTCGGATAGGGGTCTTTCAGTTCTGATCAAAGACGGAGTTAAATATAACAGCAGCACATGCAATTATCTCCCCAATGGGACTTTTTCACTACACTTTGAAGTTTGTACAGTCGAGACTCGTTACCTCAAACTCTGTTAACCCTTAGACCGCTACTCACAACAATTGTCGTCTGCTGTTGCTTTTATATCTTGCCTTATTTCTCAATAAAAACATGTTTTGACAGCACTTCAGAATCATTTCCAATGGAAATGATTCCAATGGAAATGATTCTGAAGTGCTGTCAAAGCATGTTGTAAATTATTCTAAAGTTCTGTCACGGCATGTTTTTATACACCCGTTTGAAAAACGGGACGTATTATGTATTCATCTTGTATGGGCGGGCGACGGGCGGCAGGTGGGCACAGCTTGTCCACGCAATAACTAGAGTTCTACTGGACGGATTGTAACCAAATTTGGTATACATGTTTATCACGGCAAGCCGAAGAAACCTATTGATTTTCAAAAATTTCCAATTACTTATCTCCCCTTGGCAGTGGGTGGCAGGTGGGAGCCATTTTTAATTTTCGCACTTTGTATCCTTGTCCAAGCAATAACTCAAGTTCTACTTCACCAATCGAAACCAAATTCGGTATACATGTTTATCATGGCAAGACAAAGAAGCCTATTGATTTTGAAAACTTTCCGATACTTATCTCCCCTTGGCAGCCATTTTTAATTTTCGCACTCTGTATCCTTGTCCACGCAATAACTCAAGTTCTACTTGACCGATCATAACCAAATTCGGTATACATGTTTATCATGGCAAGACAAAGAAGCCAATTGATTTTGAAAACTTTCCGATGACTTATCTCCCCTTGGCGGCCATTTTTAATTTTCGCGCTTTGTATCCTGGTCCACACAATAACTTGAGTTCTACTTCATCAATCGTAACCAAATTTGGTATACATGTGTATCAAGGCAAGATGAAGAAGCCTATTGGTTTTCAGTGAGTTATATATCTCCCCTTGTTGACTGGCCTTGGGTTTTTTTTGTCGTCTGTTTTGGTTAGTCGTCTGCCGTTATTGAGAAATAAGGCAAGATATAAAAGCAACAGCAGACGACAATTGTTGTGAGTAGCGGTCTAAGGGTTAAGTCAAACTACTGATAACTCAAAGTGTAATTCATGGCCCCATGTACATGTTGCTGTATTGTAACTGTTGGTAACAAAATTTGTATTAACTCAAAGTATTTTCCTCAGTCTTTGTACAGGTAATATATGGGATTTAGTACTAAACCCATTGACGCGGCCTTGAATGACCTTAGCTGTTGAAATTTTGTGAAATTGTCTTAAATATTTAACCCTTAGTATGTGCAAAACTTGTTGTCTGATGTTGTCATCTGCTAAATTGTCGTCTGTTGTTGTTTCATATTTTGTCTCTATTCTCAGTAAAAAACATGGTTTGACAGTACTTTAGAATCATTTCCATTGGAAATGATTCTAAAGTGCTGCCAACCCATGTGCATGTTGATGAAAACTTAAGTTAGAAAATAAACAGCAGACGACAAAATTTAATTCAGCAATATGAACGCTCGGGTTCAAGCATTTGTTGCAAAAAATGTTGGTCTAGTGTTTCTGCGTTTGCAAATGAGTGTTTTGTTGAAACAGGATACAGATTAGTCTTCATGTATGCTCATCTGTTGTTATGTAGTTAAGATTAGTTGTTTTTTCCAGTGTAGATCCTGATCAATTTAAGAAGTTTCACTGCCTGATGATAATGCAGAGAGTTTGCTAGATTGATTGAGTAATTGATTGATTGATTGATTTATTTATTGGTTGATTGGTTGGTTGATTGATTTATTTATTTATTTATTTATTGATTACTTGGTTGATTGGTTGGTTGGTTGGTTGGTTGGTTGGTTGGTTGAGTCATTACTTGATTTGTTGATTGATTGGTTGGTTGGTTGATTAATTGATTGATTGATTGGTTGGTTATTACACCAAACCATACACAGTCGGGCATACCCTCCGGCTAGACCAATAATATATTCCTGTAGTCTGTCAACTGAACGACAAACAGAGAAGACCCTGATCAGACTGCAGAAGCACTGGCTGGTCTGTCTGCATGTGTCACAAATTAAAGGCAAGAAAGAGGCCTTGTTTATAAGATCATTAACGATATAGCAAATGTGACCCATCATGATGAAAGGGCACTTATTATCAGAGTTATTCTACAGTGAAACCTCTCTAAACCGGACACCCTGGGAGCTCCCCAGGGTGTCCGGCTTAGAGAGGTTTCACTCCCAGGGTGTCCGGCTTAGAGAGGTTTCACTGTTTCTACAGTGAAACCTCTCTAAACCGGACACCCTGGGAGCTCCCCAGGCTCCCAGGGTGTCTGGCTTAGAGAGGTATCACTGTAAATCATTTGATCATTCTGAGCCATAGTTGTGTGCTATGTGATCACAAACAGACATCATCACCTGAGATAAATAAAGAAACTCATCAAAAATAACATCACAGATGCTTTCTTGGTGTCCGGTTTAGAGAGGTTCTGCTGTACCAGTTTAGGTCCTGTCATAGCATATTTATGCTCTCTATGCGGTAGCAATGGTGGCATATTTCTTTACTCTTGAGGTTCCGTCCGTCCGGACGTTCGTTAGTCCATGTGAGGACCTTAATCTTGGTGACCATAACCTTCGCATCAACATTTTTAGACTTCCTCATATTTTGACCTTGACCTTGTTGACCTTGACAATCACCTTGTTTAGTGGGTGAGACACTCTCCAGCGATCGCCTTGTTTAGTGGGTGAGACACTCTCCAGCGATCGCCTTGTTTAGTGGGTGAGACACTCTCCAGCGATCGCCTTGTTTAGTGGGTGAGACACTCTCTCAGCGATCGCCTTGTTGAGTGGGTGAGACACTCTCCAGCGATCGCCTTGTTTAGTGGGTGAGACACTCTCCAGCGATCGCCTTGTTTAGTGGGTGAGACACTCTCCAGCGATCACCTTGTTTAGTGGGCGAGACACTCTCCAGCGATCGCCTTGTATTTCTGTTTAATTCATTAAAAAGTGCTCATTATGGTGCATCGGGATTGATTCACGGACTCGGTAGTGAACACTGTATACCCTGATCAGTCTGTGTATATGTTGTATGGTCAGTTTTGCTAGCCTGTTGCACCAATATGCTGTAACCCTTTCAACACCACATGCCTGCATAGCGGTATTGGCAAAAAGTGTAGATGCAGATGAGCCGGCTCATGACGAGCCGTCTCCTCAGGATTTTCACTTTTTGCAACTAATTTTCATATTTTTTTTAGAAAAAACACCCCCTTTTCATAAATGGACTAGTCTGAAAATCATTTTGTGACAATTGGATTGGCTGCAAAATTAACATATCAAATTCCATTCCAGTTACTTAGGGATGAAAGGGTTAAATTACATCACACCACTCAATTCAACATGTTTTTATATATAATCATTTGGATCTAAATTTTGTGTACATGTAGCTGTGTCAGTTTGTAACCCTAGATGCAAATGGCGATGGATCACCTTACATCATACCAGTGAGATCACAGGCGATCGGCATGTTGATAGGATAGTGTAATATACTTTTTAGACATGTAGAAAAAAAATGCAGTCATTCTGTATTGAAAGTATTATTACTTTCAATATAGAATGACTGAATTTTATTTTTTTCTACATATCTAAAATGTATAATATTATTTATTAATATACTATCCTATCAACATGCCGATCGCCTGTGAGTCAGATGTCCTGAAATATATTGACATACATTTGTATATATTTCTCCACAGAAATGCATGGTGTTGCCACTCATTTGAAGCATCTTGTTGAGACGGGTTAAATGAGTGGTGTCGCCTTGTTTATTCTACACATACAATTTCTGAATGTTTTGTCCGTTTATCAGGCATAGTCTCTGATTCACCAATGATAATGCAGGCCGACACCGTTATGAACAGTTCATGCAATCCTAAGTGTTCGTTTAAGGACCCGTTCTATACTTGATCATCATTTCATTCAAAGGTATTATTGCTTTGTAAATGTGATAGAATATATGTATAACATATATGTGAATACTGCCTCATTACTGTATCCTATATCATGTATATGGCACATGGAGTGGCCAATTCGGCTATCATTGTGTGTTCCAGCCATCAGCCAGTTTCAGTCCTGTTCTGCCATTTGACAAAGAACTTAAAATGTGACATAGAGCTTACGATATAATGTAGCTAATCACATGTAGAAAAGGCAGTAGAACCGACTGCTATCCATTATATTACACCAAACTGTACAATATGTCAGTTTTCTGGACAGATTTGTGCCTGTGTTTTTAACAACATTCACCACCATTATAGAAAATCACACAGTGCATCACTTTTACCTGGCAAACCACACAACACATACCATATATACCCACTATTTTACTCTGTTAATTGCTACCAAATCCAGTGACATGTAAGCAGTTACGTAAGTGTATTGTCCCTGGTGTCTGCTCACCTACTATGCGAGTAAATATGGCTTTACCTTTGGCCAACGTGTACACTAACATAGGCTGTGCATCTGATTGAAAAGATTACACATCAAAATTTATTTTGACATTGATCAGAAATGCTCAGATATCTCGTCTTTTGTATTGTTTGCTGGCATAATATTTATAGCTTGCCGTTATCATTTCTGTCTATTATGTATTGCACCAAATTCTATTTGGTTTACTGTCATATTATTTGCTGTATGCGTCAAATGCACGAAGTGGTGAAACTGTACGATGGCTTGTACATACAAGGATAGCGGAGATGGCAACTCAATGTACCATATAGTATACAGTAACAAGACAATATTTACATATGTTATATTCATATATCACATCACTCTTATGAAGCAATTATCATTGAAGCTGAGTGTATCTATCTATGACCTACTACCTTAACCCATTACATGCGGAATAAACCTTTACGGGTATGAATTTTTAAAAATATTTAATTTTTATTTTTGTTATTTCTCAATGAAAGTACATGTATATGTTGCTACCACTCATTTGAACCGTCTCGATGAGACGGTTTAAATGGTGGTCACGACATATACTTCTAAGCACATTTAAAGGAAATATTCCAATCAAAATGGCATATCCTTGTTTACATGGTAAAGACACACTGGAAAATTCAAATGATGGTTCAAATGAGTGGTCACAACATATAATTTGGATGAGAAGTAAGAAAAAATGCTGTGAAACAAAAAATATTTTTTAAAACCCATAAATGGGTTTTCTGCATGTAAAGAGTTGACCAGCATATTCTATGATAATTCACTAATGATAATACACGCCGACTTACATCATTTATGGAAACTTTCATGGAATCTCAATAAGTGGCCGAGACAGATTTAGTTTGCTTCAACCTTGTATGCACTTGTGGTATTGTGGCCTACATTTCTGGACCATTATTGGCAAATTTGCTACTGTTTCATGCAGTACATTTGATTCTGTACCTTATTGTAGTATAATTCCAGCACAAAAATATTTACACAATTCCCTACCATTTGATTGATCCGTTGCAAGTCTCCGTCCAAAATTTATATCCCAGTAAACTCCATGCTGAACTACTTTCCGTAACGGTCAGGTGCAGTTAAAATAATTCTTAAAAAAACGGAAAATAAACACATTTTCTTGATGAATTTATTTCAAATGCTGGAATTCTGGGAAAAAAAATATTTTTTTTTTTCAAAAATTGTAATTTTTTATCGCTTCGTCCAGTATTCCCACGACTTTTCCAAGTTTATACCCCGATAAATTCCACAAAAAGGCCATTAATTCCTATAGTAACGACTTCTGACCTATATGTGCTTCATTCAGCTTTGTAAGCACTTGTGTCGTTATACCAGTCAGATTTTCCGTTGTCCATGTAGCGGATACATTTCTTATAACTTCCGTTTCCCTTCATGGAACTGCTGGATATTGCACACATGCATTCCTCTCATGGTCCTCTATCATACTGTGACCAGTCCATGACCCTCCGCCCCCAAGGTCCATGTCACGGACATAATTATTATAAAATCTCATAAATTTGGTTATTTCTCCATAAGGTTTTGTCGAGACGGTTCAAACGAGTGGTAACAACATATACTTTCGAGATGAAATAAAGTAAATATGGATTTTTTTTCTTTTTTAAAAGTTTTATACTACTATAATTGTATCCCGTCTCTAAGTCTAAGGGGTTAATGTCTCATCCGAAGTGTGATGGAAATACTATGAAAGCATAGTTTGAAGAAGGATGGGGATTGAACCCAGTCTTCAGTATGGAAGTTCAATGCTCTGATGGGTGGTTGGTCGGGCGAACACGATGGTGTAAATTAACGGTGGGGTTCCTCCTTATAGGAATCACGATTTGCCTGGTTTGGCCCTTCAGTATGTTTTTATCTTTGTCTCTTTTTGTTACCTGGGAGTTGAATTGGGTTATTGCCCATTATAAAAGTGGTAAGATAATTACTGATCCTACTGCTTTTGGGAGGGGGCCAAGTGATTCTGGTGTGGCGAGGACCTGGCATCAGATCAGGATCAGGAGTTCTTTTATTGTAAATATTCAGTTCTGATTTTGGGAATTTCCCCCCATGTGCACATGTACTTGAACATGTACATGTACTTGTACAGGTAATATATGGGATTTAGTAGCTGTTGATAGGCCGTTAAACCCCAACAAACAAACAAACAAATCACAAGCCTATCAAGCCACCCCGTGACCCCTCTAGGTCAGTAGAGACTTTGGTAAATATGGCCAAAACCTTAGCACCAAATACGAATCAGAATAAAAATGACGTCATCAAAAGCGATTTCAAAAGGAAATTTATTGCTCACAATTGATCTCCAAAATAGCAAGAAGGTAGCTTGATATTTGAAAATTTGAACATATTCCACCTATGAGTCGACCTCCTAACTTTTTTCATCCTTTTTTTTTTTACAAAATAGGTCGACGTAGAGGCGGAATTATATGGTAGCTCAAATACATGTAGGACATGTACATGTCTTCACGTCAGTTTCTAAGATTGTAATATAGGGGAACCTATCTAGGCCAGAGTCTGAGACGCCCCAGGGGGCCGTTTCACAAAACATGCAGCCTATGCTCAATAAATGTAAATCCATCAATTGAAATTTCCAGACGATCCTAAATTTGCACTTATGAACATTTTAGTCGTACGAGGTTTAGTGAAACGGGTCCCAGGTGTCTCAGGGCTCCAGATAAGCGTTGTGTCTAAAGCGTTCTATACCCCCTGATTTCAAAATCCTTGCGTATTTTACTTTTACACATGGATTATGGATTTTCTCATTACTAAAATAGGGCACAAATGATAAAAAAAATGTAACATTCACTTATTTGAGCTTCAAAAAAGCAAACATTTTTGCAGCTCAAATATTTGTGCAGCTCAAATAAGTGAATTTTCAACTTTATGACGGTATTTTCACTACTCAATTTGAAAATGAATGCGTATTTTCACATTGCTGTGCGTATTTTGTACTCCCACTTTTGATAATCAATGCGTATTCAGCTAAAATAATTGTGTAAAATATACCAATATGCACCTTATCTGGAGCCCTGGTGTCTGGCTTACTGAGCTTCCACTGTATTCATGTTTTTGAGCATTTCGTACATTTTCATATACCCAGGGATGGGCTGTGGCCTAGGGGATATGGCATTGGAATGCAATAGCGGAGGTTGTGAGTATGATCCTCACCTTAGGCGTGAAAAATACTTTCATAGTATTTCCATCCCACTCGTCTGTAGGATGAGACTTATTAAACTGTGGTCCCGTCTCTATATGACCTTAGTTGTTGCTGGAACGGGACGTTAAACCCATTCACTTTCACGTTTTTATATACCCTGAAAAGAATTTGGGTTACCATACATATAGTCTCCACCATGTACGTCTGTTCGTCTACATTGCTTGTCCCTAAATGATGCTTTTTCTGTTGACTGTTATTTCTGTTACCATCATTCGGATTGGCTTGAGACTTCATATAGTCCCATAATGTCGCGATACAGTTACATCATACGTGTACCGAAGCTGAATATCAATATTGCAATATTCGAGCCTCCAGCCAATTCCCAGTTTTATGGGTTTTCCGATCCGATTTCGCCAACTGATCACACAATGTTGGCTGTTTTCCGGGAAATAAGTGTGTTTCCCAGGACGACAGAAAATGTTGGGAACACGGCATTTTGTTTGTGGAAAATCCTAAATATTTTCTTTATATGACCTCATAAATATATGTCGTGACACCACCATTTGAACCGTCTCATCGAGACGGTTCAAATGAGTGGTCACAACATATACTTTCATTGAAAAATAACAAAAATAAATATTTCATACCCTTAACCCTTACTACGCTGAATTAAATGTTGTCGTCTGCTGGAAATGTTTTATTTTCAATATTTCTCGCCAAAAACCTGGTTTTGACAGCACATGAGAATCGTCTCCAGTGGAGACGATTCTCATGTGCTGTCAAAACCAGTTTTTTGTTAAGAATTAAAGCAAAAATGAAAAACAGCAGACGGCAATTTCCGTCAACAGCGTAGGAAGGGTTAAATGTGTATTCCGCATGTAATGGGTTAAAGACTCATCCGAAAAACATCTAGAATTGCTGACTGATCAGGACATTAAGCACCGTAGCAGACGTGACTGTGCATTTACATCATGTATAAATTCATGTACATGTAGCTGTATCATGAAACATGTAATTATTATTCCTTTGAATGCTAGAACCGAAAATTGTCATCTGCTGTTGTTTTAATATACTCCCATCATACATTGTATGTCGAGCCACAGCCAAGGGAAATATAGTTTTCGCCTTTCCGTCTGGTCATTGACTCATCGGTTAGTCTGTCCGTCCGTTTGGGCAAACGAGAGCTACATTATGAGGTTAACCCTCACTACGCGGGAGACGAAAATTGTCGTCTGCTGTTTTTCATTTTTGCCTGATTTCTTAACAAAAAACCTGTTTTGGCAGCACATGAGAATCGTCTCCAGTGGATCATGCGCTGCCAAAACAGGTTTTTATCGAGAAATATTGAAAATAATGCATTTCCAGCTGACGACAAAATTTAATTCAGCGTTGTAAGGGTTAACCTCACAGTGATGGACGTGCTAAGAGATGCTTATTCCGTAAAACACCACTGTGTGACTTGACTTGCCTTGCCTTGTGGTGCTATTTTGTCTTTGTGGGGTTGTTTTTTTCTGTATGATTGATCATTGTGGGTCTTTTTAGGATTCATTAACATTGGGGACCCCCAACATGTACATCTTGTAAGTATGTCCGCTCATCTGTCTGTTCATCCGTCCGTAATAACATAAAGTTAACATTTCATTATAATTTCTGTTTCACTTAAAGGTACATGCCCACTCAGTAGGCACAAAATATTCTTGATATCAGAGACATCATCTGAGACATTTTCGGGCAAAATAAACAGTCATCCACCATTACCCCACGTATTGATTGGCATTATTATAAATTTTATATCAGATGTAAATTTCAACACTGATATCAGGGGCGATAACTGTGTTTCCTTAAAATGTTAACTACCGGTATTTAACTATTTATTCTCAGTATTTAGTTTTTGATGGGTAATGTTCTTACTTTATAATCTGTCGAAAATGTTATTTTTTCAGGTGACACATTTAATTAGTATAAATAATTAAAAAATATCATGCCTCATTTGCATATGAAAATAGCCTGATGCCACCGTGCGTTACTATCAGTAAAATAAATAGTACTAAATGATTATATCTGTTTATAGTGGGCACTCACAATTTTTATAACTGGGCCCAGTTGCTCAAAACATCAGTTAGCTTAACGGACTGTTAAATCCTTAACTGAATGGTTAAAATCTCTGTTTTAACAGAGATTTTAACCATTCAGTTAAGGATTTAACAGTCCGTTAAGCTAACTGGTGTTTTGAACAACCGAGCCCTGTTAGCTTAACGGACTGTTAAATCCTTAACTGAATGGTTAAAATCTCTGTTTTAACAGAGATTTTAACCATTCAGTTAAGGATTTAACAGTCTGTTAAGGATTTAACAGTCCGTTAAGCTAACTGGTATTTTGAACAACCGGGCCCTGGTTAAATAGTGACACAATTATACACTTATTTAATTCCTAGAAAGAACATGTTGTGCCTACTGAGTGGGCATGTACCTTTAATGGAATGCTTTCATATTTAGCTAATATCTTACTAACATCATCCTTCACCATTCTGTGCAAAATGCCCCACCCTACCTTCACCCAAGGTCAAGGTCAATCATTAGTGTCTTTGTTCTCTCACAACCGTAACACATAATACATGTATCATCATTTTCTTGTAATGTTTGTTTCCCTTCATGGAATACTTTCATGTTCGGTTGATGACTAACTAACATCATCCTGTACCAGTTCGTGCAAACTGCTCCACCTATATGGCGCCTGCTCACTTGCTCTAGTATTTTGTCTCCTTTATCACTAAAAGCATTGTTTGGCAACACTTTAGAATCATTATGCATATTGCATTTCTCTTGAGGTTCCGTCCGTCCGTCCACACTTCCGTACATCTGTACATCCATACGTGTACATTTACGTTGAAAAGTCGAAAGTTTGTGAGAGGTTTTTTTTCTGTAATATCTTCAATTTGCTTTAATATTTGGACAGTTCATTCACCTGAACATATGTGACACACTCGCACCAATGACATGACCTTGACCTTTGTGACCTTCAAAATGGTGCTGAAACACTTAGCCATTTTCTTACATCAAAAAGTTTGTAAGACTTACTCAAATGATTTGAAATTTATGTAAATTGAAAGTTTTATTTTTTTTACACACTATCTCTATAGTTAGAGTCCAATATGGGGTCATATCCATGTTTTACAAACATAATGTCTAGCTTTCACTGGAAATAATTCTAAAACCATATTTTATTGAGAGAAAACCCAAAATATAAAACAACAGCAGACGACAATTTTCGGTTCCCACATTCTAAGGATTAATATTATTCCTGGGATTTTCCAACAACAATACAAATCAGGCCTCGACAAATCCACTCATCCGCTCGTATAGGCGAGTGAACTTTAGATCTGTACGAGTGGTCATAAATTTAACTCTTTGCATGCTAGCGGTGAAAATATCCGCCAAACAAATTAGGAGTATATGTTTTATTTCTCTCTGTAAATATGTCTTGGAATTTCATTAGAATTGAGTCCTCGGGACTCAATTCTAATGAAATTCCAAGACATATTCATGATATTTACAGGGAGAAATAAAAGAAAATATGATGATTTCTTGTCCGCTATTTTTGAACTATTTATAGCCCACAAGTTTCCCAGCATGCAAAGAGTTAAAGAGACAGTGTGGCATAAGCATTAAAACGTAAAGGAATATGTTAAATTGAAATCCAATCTGGAAGAGTGGAAAATAAAGAATTTGTTGAGGCCTGTAAATGTACTTTTTGAAAAGACCCCAATGTGCTAATATGACGTTAGCTGTTGACAGGCCATTAAACACCATTCAGGTCGCGAGATATCATTCCTTGTTTTAATGTTTATGTCACACTGTCTCTTCAAATTACCACCCGTCCAGATAGAATTTCACTCGCCTGACTTCCAATCCGCAGGTTGTGTGTTCAAACCTCACCTTAGGCCTAAAAAAATACTTTTGTATTCCAACTGGTCTTTCGGTAGAGACTTGAAACTGAGGTCCCGTCCCTATATGACCTTAGCTGTGCTGGGACGTGAAACCCATTCACTTAAATAAATAAATTGTCAAATCATTAAACTACAATGAGTTAACACTTTCAACACTACAGACCTGTATAGTGGTATTGGCAAACAGTGTAGATCCAGATGAGCCGGCTCGTGACAAGCCGTCTCATCAGGTTCTGCACTTTTTGCAAGTAATTTACATATTTTGGAGAACAGAAACACCACATTTTCATAAATGGACTAGTCAGAAAATCATTTTGTGATGATTGGATTGGTTCCAAAATTAACAGATCAAAATCGATTCCATTTACTTAGGGTGAAATAGTTACATGTAATAACCATCTATATTCTGACATATGTTATTCTGCATATTCCAGAGGATTCCTACAGAAAGCAGGTGGTGATAGATGGGGAGACGTGCCTGCTGGACATTCTGGACACGGCTGGTCAGGAGGAGTACAGGTACGCCTTGTCAGCGAGTGGAATGGTAGCCGAGAGGTTACGAACGCCGACAGTCATTCCGATGGCCCTGGTTCGAGCCTCGAACCCAACACTGGAGTGTATGAAATACATTTGTATTTCCCGCTCTACCAGCTGATTCTACCCAGGTGTGCCATATAGCGGCTTGGTTTGTGGGTATTCAAGGCCTTAGAGCCAATTGGGACCCTTAAATCAAGCAACAACAAGTACGCCTGGTCATTTCTCTGGTCACTGCCTGTGGCATAGTGATGGAGCATTCTGGAAGTCGGCGTGACGTATCACTAGTCACGTGACCCTATATGTTTAGGGGTCACTCGATACATTTTGCTCTAAAATACATCATTTTTATGCAAGAATATTTCACATTTTGAACTACGAAAATTCTAAATGGTGATAAGAATATTTTTTAATGACCATCTAACATTATAAATCTGCATTTACATTTGATTTAGCGGTTGGAATTTAGTTGTTTGAAGCGTTCAAAAATGATTAAATTATATAGGAAAACGAGTCAGATTCCCCCCTGCTTTCCTCGACAGGGGGGATAATTATAACTTGCAGGTGCGCAAAATGGACGATGTCCTACTTTCAGAATTGGACATACCTGGCCATAGATCATACCTGGTCCATTCTCTTGTCTCTGCAGGGGGTATTTAGAAAATACCAGAGTAATGCTACTTGATACTAAGTTTATCAGGTCACTGGTCACTGCTGAGGGATGAGTTGTGGATTAGTGATAGAGCATTGGACTTCAATACCAGTAGCCGATTTCATCAAAATTGCAAATTATACTTATCTAGCAATGTATACTTTGAGGGAGTAATCATTTATTTTTCCCGAAATGCATTATGTCCTATAGAACTAACGGCTGCATATATTTGATGATTAAAAGTATGCAGAATAATTATACTGAATTTATTACATTTATCACAGCCAAAATGGCTGTGATAAGGAAATAAATTCAGTATAATAAAAATTAATAAATTTATCGTTAAATTGAAAATTTCTCCCTCAAAGTATACTTTGCTAGCGAAGTGCCGGTATACTTTGCCATGTTGATGAAATAAGCTATATTGGTCATTTCACTGGTCACTGCATGGGTATACATGGTATATTGAAAATACCACAGCAATGTTATTTGATACAAAGTTTGATACCAAGACTAGGCAACGCATAGGAATTCCAAGGTTCGCTGAGGAATTCCTACCATTTCCAAGCCAACTTGATAAATTTCATATGAGAAGATGCTAGCTTGGTATTCTATTCCATATACATGTACAACATGGTTCTCTTTGAAAAGAATGCACACTTTTGCGTAATTACACTGATGGCATTCGGTAACGACATGTGACACCATTCGATTAATAAATACAATGCTGTACTTATTGCAACATTTAATTATTAATTTAATAGAAGTGTCGCAATATGCGATTAATTGAGACGAAATTCTGTGCTTTCATCGATTGCAAAACAATGGCAAGCAATAATTCCAGCACAAAAATATTTACACAATTCCCTAACATTTGATTGGCCCATAGCAAGTCTCCGTCCAAAATTTATATCCCAGTAAACTCCATGCCGAACTACTTTCCGTAACCGTCAGGCGCAGTTAAAATAATTCTTAAGAAAACGGAAAATAATTTTCTTAAGGAATTTATTTCAAATGCTGGAATTATAAGGAATGAATGGCCTTTTTGTTGAATTTATCGGGGATATAAACTTGGAAAAGTCGCGGGAATACTGGACGAGGCCTTCCGGCCTTCGTCCAGTATTCCCGCGACTTTTCCAAGTTTATACCCCGATAAATTCCACAAAAAGGCCATTCATTCCTATAATAAATCATGTGTATATTCTTGTTCACAGTGCAATGAGGGACCAATATATGAGGACGGGAGAAGGGTTCCTGTGTGTGTTTGCTGTAAATAACGCCAAATCTTTTGAAGACATAAACCAATACAGGGAACAGGTAACATATAATTATGAGTAGAGGTAGAGATTTTCTGATTTGGTTCAAATGTCTAACAGACTTGGCTTTAACAGGCTGGACGCTCAGGCCAAAAATATCATTTCCTAAAGTGCTGTCAAGCATACTTTTGATGAGAAAAATGGAAAATAAAAAATAAACAGCAGATGTCAAATATTAATTCAGCATTATAAGGGTTAATTGCTATGAAACACCAGATCAGCATCAACAAATTCTATATTGGGATAAATCAAGTTTTCAAGAAATGGCAAAATATAGCATTCATGATATTGTCTGGAAAAAAAAAGGCTAGGTACTCAAAAAAGTCAGCTGCTAAGAAACTTGATAAAACCAGTGCTAACATAGCGCTGACATATTCTGACCCATGAACCAGATTGGACACTCGTCACAAGATATTCACAGCAATGGATAAACTGTGTAAATATGATCTTTTTATTTGGCTGTGACTGGAGAAATAGAGAATAGTAGGTTAGTGCCGTGAATGGGAAAAAATATCTGGCAAGGCTCAGGAAACGGGATTGGCGAGGCTGTGCCGAGGATATGATATCCTATGATATTTCATGCATTTCCGTGCCGCGCCAGATATTTTTTTCCATTCACGGCACTAACCTACTATTCTATTTATCCCATCAACACCTACAAATGGCTTTAAATGCAACAAATATAAACCCAGTCACCGCACATATTCATACGCAGTGGTTAGGTCGTATTGACAGGATATCAAATATGTTTCACGGCACCGTGTTTCACGGCACATACGCACTGTGTTGACGGGATAAATGGGGCTTATGGGACCAGTGTAGCTCCTGTGTGTAGCACACCCATGTAGCCTGATAACGACCTGGGGCCCGTTTCATTTCACTAAACTTCTTGCGACTAAAATGTTCGTAAGTTAAAATTTAAGATTGTCTGTAAATTTCAATATATGGATTTACATTTATTGAGCATAGGCTGCATATGCAGCCTATGCTCAATAAATGTAAATCCAGTAATTGTTAAACTTTACAAGAAAACATTGTTAATGTGAACAGACTATCATAATGTTGCACTTACGAACATTTTAGTCGTAAGAAGTTTAGTGAAACGGGCCCCTGTATAATTGTATCCCCCGGACTCCGTCGGGGGATACTATGGATTTGACAGCGCGCCGCGTCCACATGCATAGACCACGACCCGAAGGTGTGTCGCGCACAAGAATGACAACTCTTGCATAGCTAATTTTTTAGTTATCTCCCTTTTTTGTTTTGCGCACTGATTGACCATAACTCGACCACCCTTTGGAATATTTTTATGAAACTTAACACATTCAATTAGACCACGAACCGAAGGTGTGTCGTGCACAAGAATGACAACTCTTGCATAGCTAATTTTTGAGTTATCTCCCTTTTTTGTTTTCGCTCACTGATTTCCTGTCCGGAGCATAACTCGACCACCCTTTGGAATATTTTCATGAAACTTCACACATGCATAGACCACGACCCGGAGGTGTGTCGCGCACAAGAATGACAACTCTTGCGTAGCTAATTTTTCAGTTATCTCCCTTTTTTGTTTTGCGCACTCTACAAACTGGACAATAATGCATGAAGACCTGTTTTCTCGTCTGCTCTGTATACCTTTTCTTGTGTGCTCTGTACACCTTACCTGTAGAGAGAACAATAGAAACTGGGAGAACCATGTGCTAAGCATGGGCTAGCATGTGCAGATGTCCAGTGCTTGACCACTGCTGACCAGGTAATTTATACAGGTAAATCACTACATTGGGTACTGTGTTGAAAATATTGTGGCATTATGTGGACCTCTGCAGATATATGTAGATAAATATAGGACTATTAAAAAGAAATCTGGTCTCCAATAGCAAGCATTATTATTTTTAAACTTTTTTTTTTTCATTTTTTTTTTTTTTTTTTTTCTTTTTTTTTTTTTTTTTTTTTCTTTTTTTTTCAAATTATTTTTCAATTTTTGTCTAGTAGCATAAGGTCGTAAGTGCTTTATACAGACTATTCACCTGTGCATGTGCTAGCATGTGCAACTGACCACTGACCACTTACAGGTAATTTATACAGGTAAATGATTATATTACATTTCCGTATTACTGTGCTGTGTTGAAAATATTGTGGCATTATGTGGACCTGTGCAGATATATGTAGATAAATATAGGACTATTAAAAAAAAATTCTTTGCTCCAGTAGCAAGCATTATTATTTTTAAACTTTTTTTTTCCATTTTTTTTTTTTCATTTTTTTTTTCAAGTTATTTTTCAATTTTTGTCTAGTAGCATAAGGTGGTAAGTGCTATATACAGACTATTCACCTGTGCATATGCTAGCATGTGCAACTGACCACTGACCACTTACAGGTAATTTATACAGGTAAATGATTATATTACATTTCCGTAAACTGTGTTGAAAATATTGTGGGAATATGTGGACCTGTGTATATATGATATGTAGATAAATATAGGACTATTAAAAAACATTCTGGGCTCCAGTAGGGAGCATTATTCTTTTTCTTTTTTTTAATTTAATTTTTTTTCCTTTTTTTTTCCATTTTTTTTTTTACAATCTTTTTCAATTTTTTAACTGACCACTAACTTATTACAGGTAATTTATACAGGTACATTATTACATTTCCGTAAGCTGTGTTGACAATATTGTGGCAGTATGTGGACCTGTGCAGATATATGTAGATAAATATAGGACTATTAACAAAAATTCTGGGCTCCAGTAGCGAGCATTATTTTTAAAAAAAATAATTGTATATTACATTTCCGTAAACTGTGTTGAAAATATTGTGGCATTATGTGGACCTGTGCAGATATATGTAGATAAATATAGGACTATTAAAAAAAATTCTGGGCTCCAGTAGCAAGTATTATTATTTTTTATTTTTCAACTTTTTTTTTCAATTTTTGAAAAAGAAATTTTTTACATTCTTTTTTAATCTTTTAACTGACCACTAACTTATTACAGGTAATTTATACAGCTAAATTATTACATTTACCTAAACTGTGTTGACAATATTGTGGCAGTATGTGGACCTGTGCAGATATATGTAGATAAATATAGGGCTATTAAAAAAAATTCTCGGCTCCAGTAGCGAGCATTATTTTTTTTATTTACATTCTATATTACATTTCCGTCAACTGTGTTGAAAATATTGTGGCATTATGTGCACCTGTGCAGATATATGTACATAAATATAGGACTATTAACAAATAATTTTGCGCTCCAGTAGCTTCACACATGCATAGACCCTAAAGGTGTGTCGCGCAAGAATGACAACTCTTGCATCACTAATTGTTTAGTTATCTCCCTTTGTCCGTCACCGATTTTGTCTCCGGAGCATAACTCGATCACCCTTTTTTCAAACTATGCGCTTGTCGACAAGCGTCCATTTCTAGTTGCTTGTGAGAAGCATGACAGGTGTTTTCATTGATGGAATGGCGAACAGTGCAGATCCTGTTTGATCTGCATCTACACTGGTCGCAAAACCCGTAAACGGCATTTCTCCAGTCACAGCCACATACCGTGTTTTGATAAGATTTTTGCAACACCAATAAATAAATGAACATACATGAGCGATGATTTAATATGCTATTTACTAAACAGGTTGACTGATTTCATAAGAATCTAGCTCTTTAACCCTTTCAACACCAAGTAACTTAATAGGATGTTCTATGCCAATGTTTCACGCTATTTCATTAATTTTGTTCATTCAAATTATCCCATTCTTCTAAAAGGGTAATCTGTACGACTTTTAAAATTATTAACAAACAGTGGAGATCGTTACGAGCCGGCTCATCTGCATCTGCACTGTTTGCAAACATTGTCTCTATAGAGGTCTGTGGTGTTGAAAGGGTTAATAAATCAGTCAACGAGTGTAATAAATCAAATGTTGCATTTATTACATAAGCTCATGATCAGTCATGATCAGTCATGTTCAGCTTTGTTTTCTGTAGTTGTCTCATTTACATATTTATTACTCTAGTGTATTATAGTTTTTAATACACTGTTATTACACTGCGAAAACCCATTTTATACAATAACAAACGTCAGTTGCCAAACTGTGTAAATATTATCATCATTGAGGACATATGCACACCTGTTGATGTTATATATGTAATTTTGTGACGTAATAGTGTGTTGAGGAAATATTTTAATGTGTTATTATGGACATAATTATGCATCAGCTGTCTCGTTATTGTCAACATGTTGACAGGTGCTTGCCATTAACCCATTTCATGCCGAGGGTATGCCATTTTGATTGAGGAAAATCATAAATATTTTCTTTATATGTACTTAGAAGTATAC
>CM055273.1:38253530-38552783 GCA_029237695.1 Conchocele bisecta
GAGAAAGCCCGAGAAGACCACCAGGCGGCCCTTACGGAGGCTTATAGGGTGTTGCGCTCAGAGGACTCTCTCAACAGAGAAGCAGCACTTACTGAACTAGGTGAAAAAATAGCCGAATTTCGAGAAGAGACCCGGTTGGGGATTGAGGGAGTCCAAACGGGTATTGAGAAAGCCCGAGAAGACCACCAGGCGGCCCTTGCGGAGGCTTATGGGGTGTTGCGCTCAGAGGACTGTCTCAACAGAGAAGCAGCACTTACTGAACTAGATGCAAAAATAACCGAAGTTTCCGAAAAACTGAAACGTGTTCGTAGTGCCGCGACCAAAGCACTTGAGGAGACCTCTGAAAAGATTCGTGCTGAGGCCCATACCTCTATTGGGGGGTGGTTGCCGATTGGTGAGGAAAACATTGAAAACGCAAAAACGTGTCATCACAGTTTGGGCTGAGAAGCGGGGCCCCTTGAATGAGGGGCTCTATGAACATATTCATTCGTGCCAAAGCGAACATAAATATGGGGATACGCCAGTGACATCTACCAGGTACGTCGCTCCTGAATGGCTGTGCTAAATAGATATGTAATGTAAACCTGTGGGCGTCTAGGTTCTTGATAAATTCTCGGTTGTAGTGGATGGGGAAGAACGGGCAATTGGAGTCACTAAACTCGCTGGAGATAGTTCGTCGTGGTTTTGTTCGCGGTGATGATCTAATTAGACTTTCCGAAGGTAGTGTTATTAACTTTGTTACGAAAATCGCTGACCCAACGAGTTCTTCCACTATTGTCTCATTGTTAATTGAACTTAATTTGTAAAATACTAATATATTGAAAATCATGAACGAATCACCGCTTCCAATTGTCAATACCAATCCAATTCACGAAAGAAGTTTGATTTTAGGTTGGATAATATCGTCGCTATGCAGGATATTTTAGTTAGAGAACATAGAAATAGAAAAAGAAACGCTAAAAAATATAAGCGCGCGGCGAATATAGCTGAAGCATCTAGTACGGTTCTGGCAAGTTTATCTGTAATGAGTGGTGTGGGGACTGCTGCAACGCTATCTACAATTGTAACGGTTCCACTTGCAGGGGTTTTGAGTGGAATTACCGTTTTATCTGGAATACTTTGTATGGTAATTAGGGCGTCGGGTGGAAAACTCGAGAAAAAATGTAGAAAACATGATAGAATATCCGTTCTCGCCAGGTCTAAGAAAAATAGCATCGACGTTATAGTGTCCAAAGCGTTGACCGATAATGAAATATCAAATTTAGAGTTTGAATCAGTGGTGGAAGAAATGGGGTGATATGAAGAATTAAAAAATGATATTAGAATCAAAGCGCGCGCCACCATGCCCAAGATTGAGAGTACTGATTGGGATAAATTTAGGGTAAAACTTGGAAATAAAGTCGGAGGAAATGTTACAGCACCACCATCCCGAAATTGTGATATTTTATTAAATAATTTAAAAAAAAAAAAAAAAAAAAAAAAAAAAAAAAAAAAAGTTTTAGGTCCCACCGAGGCTCGAACTCGGTGTTCTGATTACAACATAAATTTATTATTAGTGTACTGTTCAATAATAATTTTTCAATATCTTTATAAGCGATATCGTAGAAATGTATATTCGTAAACGAATCGTTGGGTTTCAACAATTTTATATAATACACCTTAGTTTCATATCCGATACGCATTATCCGTCTTAATGTTTGTATTTGCCTCTTGTATAGTTCGCATAATTGCCGGTATAATATTGTAAATGCAACGTTTTTATCGGAGCGTAATAAATTACGCGGATATTTCATGTATTCGATATCGCATAGTGTTTTCAATTTATAGAATTTATATATAGGACTATAACCCCCGTATTCTTTGTAAACTTCTTCAACACAGTCATTATAAGCTTTCAATTCACATTGTATTTTATTATCCATTTTATCTAATAATATTTGTAGTGTTTTTTCTGTTCAATTTCCAATTTTATAAAATTAGTTTGATAATGTTTTTTTTACGGCGTTTATGTGTTGAAACACCGTGACTTATCAAAACTACACATCAGATCGATTCTATCTTTCTAACTGACTTCCCGATTTCAATTATTACTAAACGATAATACTTGCGAGCACGTACTTCCTTGTTAACCATTCGATGAGTAGCCTGAGTGCCACCGCATGGTGGACATAGCAGTGACTCGGATTTGGTCCCTACCCCACAATGCCGACATGGGCGAGGCGAAACGGACCCTCTTCTCATCCATGCCCGGTGATGTTTGCAATACTCGTAAATACCGGTACGAAAACATCTCTCGTGACTACCTGTCTTCAACCACGCACACTTAACTAGAACCATTATGTTATTATATATATACTGAGTATAACATAGGGATTCTTATCTCTAATAGGGTGTATCTTCTCATGCCAGAAATATATGGTCTCGCGGTTGATGAAAAATATGTTCCATTCTTCTCATACATACCCACCGAACAGTGGGGGGAAATCCAAGTAGTATAGGAAAGTCAAATTATAACAAGTTTCGTGTGGAAGCCACCACACGTGGTGGGTGGCTTCCATATAAACTTGTATCATTTTGACTCCTATACTACTGATAGGCTTTCGCTCGCTAAACACGATGCCGTTTACGAAAAATCGATATCTTCATTAACGACAGTTTTCAAATTTTCAACGTCGTCCGATATGGCTGAGAATTGGCATGCCGATAGAATTTGGATCTCAGAAGAAGATGGCGTTTACAGAAAGTCGCTTTCTCAAATAATATAGGCGTCAGTGGCGTCGAAAGTTTGCAAACTTGCGGCTTTACTATTTGAGATAGCGACTTTCTGTAAACGCCATCTTCTTCTGAGATCCAAATTCTATCGGCATGCCAATTCTCAGCCGGATCGGACGACGTTGAAAATTTGAAAACTTTCCGAGTACCTTTCCGAACCAGAATCCGTTTACAGAAGTGTGATATCTCAATTAGTAAAGCCGTAATCGCCGTACAAAGTTTGAAACTTTCGACGTCATTTACGGCGTCGTTAATGAAGATATCGATTTTTCGTAAACGGCATCGTGTTTAGCGAGCGAAAGCCTATCGATACGCCAATTTTCAGCCGGATCGGACACCTTTCCAAATTAGGCTGAAACTCGGCACATGGATATATATTGCCTCCCTGAACCTGAATCCGTTTACAGAAGTGTGATATCTCAATTAGTAAAGCCGTAATCGCCGTACAAAGTCTGAAAATTTCGACGTCATTTACGGCGTCGTTGATGAAGATATCGATTTTTCGTGAACGGCATCGTGTTTAGCGACATAAATCCAATCGGGGTGCCAATTTTCGGCCCAATCGGAGCACGGCATTTACGGCTTTATTAATTAAACGGTTCAAAATAGAACGCAAACAGCAGACTACACAATTTAATTCAGCAGTGTACGGATTAAATGGACATCACTGGACATTGGTCAACCGTTTCATCTATACAAAATATACCCGTGCCTGTTTTCCTTTTCAATACTAATTTTGAGATTTCTGTTCTAGTCGTATGTAGTCGAGGGGTTAGAGTGACGCACTTCAATGCCGTAGGTAATGAGTTCGAATCTTAGTTTTTCATAAAGATGTATATATATGTACAGTCTACACTCGTTTAATCAAAGTCGGTTAAGTCGAATACCCTCGTTACGTCGAATTCGTGTCCAAGTCCCGTTTCAGATCCTATTATTTTCAATGTAACTGGTTACGGTTAAGTCGAATTTCGTTAGGTCGAATTTTCGCCAATTCGAATTAATTGTTAGGTCCCAAAAACAGAAATGTGTGGTATTTCACTCTCGTTAAGTCAAAGTTTCAGTTTGCGCTCGAAGTGTGAATTCGCGGCGCCAATTTACCGGATCAAAGGCTTGACTTGTTTACCTGTGTAAACCTTTGTAAACAAACTTTGAATAACTGTTAAAGGTGATTTCCTCCACACCAATTAAACTTAGCTCATCTGATTTAATCAGTTAAGTTATTTTATTTGCGGAAATATTTTATAAATAAATCACTTCAAAAGTTGTCGCACCATGTCAACTTTCGAAACAATTTACGGAAAATTTTCCCGAATTTCGTTTCAATCAAAAATCAAATCAATCTTGTACAGACTCGTTTGCATGTGTCATCAGATGCGAAACGTTGCCCGAGTATATAGACTGAGTATATAGACTCACATTCACCCTCCGATTGATAAATGCTGTGATTATATAATCAAGTCTTGTTAATTTCCGGTTTACATGCTTTATTTATTAAACATAATACAATGTTATTTTACTGCTTTGAATTGTCTTTTCTTGTTCCACCCTGATAATACAGATATGTATACTTAGTTCGATTACACACATGATGTGTGTATAGGCAAACGCAAGTAAACGCATTAGAGCTGCAAAAGTTCAACTCCGTGTGTCACAGGTCGTATGGGAGTTGCATCCCGTAACGTGTACATGTATGGCAATATTTCGAGGTCCTGTTCAGATTTCGTTACGTCGACCCTAAGGGTTGACCCTAAGCGAAACTTAATAACGTATAAATGCCTGAGTAGAATCAAGTGTTCCGCAACCAAAACCGAAAGCGAGACATGCCGCCGAAATTATACTGCATGGTCAGTCCAGGCTACCCAAGTGCCAGTCAGGGTCGGTTATCTAATTAATGGGTTCATACGTTCAGTCGGCAAATCAGATATTCCATAATATTCGCGGAAAAAACGATGGACGGGATTAAATGCTGCGCCGGTATTTATGTCTGAATGCATGACTAACCATTACAATGCTGAATTCCATTTTGTCGTCTGCCATTTATTTTTAGTTTTCCATCGGCTAGTGGCATATATATTGTTTGGACTGTGTGTCCATGTGTCCGTCCGGCACATTAAGAAGTTCGCCGGAGTTTCGAAAATAAATCTGCCACCCGGGGGCATTCGTGTTCTGACAGGCCACATTTTCTTGTCCGCAATGAAAACCTATTTCATAAGCACCTGATCATTTTTCCAATGTAGACAATTCTCATGTGCTGTCCAGCATGTGTATTGTTAAAACATACCTAAAAAATAAAACAGCAGATGGTAATCTTCGGTTCTGGCATTCTAAGAGTTAATTATAAGTTTAGTCTATTTCATTACAAGACACGTGTATGGGGTAACCCCTTCCCGGCTACCGCATGTGTGAGGGGGATGCTGGCGTCACGCAAATGGAAAGCATATACATGTACCACGGGACACGAACTCCGGTTGTATTATTATTTCTATCCACAAATAGAATATTCCTGAAACATACAGTACATTTCTATTTACATAACATTTACACGCTATTGCACACTACATGGATCAAACAAAACCATACTGAATTATTGCAGTTCACAATATTCGGGATTCTTCATTTAACGGATAAATACAACAGCCTGGAAAATGTGGAGAATGTAATGCAAAGGAGACGATTCTCATGAACCAAACATGCTCGCACAGTAGTTCACCTAACTGTTGATCGAGTGAAGTAACAGATTGAACCAACAACCATTCTATGATAAATAGACGTACATGTATTCAACTCTATTTACACACATACAATATTAGTTCTGAGTACATAACTCTAATTACATTTCACTGCACTGCATTACATAAGAGTTATGACGGAGTAGTTTTTTCCAATGTGCGTTTGTCTCATTTCTACTTCGTGGAGAGTGACCTAAGACTTTTGCTAATACATACTTTATTAGGTAAGCTGATGGTAATAGCTTTGTGTCATATTGTAGAACTGTCTCTCAATAACAATATTATAGCGAAGTATGAACGTCAACGCCCTGCAGGTTTGTCCTATATTTTAGTGTGCGACATGTAAATGCAATTACGCAATTGTTTACCGTTGACCGTGGTGTAGCGATATAGTGCAACCTGTGTAGCTAATACAAAATATGACGATAGCCTATCGGGATATGGTCCCAAAACGTTTACACAAGCAATGGGTCGACATATCGCCATCACACTGCACCGCCAATCAGAATTATAATATCACTTGTAAATTGAATTACAATGGTACCATATGTATTAATTATCATGAGAAGATTATAATTAATCCAGTGAAAGATATAACCACATAGAGGCAATTCTCATGTGCATTACTCCATGACTAAATCTATTAAAATCGGTGCATTCACATATAAAAAAAAACATGATAAAACAGAGCCTATGTGCACAACATCCAACGGACGTCGTCCTACAGTAAACGGACTGTGTAGACAGTCGGATCCAATATGGATGCGCAGTTGTGAATCAATGTAGGCACTGCTCAAACTACTCCCATAGCAAATAATCAGTGCTGACGTCACACAGAACTGATACATAATAGTAGATGCATATTATATCACAGATACAATAACACACGCTTGTGCCACAATGCAATTATGCGTATACAACAAATGCGCAGACAGTATACTTGGCTGGGCTGTTATTGATATATCATTGTCACGGTACACCTCATTTATTTTCTCACTGCCGTGTTCCTGTCTAACATCAGTCCGTTCTTGGAAGAAGGTAGCAGACAGCATTTGCAACCAGTGTAGCCATGGATCAGACTGCACAGGGGGTGCATCTAATCAGGGTTTATCCTGTTTGTCATTGTCCCGGAATAGACAATGATACACAGCCAATGCGCATAAACTGATCACAAACATGCGAAATGTACCACTTAGCCTTTGCAAACAGCGGAGACCCTGAGCAGCGCAGTCTGGTCAAGCGAATTCCTGTTTACAAAGACGGCGACCATTTCTAACCTTATTGGTGCGACGCCAAATAGAAACGCAAAACAGAAAGCTGATCTGTGTTTAATTGGCAAAAATGTTCCACAATTTTCTCAAACAAACCCAAATGTGTGTTTGTAAGTACGATAAGTGTGCATTTATTGCCGCCTACACTACTAACACTACTGTGTCTGTTTATAAGGGCTTGCCATTCATCATCACTTCAACAAGATAATTTTGAATGGTGACTTTGTTAATAAAACATGAACATTAATACAATCTGCCAAGTTTAAAAATTCGGCTGTTGATTCTATCGGTGTGCATATTGACAGACCTACACCAATGGTTAGCAATACATTTCCAATGTCGTACATGTGCAGGAATCCAGGCCAGCCGTAGGCGCGTATCTACCAACACGTAGGAAGTATCGCATAACCATGTTCTGTATTGTATTAATACACGAGTATGATTTATGTGCCCCGAATAGCTGCACCAATGGCAATAACTGACCAGTCAAATAATATCTTAAAACACATCAGGAGGCACGCCACCTATCAAACCTAATGCTCTACCGGCACTATGCGCAACCATTTTTGCTGTGATATTATAATTTAACGTTTCACTCAGAATAAGACTTAAGATATCTGTATCTGTCAAAAATGCACAGTGGTTTGGGTCCACAAATAAATGGGAAAACAGTTCGATGCACAGATGGTGGCTGAAATGTACAATTATATTACTTTTTTTATTATTCACGACCATGCTGCATTGGGGAGAAAATCTCAATATCAGAACGAAATATTTACATCGAGAACAAATATATTCAGCCCTGAAATTAGAATAACCTGACCTGGTGGCAGGTCCATACCACACCAAGGTCACTTGGCCCCTTCACATAAAATAGGATTACAAATATTGTAATACTCACATAAGGGGTATAACCAGATTCAACTGTCACATACAAAATGCCAAAGACGTATGTGAGGGCCAAACCAGGTCTTCAGTCGGGATTCCGGTAAGGATGAACACCGATCGTTAAATTACCCATCGCGTGCTCCCACCTGCCACCCACACAATACAGTGTGACTAATGGCAAAGCGAAAATATAATCTAAAGTTTGCAATGTACATGTACACATATATATATTTACGTTTACAATTGGCTTATAAAGTTATGATACTTAAGAGTGCATGCATAATACATCTATGTAATATGTTACATACACTTTGAGACAAACCAATGCGTTAGGATAAGGACGCTTGATAGCATTATGTATAGCATTATGAACTTCTTGAATATATATGTTATCGGTGAAGAGAGGTTCATATACACTAGGTAGTGCCGGATAGCTATGTATAGGGTCAAACCTAGTACGCCCATTCGGACTATTCAATAAGCTAAACTGCGAAAATGAAATTGGCATCACTACGCGATTTAGTCCGTTTGACTTTCGAGCCAATCAGCTCATGCAATGTTAACGGATCATGAATCAGTTCACTATGACGAGCTTATTTCAGAGACTCGGTTACATTATATTATAATGATTTTACAACACGGTTTATAACTACATGTATACACTAAATGTTTCTGACATTACAATATTGACACATATGTATATGTATTTATCACTCAACAAACAGGACGCAATATTGTAAACAATAACCCTCGTGCATTTGGTTGACATAGGTCATGTACAGTCAATAAACTGATACAAACAACACATATTGAACATTTGAAACATCATCTGAAACACTATGCTTTTAACATTGCTGTAGAAAGATACTATAAATGGTTCCGATAATTTGTTTTCTCTGGTAAATGTCTGATGGATTCAAAAGTTTGTATTACGATTAATCTGGGTTTTTTTCTGACTGTGTCTAAGCAACATCCAGTTCTAAGCAGTGGAGCGTGCAACACCCAGAGACGTAATTAACCCCGGTCATGATATCCTTACAGCAATTCAAAATGGTCAGCTGGTCTGTTATATTGTAAATGGCGATGGAATCACGCAATGCTTTGGTTGAAAAGTTGTCGCTCCCTCTTGTCCCATACAGGTACATTCTCGTCTGTACATGTGGTTGTGACTGGAGAAATGGGCTTATGGGTTTTGCAACCAGTGTAGATCCAAATCAGTCCACACAGTCTGATCAGGGTCTGCGCTGTTCGTCATTCCATCTAGGAACAAGAGTACCGAAGGTCACAATATACGCCCGTCGAGGCAAGGTCAGTCAACAAGGGGAGATAACTCATCTTGACGTGATAAACATGTAGACCAAAATTGGTTACGATCCGTCAAGTAGAACTCCATTACATCAATAGCCTTCTTCGTCTTGCCGTGATAAAGATGTATACCGAATTTGGTTATGATCGGTCAAGTAGAACTTGAGTTATTGCGTGGACAAGGATACAGAGTGCGACAATTAAAAATGGCTGCCAAGGGGAGATAAGCATCGGACATTTTTCAAAATCAATAGACTTCTTTGTCTTGCCATGATAAACATGTATACCGAATTTGGTTTCGATTGGTGAAGTAGAACTTGATTTATTGCGTGGACAAGGATACAGAGTGTGAAAAATAAAAATGGCCGCCAAGGGGAGATAAGTCATGGGAATTTTTTGAAAATCAATAGCTTCTTCGGCTTGCCGTGATAAACGTGTATGCCAAATTTGGTTACAATCCGTCAAGTAGTTATTGCGTGGACAAGCTGTGCCCGCCCGCTCGCCCGCCCGCCCGCCCGTACAAGAATAATACATAATACGTCCCGTTTTTTCAAACTGGCGTATACAACATGTTGTGCTTCTAACAAGCAATATAGATCGTTATCATGCTATCTGAGTGTGCTATTTGACCAGGAGCTACACTGGTCACAAATCCCATAAGCCCCATTTCTTCAGTCACATGACCATGTTGTTGAACATTTGTAAAACCCCAAACAGACAATTAGTCCATTCAAGTAGTGTGACAGGGTGCGATACAAGCACAGGTTCTTGAAGAACGGTTCATATTTCGGTGTTTTATGGGTTATTTCGGCGTATCTGTTGGTTTGGGTATGATTGTTAACAACATACAATTTACGTCTCCTGCCGCGAGTTAGTATGCATATAAATAGGGTAATTTGGGTATTTTGACAGTATATATGGTGTCCGATAGTTCGGAACGGTGAATGTATAGATTATTGACGATTTCTGTCGTGTGTAATGAGTGAGCATTAGTAGTTGCACAAAACTATGTAAATTACCCAAAACCAACAAAATCCACCAAAATCTACCCAAAATCCACACATACCCATATGACACCAACATACTGACCATCTGTTCAAACACCTGTGATACAAGTAAGGACAACAGAGATTCTACAAAGAATGACGACTGGCAAATCGTGACGGAATGTTTCCACATGTGTATTGCATTGGGAAATAGCATTTATTGATTATTATGTACTATTATCAATATGCAGCCTCTCCACACAACAACCACCGCTGGTTGGTTGGTTGAGAGCATACAAAGGGTAAATTTAACTATAGGTTTCATCCTCACCGGAATCCTGATATCCCTGGTTTGGCTTTCTGGTGTGACAGTTGAATCTGATTATACCCTTATAAAAGTAGTACCGTAAGACTAGTAATAATCCTATTACTTTACTACTTTTAGGTTGTGGGGCTAAGTGACTCTGGTCTGGTGAGGACCTGGTGTCAGGTCCAGTTATTCTAATTTCAGGGCTGAATATATTTTTCCCCCTGTAAATATTCACTTCTGATTTTTGGGATTTTCTCACCCATCAACAGGCGACGTATTGTATTCGACCCTGTTAACCCGACCTACAATGACAATAGCTGTTGATAGGTCGTTAAACACTAATACATCAAATCATTTGTTCTACTCCCATGTCATTTGCCTCTGAATAACAACATGTAAGTATCACTGGAAAACTGGTGTACATCCATATTCTAATGTCATGCCGCGAGATTTGAAGGGAATACCGCTACTAATGGCTGTTTTGAGCATCAAACTGCCGTGTGTGTAGCAAACAAACGCTGACGTCAAATGTTACTGTGGCTGGGTTTAATTTAAGGTGTTTAACGGCCTGTCAACAGGTAAGGTCATTTTAAGCCCGGTTGACTGGGTCGAATCCCATATTCTAATTTCGAATGCTCTCTTTCAATGTAATCTGATGGTCATACATTACAGGTATATCATTCTTTACAATATATATAGCCTCGGGCACTACTTTGCCTATGTGCGATGAATATATTCCTACGCCAATACGAAGTACGAGGTCCGTCAATTTATAGGCCGGGTTAATGGGGCAGAATCACATATTGTGATGGGGCGCAAATCCCAAAATCAGAATTTACAGAAAAAAAATATATTCAGCTCTTAAATTAGAATAACCTGACCTGGTGCCAGGTCCTCGCCACACCAGTCACCTAGCCCCACTCCCCAAAAGTAATAGGATTAGTACTACTCGTATTACTTCTATAATGGGCATAACCAGATTCAACTCTCGCGTACCAGGCAGCCAATGTACCTGAGGGCCAAACCAGGTGTACCGTGTTTCCGGTAAGGACGGCTTCCATCGTTAATTGTACCCTTCGCATATTCTCAACCAACCTCACAATAGAATGTGACTGTAAGTTTTGCCCCGCCGAAGACTTTCACTTAGCCACGCGAGTCTGTTGTATGATAGAATCTAGCCGGCTAGCACATATATCATTTTTAATCAATATCTACATCACACGACATGCAGAATACAAATTAATTACATATAGGATATTCCATCGTACATGTTGGAATAGCGTGAAATAATACACGAGTGTACGTCGGCTTCCGCGTAAACAACGAGTAAGCGAAGCGAACGAGTTGTTTACGTGGAAGGCGACGTACACGAGTGGTAAAGATGTTTATCAGTTATTGGGTGTGGGTGGTGGTCGGGCGAATGAGACGGCGTAAATTAACGGTATGGGTTCCTCCTTATAGGAATCACGATTTGCCTGGTTTGGCCCTCAGGTACGTTTTTATCTTTGGCTCTTTAGTTACCTGGGAGTTGAATTGGGTTATTGCCCATTATAAAAGTAGTAAGATTATTACTGATCCTACTGCTTTTGGGAGGGGCCAAGTGATTCTGGTGTGGCGAGGACCTGGCATCAGATCAGGATTATTCTGATTTCAGGGTTGAATATATAGTTTTCTTGTAAATATTCAGTTCTGATTTTGGGATTTCCCCCCCCCCCCCATTTGTACATGTACTTGAACATGTACATGTACTTGTACAGGTAATATAATGGGATTTAGTACTAAACCATTGACCCGGCCTTAAATGACCTTAGCTGTTGATAGGCCGTTAAACCCCAACAAACAAACAGTTATTGGGTATGCAGTAAAATATCACACTAAATCAAACCACATGAACGTTTATCAAATACATGTACCGTATTTATTGTATCCCCAGGACTTCGTCGGGGGATACTATGGATTTGACACCGTGCCGCTTCCGCGTCCGCGTCCGCCGCAGACACTTCTTGTCCGGAGCATAACTCGAACACCCTTTGGAATATTTTCATGAAACTTCACACTGCATAGACCACGACCCGAAGGTGTGTCGTGTCGCGCACAAGAATGACAACTCTTGCATAGCTAATTTTTGAGTTATCTCACTTTTTTGTTTCGTGCACTGATTTCGTGTCCGGAGCATAACTCGACCACCCTTTCGAATATTTTCATGAAACTTCACACATGCATATACCACGACCCGAAGGTGTGTTGCGCACAAGAATGACAACTCTTGCATAGCTAATTTTTTAGTTATCTCCCTTTTTTTTTATTTCACGCACTGATTTCCTGTCCGGAGCATAACTCGACCACCCTTTGGAATATTTTAATGAAACTTCACACATGCATAGACCACGACCCGAAGGTGTGTCAAGCATAAGAATGACAACTCTTGCATAGCTAATGTTTTAGTTATCTCCCTTTTTTGTTTCGCGCACTCTACAAACTGGACATTAATGCATGAAGACCCGTTTTCTCGTGTGCTCTGTACACCTTAACTGTGGAGAGAACAATAGCCTTCTCATGTTGAACAATAGTGACTACTGGGAGAACCATTCACCTGTGCATGTGCTAGCATGTGCAAATGTCCAGACTGACCACTGACCACTTACAGGTAATTTATACAGGTAAATGATTGTATTACATTTCCGTAAACTGTGTTGAAAATATTGTGGCAATATGTGGACCTGTGCAGATATGAAATGTAGATAAATATAGGAACATTAAAAAAAATTCTGGACTCCAGTAGCGAGAATTATTTTTTTTTAATTTTTAACTTTTCTTTAAATTTTATTTTTCCATTTTTAGCCAGCTTTTTAGAAAAAAAATCCAGGCTATTGGATTGGCGAAAGCCGGGCGGGGCGGGCGGCGGGCGGCGGCGGGCGGCGGCGGCGGCGGCGGGCGCGGCGGCGTCCACAATCGCAATGTTGAAGTTTTCGTGTTTGAGTCCATTTCTTGGTTACTGTACCACCTAGGACCACCAAACTTTCACAGCTTCATAATCAAGGGGTGCCCACCACATATTACTATCCAACATGTTACATTTTTTTTAACTTGACCCATTTTTTCCGCGCAGTCGACTTAGCCATTTTTAATGTTAAGTTTTCGCGTTTACAATGATAAGTTTTCGTGTTTAAGTCCATTTCTTTGGTACTGTACCACCTAGGACCACCAAACTTTCACAGCTTCATAACCAAGGGGTGCCTACCACATAAAACTATCCAACATGTGACCATTTTTTTTACCATCACCTATTATTTCTACGTAATTGACTTAGCCATTTTCAACGTTAACTTTTTAACGTACGTCTGGTTAAAGCTTTTTGGTTAATTTTTTTTTGGTTTTACTATATCTCTGCAACTGCTTCGCCCATTACCTTGAAACTTCACATGGGTGTTTATCATCATCCATATTTTCATTCTACTATCCAACCGTGCGGCCTCTGTGCCCAATGTCAAGGTCAAATTACTTTGAATTTTTTTGTTAAAGTTTTTTTGTGTACTATATCTCTGCAACTGCTTCATCCATTACCTTGATACTTCACATGGGTGTTTATCATCATTGTCGCACCTGCTTGCAGAAAGCGCGATATCGTCGGCATTTTGGCATACGTCCGTCCGTACGTCCGTGTGTCGGTTAAAGTTTTTTCGTTAAAGTTTTTCCATCTACTATATCTATTTGTTTAGTGTCCATGCCTCGCCCCAAGGCGCGACATGCTGGCCACGGCCATCTAGTCTACAAAAGTGGGTATAATTATGTTATCCAAGTGTCTATGCTTGGAAAAAACCTGGCCTTCGTGGCTTTGCCTCGTTTCTTGTTTTTTTTTATATTCTTTTTCAATTTTTGTCTAGTAGCATAAGGTCGTAAGTGCTATATACGGACTATTATCATATAATAAAACAATAATCTGATATTCTATGGCTCACTAGTCAATAATTGTATAATATGTTCGGGCCAGTGAAAATTGCTTTCGGGCCCGGGCTCGAGGTCAAGGCGGGACAAGGCGAGACATTTGATTCCGCGGAATTCTTGTCATGTTTAATTTTTAATTTTTTTTTTTCAACTTTGTTTCCCCATTGTTTTTCTTCTAAAATTCTTTTTTTTTTTCAATTTTTGTCTAGTAGCATAAGGTCGTAAGTGCTTTCTACAGACTATTATCATATAATAAAACAATTATTGACTAGTGAGCCATAGAATATAATCTGATTATATGGCTCACTAGTCAATAATTGTATAATATGTGTTCGGGCCAGTGAAAATTGCTTTCTGGCCCAGGCTCAAGGTCAAGGTGGGACAAGGCGAGGCATTTGATTCCGCGGAATTCTTGTTTACTTATCTCCCTTTGTTGTTTCATGCACTGATTTCGTGTGCGGAGAATAACTCGAACACCCTTTGGAATATTTTCATTAAACCTCACACATGCATAGACCACGACCCAAAGGTGTGTCGCGCGCAAGAATGACAACTCTTGCATCGTTATTTTTTTTTTACTTATCTCCCTTTGTTGTTTCATGCACTGATTTCGTGTCCGGAGCATAACTCGAACACCCTTTGGAATATTTGTTATTAAACTTCACAGATGCATAGAAGACGACCAAAAGGTGTGTCATGCGCAAGAATGATAACTCTTGCGTTGTTAATTTCTTAGTTATCTCCCTTTGTTGTTTCGTGGACTGATTTCGTGTCCGGAGCATAACTCGAACACCCTTTGGAATATTTTCATGAAACTTCACACATGCATAGACCACGACCCTAAAGGTGTGTCACGCAAGAATGACAACTCTTGCATCGCTGCTATTTTTTTAGTTATCTCCGTTTGTTTTTCCGCGCACTGATTTTGTCTCTGAAGCATAACTCGAACACCCTTTTTTTCAAACTACTTGTGTATGATCTGGAGGGGGATGGATACACATGCGCTTGTCGACAAGCGTCCATTTCTAGTTCTAATAGTAGCCGCCTCTCTAATAGTAGCCCCCCCCCCCCATATTTGCATTCTAAATATGTTACTTTCACATAACATATTTTGATCCCCATTTTCCACGTTTTTGATCCCCACAATTGCATAGCCCCGGGTACGTTTATTAGAATAAATACGGTACTATTATTAAATAAAGAAATAGTGCATCTTACACGAGTGATGATTTAATATGCTATTTATTAAACGAGCTTACTGATTTCACAAGAAACGAGTCTATGCAGATTTTCTTATGATATCGGGCAACGAGTTTAATAATACATGTATATATATTAAATCAACACAAATGTTAGATTATATTTATTACACAGCACAATGCGACGAAGCTGTAATGACCACCAAGCATGTTTTCTGTACCGGCCTCATCTGCATATTTATTACACTAGTGTATTATTATTTTTATTACACAGTGTTTTATTACACTGTGCAATACACATATATATCGCAATACGCCTTAATTTGAGGAATTTGATTGCGCCCTCAATGGAGCTTTTGTGCACCAGCGTCTGAGAAATTAATTTCATGATTGCAAAACACTAGAATTAGACTTTAGACTAACATGCCACATCTCTAGATCATGTTTAACTTTTATTTGTATTATTTGACTTTTATCATTTATTATTTACTTTGCTATAGTAAAGCCATAGTGCTATGTCTCACTAGAAATGTGTCATGAAGCGCTAACATGTCTGATTTACAGCGGAACATCTCTAAACCGGACACCCTCGGGACCTCCCAGGTATCAGGGTTGGAGAGGTTCCACTGTAGATATTAACATTTCACATCAAGATAATTCAACACGTATTTTGTACTTTGTTATATTTGTTTAAGTTGTGTGTGTTACGTATATACACAAGTAGGCTGATATGCTGTAACATTTGACATTGTAAGCAAACGAGGGTCATTCAATAAGCTCTATTAATCCAGATATTTATAATATGTATATATTCATACGATGTACTCCGACTAATTTATGTTGAAACAAGGATACATGTCTATGCATATGTCTCTGGTTTAAATAATGAACTATGCCGCCTACAGTACAGATAACAATAGCCATAACAATCATTTTAGTTAATTATATGCACATGTACGCTAATGTTATATTGATATGTTGTTATTTCAAATTGGTTCAGACGTCCAATATATTTATATATACTGGAGAAATGTGGCTTATGTGACATCTGCGCAGTCTGATCGGGATCTGCACTGTTCGAAATTACATCAATGAAACATCCATCATACTTATGATAAGCAGCATACATCGTTATCAGACTACAGGAATGAGCTATTTGATCAAGAGCTACACTGTTCACAAATCCCATAAGCCAAATTTCTCTGTCTGCTGGTGGCAGTGCAGCTCACGGAAACGTAATTCCATTTGTGCAAAATGAAATGAGGCTGGCTATGCAGTCTCATTATTCTATCTGCTACTCGTTTCCTATTTAACCTTTTCAACACCACAGGCCTGTATAGTGGTATTGGCAAATACCGTCTCGTCTCGTCAGGATCTACACTTTTTGCAAGTAATTTTCACAATTTTTGCGTCTGTATTTGCTAGGTTTTCCTCACTGATTTTTGTTCTCCGACTTAGGCCAAAGAAAAAGTGTTTGTTTCCTATTACCATGATTACGCTAAAAATAAATACATGTAGGTAGGAACAAGTTTTTATTTTGTAAAAAAACAGTTGGTCTTCTATCGACGTCGGATGCACGCCCAATTTAGAGTAGTACATGTCGTGGCTAACTTATATAGTGTATGCTAAACAACTATGTTTACACGAACACTTTTTATGGGACAATTTCAGTGATTGTTTTGGATTTTTATTATTATTATTTTTTACTAAAATGTTTAGGGTCGGTGGGAAAATCAAGGTACGGTCGGGTAACCGGAAACAAACATATTTTAGGCCTTAGTAACGGTAGTCATGGCACTGACCTTTAGTTTACATGTACGTATACATAATATGCAGTAGTACGTGTATTGATGACTTGGATGTCAGTTACTGATACACCGTGAACGCCTCTGTCCCTATGTTTGCAAACAGTATAGATCCAGATGAGCCGGCTCATAATGAGCCGTCTCATCTGGATCTACAGTGTTTGCACGGCTGAGACAGCTCGTTACTTTGTGGATATTTTCAATTTCCTTAAATAAAATTCCCACTTTTCTGATTTATAATAGTGAAATAGTCTGCAAATTAAAATACTTCCAGTTACTTGGGTATGAAAAAGTTCAACTCGATTGCCAGTGTCCAGTGTTTGTGAGTTGTTCGAAGCAGAGCTCTGCTATTTGCCACTTAGCTGCGTTGTGTAACGGTTCAATGGCCATGGATTTCTTGAAGCATTCCATGGCATTACTCGTGTTGTGCTCTTGTCGGTATATCCACCCCAGAATGTTCCAAGCTGTCTCCTTGTGGAATATTTCATCTACGTGGGTGGTAATCGTGGATTCTAACTGCACGAGGGCAAGATCTTTCTGGCTATTGTCGTGCTTCTTGGAGTAGACGAGATACCGCATGCAGTGTAGAAGCACGGTGGCATCCACTGCAGCCACATCGTGACGAACTTTCATTTGTTCATCCGGAGACGGAGGTCGTATGTGAGTACCCACATACCTGAACATTTCATACTGCAGTGGTGTTGGTGTGATGTCTATTTCCGTGAGAAGGAACCGGACACAGAAACCTACTTGCCCGTCTGGAATTCGTTGCCAAGGTCTGTACCAGTATATCCAGGATGTAATGATACCCCACACACAGGTGCACAGGTTACAAACGGATGGCCTACAGTCATTTTCAGCTCTGGGTAAGATGCGCTCCACGGTTTCATAATCAGCCAGTCTGTAGTATATCGCCGAATGTTTCAGTCTGCTCGACAGCGGGTCGAACTCGATGCCTTTGGATAAATGTTCCTGTATCGGGGTATTGGAGTTGTAAATGCTCATCCTGGATCCAGTTGTCTGGAGGACCTGTACTACCAGATGACAGGCAAGACTGGTGTGGATTAGTGGCGTGATGCCCTGTATAACGGTCCGCTTCTCTGTCTCTGTCTCTGAATGCTGGGATACTGTCTTCATCCTGTATAGTTTGTGTAGCAGTGTCTCGTGGGACTGAATACACGATGTAATGTCCGTATTCCTGCTGGTGAAATAGTCTAGAAGATTGGTTGCATGTTGGTGCAAATTGACGGAGATGTCAGTATAAATCTTAATTTCATACATAAAGGTATTAATGATAATGGCATGTGTGTCAATGTTTCGCTCACTCGAATATGCCATTAGTAGTTGCTGACCTATATCATCGCGTTCGATTTTTAATAGGAACCTGCAAATTCCTGATAATATCCCATCTAATAACCGTAAACACCGCTCTCGTACTTGTCTGTCTAATTTGCCTCTAAACTTATTTTGTTCCTTGATGAAGTAGTGTGGGCAATAGCCGTGCCTGAGCCAGTACAGGAGTGTGCCCAGACAGTAAATGAGGCACCGCAGTAGATTGTCGCGCTGCCAGAAATCAGCCCGCGTTCTCTCTATGCAGTAAAACATACAGGTCTTCAGATGGTATGACGTAATGGAATCACCTTGGATATCTGCCTCGATTATATCCGACTTAATAAGCTTGAGCAAGACGTAGCATTTATGTTGTACCTCGTTGAGATGGAACATCAGCTGTCGCTCCTGGAGAGACAAAGAAATCCTCCATTCCAGGTCTTCCTCGCAACTGTCTGGGTGACCTACAGGCACGAATAGACAGCCCATTGTTTCTGCCATGTGGATCATGTTACTCGGTGGCCAGTTGTGTTCTCGTTTCCGGTGTAGCCATTCTGTGGCGATATGAGGCCAACTGGTACACCGAAGAGCATACACCAGGTCAACAGTAGTTTTTTGTTGTATTCTTATTGCTGGGCCGTGTCTTGTAACATATTTCATGTCAGGCAGATATGTCATGTCTATCAACCCATTCATAGAATTGGCCCGTACAAGACGCCCAGCATTGTCAAATCGTGTCGTGAAGACCGTTACATCCAATGGTTCTGTATGGATATCACACGGCATACCATCGTACACCAGCTGTAGTTTGACGTAGCCTGGCACCGTGATGCTATCCCAGATCAGCAACTGACACAAATCGGCACCGGCATAACGCAGGTTGTTCACAACTGGAGAACTCTCATTTACGTGTACAATATCTGTGTCCGATTTCAAGTCCGGTGTAGTTGCGCCTTCACATCTACTCCCGAATGTATACTCATAATCATTATTGTTGTACATTAACCTATTCGACGTTGTGGATGCTATCTCCATTACTAGGCATCTGTGTCTGTTTGAAGCCCTCATGCTTTCCGACACCCCACTGCGGTCCAGAATCTCCCACAGATGATGAGATAAGCGTTGGTGTCGGTTTGCCATTTCTCACCTGAATATACACCAATGTTCAAATAGAGGATCTTACGATTTAATATGAACGAGTTTACTGATTTCATAAAATACGAGGCTATCACGAGTTCCTTATGAAACCAATGTTCAAATAGTGGATCTTACCAGTCAACAAGTTTAATAAATACCATATTGAATGAACACATGTTTGAATGTATTAAATGCCTAAATCATTACAACCATTCTAATCCTAAATATTGGGACAATCTTTGCTTTGTTGTGGGAAACCATGTTTTACTTACTGTTCACATATTGGATTTTAAGGAATTAAATGCGATGGAGCGCTAGCGACCGCAGCATTTAGTTCCTTAATAATCCAATATGTGAACAATAGCATACATATAGTTCAGCCAAGTGTACAATGTCTCATCCGAGTATTGATTTTCAATTTCCTGTCGAACAATTAATGATGAAATCTGGTAATATGTAACTTATTGGGGTTAAACGTTGCAATATGTGGAATAAGTTGAGCACAATGCTGCCCATCGATTGGCTTAGAAAGTAGGGCAAACTATACATTTCGCGTTCCTAGAATATTATGTCCACATATTTAGTTTTAGTACGGTACATGCTATGCCAAGGGTTATATAGTTTCTGTAATTCAATCGAGGTTTCGTCTGCAACATTTGTTTTCGGGTACTATTATCATCTGTGCTCGAAGTATGATTTATTTGAAACGTTATATACACATTGTTCATCATCCCTATATTTATTCTGTAGCTCACCCATGATGCGACCTTGCTTCCCAAGATTAACGGTACTAATATGTTTAGTAGAGTTTGAGATTGATAAACTAGACATTAAGTTTGTAAAACACGGATATGACCACTAGAGATTGTGTGAAAAAAAAAAAATATTTAAACAAAATTCAAGTGGGTGGTTGTTCGGGACACGCAATAGGTAATTTAACGATCGGGGTTCATCCTTACCGGAATCCCGACCGGAGATCTGGTTTGGCTCTCAAGTACGTCTTTGGCTTTCTAGTATTTAAGAGTTGAATCTGATTGTACATTACCCCTTACTTTTAGAGTAATCCTACCGGTATTACTTTTACGGGAAGGGGCCAAGTGACTCTGGTATGGTATGGACCTGGCATCAGGTCAGGTTTTATCATTTCAGGGCTGAATATATATTTATCTTGATGTAAATATTCAGTTCTGATTTTGAGATCCCCCCCCCCCCCCCACCCCCCCCCCCCCCCCCCCCCCAATGCAGCAGGTTAAATACGAGATTGAACCCGTAGGCCCGACCTTAAATGACCATAGCTGTTGTTAGGCCGTTAATCACCAATAAACAAACTAAATTAAAATTCATTTGAGAAAGTCTTACAAACTTATTGACGTAAGTCTAAGAAAATGGTTCAGCACCAGTGTTTCAGCACCAGTTTGAAGGTCATAAAGGTCAATGTAATGTCGTTGGTGGTGTGAATGCGTCACACATGTTCAGGTGAATAAAGTGCCCAAATATTAAAGCAATCCTTCAAGTAAAATTGAAGAGTAAACATGATTGAGAAACTCATAACGTAACAAAATGGCTATGTGTTTTAGCATCATTTCAAAGGTTACGATGGTCAATGTCATGCCATTGGTGCGCTTGTGTCGCACATATTGAATGTGAATGAACTTTCCAAATATTAAAGCAATCATTCAAGAGGTAGTATAGTGGGGATGGAAATGATACCACCTAGGTTGGAGGATCTTATCAGTGCTGATTATGGTCCCACCTACCACAAAAAAAAGGAAAGTCCTTTCATGCTGAACAAACAAAACTTATGACAAATTATGAGAAAACCCATGACAGAAATGTTCATGTTAAACAAGCAAAACCTATAGGTATTATGACAAATATGACAAATTATGAGAAAACCCATGACAGAAATGTTCATGTTAAACAAGCAAAACCTACATAGTCTAGTCAATCTATGAGATTTTGGCACCTAACCCACCACAAATTGCAAAAGTTTTTTTTTCTTCACAATGCATTTTAGAGAGGTCCTTAGAACAACATATTCAAAATGCACCCGAATGCACTTCGGGGAAATATGTCTAATTTGCATAAATCCAAAATGGCCGCCATGAAAATGACACCCGTTCTAAAACAGACATATCTCTGCTTCTACTTGGCAGATTAAACTGATTTATGAGTCAAGTTATGGAGTTCATTGAGTGACCAATGAAATGAAAATAGTTTCATGACCCTCATAGGTCAAATTCATATATCAAGGTGAAGGTCAAACACGAAAATCACTATTTTCAGTCATTTTTGCCATATTTTTGCATATCGCCGCTTCTACATTGAGGATTAAAACAATGTTGGGGTATATCATGATACTGCCTTAGGTGCCCAAACAAATATAATCGGTTTCATGAACTTCGCTTGGCAAGTTCATGGATCAAGGTGAAGGTCAACCACGAAAGTCAATATTTTCAGCCATTTTAACCGTATTTTTACATGTCTCTGCATGTACATATGCGGACTATGACATTATCGGGACATTAATGATAGTCCATTGGATAGCCAATGATTTATAACTGGTTTCCTGAACTTCAAAGGTCAAGTTCTCGGAACAAGGTCAATGTCGAACACAAACAAAATAAATATTTTCAGCCATTTGTCAAATGGATATCTTGCTTCAAACAAACAATATATAGATCATTATCAAGCATCACAAGTGCGTTAGCGGATAAAGAGCTAAGCAGACCACGCATGTCATGGGCCACATTTTATATTAAAAAAGTGTTACCATACGTCGTGGTGCTGCTAAAAGTAAGCCTGTGAATATCAACAAAACAACAAGAACAACCAAAAAGTTTCAATGTGAAAACAATTCAATCAACATATTTCAGTTTGCAGTTCTCCACGTTCTACAGTACATGAGGTAAGTATAACTTCAAACATGATACCACATCTGTATGACCAGCATATCACAAATCTAGTACTGAATACGGCTCCCGTGTTTATATATCAACGAAAATATCGGTGTCATTGATTTTCGCGGGTTGACAACTTGTGTGGGGGTACATTATGTACATGTAATGTCCATGGTAAAGTGTAAAACTGAAATTGCTCCGCCCTAGGGGAACATCTCGCCAAATTTTTGTTTAGGGTTTGACTTAGAATATTTAGCCCATATTCAACCCAAATTAATGCCAGTAATGTAGTTAGCCATATGTTGTCAGGAAATGCTGTTGAAAGAGCTAGCCGGGGTCACTTCCTGGTTGATGCAACACTGAATACCATGCTAGTGTCCAAGGCTTTTCACATAGATATGTCTGCCATCAATCAGCCCAATGAACTGAAGAGCAGTCAACAGACGAGTTTCACTGAACAACCTCATCGGTCAACTCACAATGACAATGGGCCACAAGATAATCAGGAGGGTCAGCCAGGTACATGTGAGCCAGAAGCAGACCTACAGAAACAACAGCTAATTGAGCAACTTGCCGGGATGTATGATGATGTCACTGCAGGAAGCCTTTCAATTACCGATTTACAGACGTCACCTCAAATTCAGCAGTTCAGTGATAGTTTGTTGGCTGTAAAGAACTCTCTGCAGACATCCAATAATTCGAAGTTGTGGCTCCAATACATGGACATGAGAGAATAGGTCTTTGGAACCTGCATTTGCAAGCGATGTATAACATGCTGCCTTATTTGGCAGCAAGTGGTCACAATCTGTACACAAAATCAGTGTATGTGTACCTTCAGGACATGATGAAACTCCAGGAACTACATCCAGCAGTGTACACCCATTTTCTACAAGGGTACCACGTGGTGCGTCGTAGCGATCGGTTCTGGGCTGGACTTTCTGTCGACTTAGCCATTGAGCAAATCTTGATGAAGTAAGTGAAGTCCACAGGTGGATTGACCAGAGAAAGAGGGATGTCCGAGATCCAGCGTCTTGACTGGTTGATGTCTCGACCCACCTGCATGGAGATCAACAACACCATGCAGTAGTTCTCCTCAGTATCATACAGCACAAGTGAGCAACACAAGGAGGCCACCCCAGCAAGGATAGAGAGGGACATGAAGGACACTAATATTCTTGTGGCCTACCTTACTGATAGAAGCCCCTTCAGTGATGATCTGACGTTAAACAATATTACCACAGGAGTCACTGCTGAGGACAGGGTGTATGCTCACGTTTCAACAGCAGTTGGGACGACAATAGTAGAGGCAATGGTGGGTAAATATGTGTTAGAGCATACCTTCAGGAAGAAATATCAGATTGTGACACTAGCTTCCAATAAGATCAAGATAAGAGAGGAGCTCATAAGTATCGATCCACAACTACTCTTCCAGAGACTTGTCACTGCTGGTATTGGAAATGAACAACGGCCAGAAATATTCCAGTATGAGCTGTCAAGCTATCCCCTGTCTTATTTGACATGAAACATGCGATGAGAGCTGCTAATAAGCCAGCATTAGCAGATGCTATGTGGGCTCTCATACCCCAGGATGTCACAGGTCCACAAGAGGATGACAGTGTGTATGTTTTTGATGGTGGTGCACTACTCCACAACATTACATGGCAAAAGGGAAGTACATACGCCACCATATGTCAGGCGTATGTGTTCTATGTGATGCAGCACTATGGAAAAGCTACTGTTGTGTTTGATGGGTATGAGCATGGACCCTCAACAAAGGACAACGCGCACCTGAGGAGAACCGGAGAGAAAATAACAGAAGTACAGTTCACTGGATCAACACTCATGAACGTAACGAAAGCTGCGTTTCTTTCAAACAAGAAGAACAAACAATCGTTCATCAACCTTCTAAGTAAAGCCATTGAACGAAATGGTTGCCAAACAAGACATGCCAGAGGTGATGCCGATGTACTTGTAGTTCAGACAACAATGCAAAGGGCATCAACTGCCAATACGGTGCTTGTGGGCGATGATACAGACCTACTGATTCTCCTTTGCTACCGTGCATCCATTGACTCTTCCCATGAAATATACTTCAGGCTTGAAACCAAAGCAGGGACACATAAGTTACGAAGGTGTTGGAATGTAACGCTCACAAAGCAGATATTAGGTGCAACTATCTGTGAGAACATCCTTTTTGCACATGCCTTGTTAAAATGTGACACAACATCGCGAGTGTTTGGAATTGGCAAAGGTGTTGCTCTAAAGCAGCTGAAAAACAGTGCAGACTTTAACCTCCAGGCAGAAATGTTCAACAAAGGACTGGCTACAGCTGAAGAAATTGCTACTGCTGGGGAAAGGGCACTGGTGAGTTTGTACAGTGGAAGCTAAAAAGGAGATTCTTTGGATCAGCTGAGGCTGCAAAAATTCCAGCACTTCCAGTGTTCAGCCTCAGACATTACCTCCAACGTCTGCAGCAGCCCGCCATCACAGCTTCAGGGTATATCACCAAGTGCAGACGTGGAGAGGATGTGATTTACTACCCACTGACTGGGGTTGGAAACTGTCTGGTTCAAGCCTCATTCCAGTAATGACAGACAAAAATGTAGCACCAAATGCCTTACTAGAAGTCATCAGATGCTCCTGCAAGACAGGTTGTTCGACAATGAAGTGCTCCTGTCGTAAAGCGGATCTCGACTGTTCATATGCCTGTGGAGAATGCCGGGGCGTGTGTGCCAATATGTCAGCTGTCGACCAAGAAGCTTCTTCTATTGATCATGATGATTAGACTAGTGTTCTCTTACAATGAGATATCTAGATGTGTTTAGCAGTGGTGATGGTGTTATATAGAACCTCTGAAGTAGAAAAGCAACAACCATGGGTATTTAAAGAATCTGGCATTACAAATTAAGCACCAACATTATAATTTACACAAATGTAGCTGCAATAAATAATTTTGCAAATTTAAAGAAAGTGCCCACGCATCACTTATTGCACACATTATCTTACAAAGACATATTTAGAATCTTGACAGTGGACACATCCACGAGTTGAAGATTTCTATTCTTGATGATAAAGGGCGAGAGTTGAAGAACGATTACCCGATTTCAGTCGTCCTAGAAATTTCAAATTAATTAATTTTAAGAAAATTAGAATTAAACGCATGTTCGTAATCTATATATTATCAATATTATTGAAAATGAGTATATACGGACCAGGTAGTTCTTCCGATTGGGTGACAAATTCAAAGAATTTGGAACCGACAGAAGGGGATTCATCCCGACAGAGAGTGACTTTTTAACTACCCAAAACACAAAAGCCTTGATCAATATAACTATATCGGCGGCCACGGACGATATTCACAGAAGTCTACTATCACAACTTAGAGTATATGCCCTGGCTGTGAATACACAAAGTCGTGAAGAAACGCATACGGAACTAAAGGAACTAGATGAAAAAATAACCGAATTTCAAAAAGAGGCCCGGTTGGGAATTGAGGGAGTCCGAACGGGTGTTGATAAAGTCCGAGAAGACCACCAGGCCGACCTTACGGAGGCTTATGATGCGTTGCGCTTAAAGGACTCTCTCATCAGAGAAGCGTCACTTACCGAACTAGGAAAACAAATAACCAAATTTCGAAAAGAGGCCAGGTCGGGTCTTGATAAAGTCCGAGAAGACCACCAGGCGGACCTTACGGAGGCTTATGATGCGTTGCGCTTAAAGGACTCTCTCATCAGAGATGCGGCACTTACTGAACTAGACGGGAAAATAACCAAATTTCGAAAAGAGACCCGGTTGGGTATTGATAAAGTCCGAGAAGACCACCAGGTGGACCTTACGGAGGCTTATGATGCGTTGCGCTTAGAGGACTCTCTCAGCAGAGAAGCGACACTTACTGAACTATACGGGAAAATAGCCGAATTTCTGAAAGAGACCCGGTTGGGGGTTGAGGGGGTCCGAGAAGACCACAAGGAGGCCCTTGCGGAGGCTTATGGGGTGTTGCGCTCAGAGGACTCTCTCAACAGACAAGCGGCACTTACTGAACTAGACGAAAAAATAACCGAATTTCGAAAGGAGGCCCGGTTGGGGGTTGAGGGGGTCTGAACGGGTATTGATAAAGTCCGAGAAGACCACAAGGTGGCACTTGCGGAGGCTTATGGGGTGTTGCGCTTAGAGGACTCTCTCATCAGAGAAGCGGCGGTTGCTGAACTAGACGGAAAAATAACTGAATTTCAAAAAGAGGCCCGGTTGGGTGTTGAAAAAGCGCTAGAAGGCCACCAGGCGACCATTACGGAGGCTTATGATGCGTTGCGCTTAGAGGACTCTCTCAGCAGAGAAGCGGCACTTCCTGAACTAGACGGGAAAATAACCGAAGTTTCCGATAAACTGAAACATGTTCGTAGAGCCGCGACCAAAGCGCTCGAGGAGGCCTCTGAAAATATTCGTGCTGAGGCCCATACCTCTGTCGGGGGGCTTGCCGGATTGTTGAAAACAATGAAAACGCAAAAACGTGTCATAACAGTTTGGGCTGAGAAGCGGGGCCCATTGGTTGAGGGGCTCTCAGAATATTCGTTCGGTGCCAAAGCGAGTAATAAATGTGGGGGATACGCCATGACAGCTTCAGGTACACTTGTCCGAATGGCGGTCTGCTAGGTTAATGCTAATGGTAAACCTGTGGGCGCTGTCACGTAGATGGGGAAGAACGGGGGGTTGGAGTCAATAAACTCTCTGGAGATATTTCATCGGTGGTTTCGTTCTCCGGTGATGATCTAATTATACTTTCCGAAGGTAGTGTTATTGACTTTGTTACAAAAATCGCTGACCCAGCGAGTTCTTCCACTATTGTCTCATTGTTAATTGAACTTAATTTGTAAATAATAATATATTGAAAATCATGAACGAATCGCCGCTTCCAATTGTCAATACCACTCCATCAACACTGTATCCAATTAACGAAAGAAGTTCAGATTTTAGGTTGAATAATATCGTCGCTATGCAGGATATTTTAGTTAGAGAATATAGAAATAAAAAAAGACACGCTAAAAAATATAAGCGCGCGGCGAATATAGCTGAAGCATCTAGTACGGTTCTGGCAAGTTTATCTGTAATGAGTGGTGCGGGGACTGTTGCAACGCTATCTACAATTGTAACGGTTCCACTTGCAGGGGTCTTGAGTGGAATTACCGTTTTATCTGGAATACTTTATATGGTAATTAGGGCGTCGGGTGGAAAACTCGAGAAAAAATGTAGAAAACATGATAGAATATCCTTTATCGCCAGGTCTAAGAAAAATAGCATCGACGTTATAGTGTCCAAAGCGTTGGCTGATAAGAAAATATAAAATTTAGAGTTTGAATCCGTTGTGGAAGAAATGAGGAGATATGAAGAATTAAAAAATGATATTAGAATCAAAGCACGCGCCACCATGCCCAAGCTTGAGTGTACTGATTGGGATAAATTTAGGGTAAAACTTGAAGATAAAGTCGGAGGAAATTAATATTTTTATTAAATAATAAATTTTATAATTTTCTTTAAATTAATTATAAAATTAATTATATTGGTGCAGTAAACAATTTATTAATTAATTTTATGAAAATTATTAACAATTTAAAATAAAAAATAAAAAAAAGTTTTAGGTCCCACCGAGGCTCGAACCCACGCCAGCAAAACCCTTCTGGGTCCACCCCGCTAAGCCTTCGCTTAAATTTCTTCTCTTCTCTTTTTTGGCTTAACGAGGTGTGTTACACTCACATCTCCTCCACCCCATCATTGGACCGATACCGCGGACCCCACCTCCTCGTTACCTCCATCCGCTATAATGTGTAGAGCGGCCAGAGTGAATTACATGTGGCGAAACCTGTCTCACTGTTGAGATTACTGCTAGCGTCCCAGCAATGTATATATGGGCCGTGCCCTACGAAAACCGGGCTTAATGACAACGTCATGAAAAGCGGTAAACGACGTCGGAAAAACGACGTTTTAAATTGTCTAGCGTCGCCGCAAAAGTTCACAGTTTGCCCTCCCATTTACGTTTACTGGTGTCAGTTAACATTAAGTGTGAACAGAAAACGGAAAATGATAACTTACTGAAACTTTCACTAATATGAGACGCGATACCCTGTACCTCGGTACACATATTATGACGTCATGACTTGACGTCATATACTTGTGACGTCATTGAACGTGAATACATGTTTGACGTTATGGCCATGGTGTCGTGACAAAATATTATAGCAAGGATCCTTGCACGAGTTCCTCGCAGCATCAATGACTTAGAAATGCTTCAGGCGCTGTACATTGTCGCCTAACTGTCGTTCTTTGACATTTTTATTCTTTTTCGTCGGTTGTCCTTGTGAATTAAAAATGGTGAACGCATAATTTAACACTGGCTACATATCAGCGAAGTCTTCGCTTACACTGCACTGTGATTCCTAAATAATCTTAAATATGAACAACTTAATGTATGCCAACGATATTACCATCTATTATCTTGGTAAATTGAGACTTTTGAACAATTCTATCCAGTACTTAGCGAATGATATGCCATTTAATGCCACTCATTTTATCATAAATGGAGGTAGACACGCAGCTATATAATGACATAAATATCCAGGGTTTGTATTGAATTTAAAATAAATGCATCAACATATTAATTGGAAATGTGATGGTCATACACTTGCTTTTGTAGTCGAAATTGCTTTGGTAGTACCAAATCATCAGTTTATCACTTGACTGCATAATAATGTATATCAGGCGATGGTAATGCGATCGTCAAGAAAGACACACGGCGACAATTATAAGGTATCACGCTACCAAATCTGCCCGGTATCGTGTTTTGTCACAAAGTTAATGTTATAAGCGGCCTACTGCCTTCTTTAAAATATGTCGTCGCATACGAAATACTAAATGATGTCGCTATTATTCCCCAAAATTATTTCAGACAGCAGCAAACAACAGGGAAACGCATCACTCTGCCTTATTTGAAACTTATTCATACGAAATTACGTTACTTGGGCCGCAACTGCAACACGAGCCATAAACATTATTTTCATACTTTGTCTTGGCCTAATGGGAGACACTTGGCCAGGCTAAGAGATATCCAAATTTGGTTGACATGCGATGAAAGATGACAAATCTATAGGACTTTTCCGGATCAACACCCCTTGTATACGCCGTTGATAAAAACGTCATAATTTCGACGTCATTGATCTAAAACGTCATATAAGTTTTTACCACGCGTCATAAAACTACTTCTAAAATGAAACATAATTGGGATACATTGATAATTTTGGCGGCATATGGCTCTTAAAAGATGTACAATTCAGAACGCACGAAAAAGTAAAAACTGAAAATGTTGTCATTAAGCCCGGTTTTCGTACGGCGCGGCTCATATGTGTTTATTTCTCATATATAAACCTAACTTTGCTGGTGGAAATAAAAAAAAATTGTTATTTATTATTAATTAATAAATTATTATATTAATTAATTAATATGTTTTCTATATAATAGGGGGTGTTCAGCTTTAAATTATAAATATTTTTACAAAATTAAATAACGAACCATCCCGGAAATTCTTGAACTATATAACCCTCACTAAGTGTTTATAAACTGTGTACACACCACCTGTATAAATTGATAGCCAGTTTACATACCATCGATAAGGCTATAAATAACCGTGTGTGTAGTATATATTACAGTGTGTTTATTTTCCATCCCGGAAGCTGTAATCGTGTAAATCTCTCTATAAAATGGACACTTAATATACGTGTAAGGTGGGACACCTAATTTGCATGTTCATAACGCGTGTAATTGGAACATTGTCGTCTGCTTTGTGTTGTGATTACAACATAAATTAATTAGTAGTTTTTTTTCTGTTCAATAATAATTTTTCAATATCTTTATAAGCGATATCGTAGAAACGTATATTCGTAAACGAATCGGTGGGTTTTAACAATTTTATATAATACACCCTAGTTTCATATCCGATACGCATTATCCGTCTTAATGTTTGTATTTGCCTCTTGTATAGTTCGCATAATTGTTGGTATGATATTGTAAATGCAACGTTTTTATCGGAGCGTAATAAATTACGCTGATATTTCATGTATTCGATATCGCCTAGTGTTTTCATTTTATAGAATTTATATATAGGACTATAACCCCCGTATTCTTCGTAAACCTCTTCAACACAGGCATTAAAAGCTTTCAATTCCAATTGTATTGTATTATCCATTTTCTCTAATAATATTGGTAGTTGTTTTTTCTGTTCAATTTCCAATTTTATAAAATTAGTTTGATAATGTTTTTTTTACAGTGTTTTAATGCTGTAGAAACACGGTGACTTATCAAAAACTACACATCAGATCGATTCTATCTTTCTAACTGACTTTCCGATTTGAATTATTACTAAACGATAATACTTGCGAGCACGTAATCCCTTGTTAACCATTCGATGAGTAGCCTGAGTGCCACCGCATGGTGGACATAGCAATGACTCGGCTTTGGTCCCTACCCCACAATGCCGACATGGGCGAGGCGAAACGGAACCTCTTCGCATCCATGCACGGTGATGTTTGCAATATTCGTAAATACCGGTGCGATGACACCTCTCGTGACTACCTGTCTTCAACCACGCACACTTAACTAGAACAATTATGTTGTATATATATACTGAGTATAACATAGGGATTCTTATCTCTAATAGGGTGTATCTTCTCATGTCATAAATATATGATCTCGCGGTTGATGAAAAATATGTTCCATTCTTCTCATACATAACCGCCGAATAGTGGGGGAAAATCCAAGTAGTATATATATAAGAGTCACCAATGATACCACCATGCGGTGGGGGGGGGGGGGGATACCGCGCATAGACAGTATACGGCGTTTGATTCGTCATGCATTAAGGCTTATGTGCTCAGAAAAGTTTATAATCTTGAATTCAGGCCCAGTATGTCAAACACACCGTTAATGTTCAAGCCTGCTTGCAGAGAGCTTGTAGTAGTGGTTACATTGACACCATTGTGTCTGTGCTAAAGTTATATCCCATCGCGTAGCGAAAATGGAATATAGGGATGCAAAAGCCGTCCGTCTGTCCATCCATCACATTTTCCATTCTGCTATGACTTTGTTACCGTATGACTGATTGGCTTGAAACTTCATGTGCATGTTTATTATCCATATGTTCATTCCCCGCCCCACCCATGCCCATGGTCGTGGTCAAATTTCTAGGAATTTGCGTCCAGTAGATGCGTACACGTTTCTCCATTCTCTAATAAATTCGTTACTGTGCATGTTTACTATCATCATCCATAGTTTGGTCCCACCCCACCCATGTTTTCCTCATGCCCAAGGGCAAATCATTTTTTTTAATTTGGGTCCAGTAGATGAAAGCGCATTTCTTCATTCTCCTATAACAGCTTCACTGTGTAACAAATTGGCTTGAAACGTCATGTGCATGTTTATTAACAGCCATATTTACATTCCCTACCACACACATGCTCTCCCAATGCCCAAGGTCGAAGTCAAATACCTTTGAAGTTTCAGTCCAGTAGGTGTGTGCACGTTCCTCCGTTCTCCTATAACTTCTTTACTTTATGAACGATTTGATCCAAACTTTATGTGCATATTACCCATCATTCATATTTGCATTCCCCACCCAGACGTGCTGCCCTTGTCCAAGTTCAAGGTCAAATAACCTCTGTTGTGAGATTGACCTTCAAATCAGGGAGCTGGATCTGTGTTGTGTGTGGTTAGAGTTCATATGAGTTCTTTTGTACTCTTTTTATACGCCCGTTTGAAAAACAGGACATATTATGTTGTGGCACCATCTGTCCGTCCATAAACTTTAGTCTTGTACATCGAACTAGTCCTACAGTTTTCCACTGTTCGAATTTCAGGGATTAATATATATTTATTTTGATGTAAATATTCCGTACTGATTTTGGGATCCCTTCCCCCCCCCCCATGCAGCTGGTTAAATGCGGGATCGAACCTGTTGGCCCGGCTCGTTTTACAAAATCTATTTTAGCCCCCATTTTATAATTCACAAAATTTAACGCAACCTTTTTAAATAAAAAAAATGAAGAGAATAACATGCATGTTATTTTGAAACAAATGTAATTGAGTTTTAATAGTATGATGAAATCTCTGTAAAATGAGACGTCCGTTAGGTTGCCGTGGTGTCTCAGACAATTTACAATCTAAGATAAATTACAGTGAAACCCAAGATTAAAACACAGTTATGTTTTATGTGTGGAGAAATGGGGCTTATGGGATATATGGCCAGTCTTGCTCTGGGTCTTCCAGGTCAGTCTTGAGGAATGATAAGAACATACTTTGTTAGAAACAGGACTGATGTTTCACCGACTGAAAGGTGACCAGAGCAGACTCTGATCTGATCAGACTGCGCGAATGGGATATATGGCCAGTCTCGCCCTGGGTCTTACAGCTCAGTCTTGAGGAATGATGAGAACATACACTATTAGAAGCACTACTGATGTTTCCCTGACCAGTACCATAACCATGATGAGGCAGACGAGGCAGGAATGTTGCCAATTATTTGTTTTATGCAAAGAATTAAACAAATCCCTGGGGTGGTGGCGGGGAGGATGCTCCCTGACCCCCATGTCGGGACTTGGTTTGCCTCGTCCGGTATTTACCTCTGATTACGGCCTTGCTGACTGAATGGCGACCAGTGCATACCCTGATCAGACTGATCTGGATCTACACGGGTCGCAGATACCATAAGTCACATTTCTCCAGTCACAGTCACAAATTAACAGTTTACATTTATTTATAAAACATTACTGGTAGTCGCTCCAAACTGAAACTAAAACTAAATCGTAACTGACTGAATGCATATTATTATATCTGCTAATTGTTGTCGTGTCAATGTGTCAATGTACGTGATGTGTTGGTTCCGTGCTTCCGTGCGTCCTGTAATTGGTATGAGCTGGGGCAGAGTTACAGGTTCCCGGTTTATTGCTTAGTTTTCTGTATCCGGCACCCTGTGAGTTGGAACCAGTAAACTTAAAACCTGATGAACTATTCTAATTTATGGAACGCGTACGAATAGGTAAATCGGTCACACGGAGGCTTTCTGGTATTAGTATTACCATAGACGCAATGTAAATACAAACAATGGAAACCTACCATTCAAGTCCGAGTCATTATTTGCGACGAAATGGTGCGAGGTTTCCGAGTGTGCTACTTTTAGTAGTTAAGGAAGTGATACTGTTGCATTCTGGGTATTGTTTGGTAGTGAGCATTGTTTAGGCAGAAATGAAGGAAGACATCTTTCAAACAGCTGATGACAGATTTTATAGTTTGACGGGCGATAGTAATCATGTAAGTTGTTTGTATTGTGCCATTTTATCATGTTTGTATTGGACTCGATTCTGCATTGGGTGATGTTGACAAGGTCGCTCTACTTTGTCTGTTAAGCTGCATTTCCAAGACTGTGGTGCGCGATTTTTTCCAAAAATGGCAGGTTATTGGAAATGAGCATCTCGCACATTAACTTCACAGGATTGTTGCATGTTTCACTCGAATGCATTTTCATCCCTTACAGTTGTTCTACTGACATTTACCGCGAGAACGATATCGAGTGACACCGAGTGATAGTGGCGTGTCGCAGAACCATCCCTCTGGTAGGTGTCTAAATGTTTGTGCAGGGGTTGAAAAAATCGTTTTTTCCCGGTAACTGGAATTACCGGAAACCTCTTATATACCGAAAACCACCGAAATACCGGAAACCCCTGTAAATCACTATATAATGTAGTGTTTCTCGTTACAGGTACCTGTGCTACCTGCACAGGAAGTGGACTCGTCGAGCCTCTGACGTAGGCATTATGTGCGTATTCCATGTGCACCTGTGAATGTTGGCTATTCTGCCGGTGTTCCTTGTTGAAGATAGACGTCTCTCACCAGTACTAGAGAGTGTAAGTTGACTATAGTTTGCTTGCTGTACAAATGTTGTGCATATTGGTCTGTGTGTCATTACAGACGCTGTTCCACCTGACATTCCCCCGTATGCAGTGGTATTCCCCGGTTTGTTGACCCAGTTATTTCCCCTGCAACCCTTGAATCTGTCTGGCGACACACTAGGACCCCAAAGTATCAAGTAAGAGAATATTTTAATGGTGTCAGAAGTCATCCAATCCCTAAAAAGATTACACGAACCCTTTTCTAGTGGTCCATCCTCCAAAAAACGATTATTTATCCAGTGTGTCATGTATTTTCGTGGCTACCAATTTTTACCAAATACAACACCGGGTACAACCACGACGCTGTAAAACGGTCCATAACGAGATTAACACAAACTTTTTGACAGGTGACTGTCTGCACAACAGTAAAAATGACCCAGTCTGTCATGTTTCTTGGTTTTACAGAAATTTCTCACAATATGAGGCCCACAAAAGGAATATTGATATTTCATCAAGTTCATGACAAAAGAGAATGGAAACACAGGGTGCTGAAAACATTACAGTTTATTTCAGGCAGTTTCCAGAAATATCTATTTGGTGGGTGAGCTGGAAGGCAAACCATGAGACATGCTTTATTTCAGCAGAAATGGAGTGACATTCATCCATTTAGACAAGTTTGTACTCTCAGTTGCAAACCGGTTTTGTTATGAATGAGTGAACAAGCGCGCATTCACTTATTACATACTAAAATTTATACATGTTTTGTGCCAGTATTTACATGTCTGGGAGATTCTGCTGAAATTTTCCCCAGGGGGGCAATAATTGCAGTCTGCGAGGACGGTGTGTATCCTGATCGGTTTGTGCGAATGTGCAGGCTGATCTGGGACTACACTGTTCGCAAACAGTCAACTATTTTGTGTGTTTTTGCCAAACTAGCAGCAGATTGTAATGATATAAATTATACGAAATGGCCTCTGTATAGTTTATGCTCTCCACTTGGAAATGTGGGGATAGACAACAGATACAATCTGATTCTTTTCCCGGTATAGAGTATTTTTAGTTGGGGGGAAATAGGAATAAATGTCTAACCCAACTTATACAAAAGCCAAGATCAAAATAACCATACACAGAAGTCAAAGGTGTCTGAGTGTCAAGGTCATATTGTAACTGAGCGGGTTGTGGTGCCAATAAATCCTGCTTGATATGACAGTTGACAGACTTGTACAAATGAGATTATGACAGCATATAGTCACAGACCATAGATGTAGTGATGTGATTATATTGTTAGCACGGAGAATGTTGTGTTTAGCCGACGTACTCTAGCATGCAAATTATGTCGGGATGTTGCTTGCATGGCATTTGCAATAGCCAGTACAGTGCTTTGTCTACCATTTCCAAATGCATATTAAAAACCAGTATGTGTGTAAACATGAAAAGTCATGCATGATAAATTAGACCATAGGCTATTTTACATTTAATAATGAAGAACAACAGTATTTGACTCTTAATAAGCATGTAAAGTGAGGTAAATATGGTAAATGGAGCACTGGACATGCATTTCAGCAACCGTTACATTTTGTTGATTGTACACGAACATGTGACATTGAGTTGCTTGTTGCCCAGATGGGGCATGGGCACTTCGAATAACCATTATGGCTGGAATGTTGTGGGTGTCTGCACATAAGGGCCCAGGAGTGAGCAAGGCGCTCAAGTTGAGGCATCAGGTTGCCTTGTGGGCTGTGATGTGGTGCAGAGGTGCATTGTGGCTGACAGCACTAGCGTTAGCACCGGTTGGTTTCAGAATACCCTACAACGGGCCAGATAATGGGAGGTCAGCAAAAGGCAAATACACGCATGTCTTGTCAATGTGACAATATGTATTTGAATGATTGGCTACCAACTGTGCCATAGCAGAGAGGTTTGTCTCTGACTGGAAGGGGCAACAAGTACAGGTTTATGCTGTCGATAAGTCAAATATATCAGGTACTCTGGGACATCATATTACTTTGGGTCTAGAGATGAGGCCATTTGACCTAGACAAGATGGGCGCCATTGGGTTGAAGCCGCTAAATGTTTCTCAATTCAACTTACAGGCTTGAACAGTATTCTTGGCATAATGATATGTAAAAGTATCAAATAACGATAGACTATGTCTCCAAATTTATCGCATTCTGCAGTCAGATAGTGTTATTTTTACCCATGTCAGTATTGGTAATTGGTGTTTTTTGTAAACTGTAATGCTCTGTTATATTAATTGGTTTGAATATAGGTTATATTTTAATTGTAAAAATACGACAATACATAGTCATTTTATGTAAACCTAAAGTTATAGTTTGATTCATTTACGGTCATTGAAATTTTGGGAACAACAAAATTTGAAGAATACCTAAAAGCAAAGGCATTTGTCTGATTTGTGTAAAAAATACAAAACTTGGTTTTGAGAAACAGTTGCTTCAGTGTAGTGGTGGTCAATGTATGACAGTCCGATCCATGAAGAAGTATGGGCTCTCGTAACATTCATTGTTTGGGATCCAGATAAGCTAATACCATATCTGGAACACTGAGCTGGCGTAATAGTACCTGTTATATGTGTAATCTGGCAATGTATGAAGGAGAACAGGTTCTCTTGAACAATAAATGAAATTTACAAAGTGAGTACATGTACCTACTAGGGGTGCTATCGAGCTGATACAAGGAGTGTTGTGCATACATGTGACTCTCGCTCAAACCCTAGTAGTGGTTGACAATGACACATCCTAGGATATGTTTCTCAAAATAAGAATTTATTTGGCATTTCATGGTGACAGGGGCTGTTGCCGCTCTGTTTTAAATGCCAGATACAATTAATTCTATGCACCTTTTTGGAGAAAGTGTCCTATGCTATATCACAGGTTCTTGAAGACCGATTCATGTTTCGGTGTTTGTTGGGTTGTTTCGGTATATCTGGTGGTTTGGGTGCATTGTTACCAACATACTATTTATGTCACCTCCCACGAATTACATGTATAACTAGAAGTACATGTGGGTATTTTGACAGTATAAAAAAGGTCCGAAACTTCGGAACGGTGAATGTGTAGATAATTGACGAGTTGTAATGATTGAGCATTGGTAATTGCACAAAACTGGGTGAATTACCCCAAAACCCAACGAAGTCTACCCAATATCCACCAGAATATCCATATGACACCGACATATTGAACATCTGTTCGAATACCTGTGGGTTATATTGGAGCCTGCACAACGATAGCTTTGGTAAGCTGACCATTGCTTTGGGAGCATGTTAGAGAACAGTTAGACTAACTGACAGTCCCAATTTCGATTCTTGGTTCTGGGGTGCAGCTGTTTTACCCCAGAATTATTTATAGCATGTAGCTGACAACAAATTTCTGTGAAAGAGACTAGACAGTGGTTGTCACAGGCGTGCAGAGTACGTAATCACGTTGACGCATCCCACATACATGGTATAAAATAAATGTTTCATGTGGTCCCAGTCCAGAAAATACATGCATTGATGATGGAGTAGACTTGTCTCTAGAGGCAATTACCACCATTGTTCCGAGTGTCGGTGTTTGTGTGAACATGAACTCGGAGTGCAGACAAATGTACATGTGTGGTTCAGAATTTGAGAATTTGAATCAGGGAATACATGCAACAAGAAGGAGTGGCATTAGCCAAGGATAGATGTATAGTTAATGTTGCGTGTCAACTTATGTCACCCAACAAATTTAGTATGCGCACTCAGTCCTGATGGAGACGGACTCAAGTTTGTATGGTGGGTAATGGAGGACAAGTGCTCCGTATGGAAGAGGCAATAGAAACAAGTATATGTGTGTGTGGAGTGCTTCATGGAATGTGAAGGGTATGTAAAGGCCCCGGTGAGTACATACGGTAGTATATCCTGGTTTGATCAGCCAGTGATGACGTGTACATGTGTGTGTAGTGAACCAGTGCAGGAACAACTGTTGCATGTATAGTGTGTGTTCAATGATTCTAGTCGACACACAGGTGGCCAGAGCTGAACGGTGGTTGCTAGTACCGAGAGTAGTGCGGAAGGGTGGGGATAAGCCGGTTGTGTGCCTGGTAAATCCATCAGATAGCTACCGGCTTGTACGTAAGGGCCAACAGATAGGGAATGCCTACGCTGTTGACGAGTACTGTGAGGATTCCGGTACATAGCCCGAGGAGCCTGTTGGGGTACAGATGGTGCCTGAAGGGGCACAGTCAACTGAGGTAAATATACCAGAACACCTATATCCGTTGTTCACATACCTATAGTGGTCCATGAGTGAATGGCTGAGCTAGAATGCCTACTAGCTTAGCGGCAAGAGAACAAAGGTGTTTGCCAGTTGCTCAAAAAAACAACACAGAGCATGCATTTAGAGCTCAGGGAGTCTAAATCGATATATATATACTTGTTATGTGTGGCGTTTGGTAATAGTTATTGAGAATAACTTGGCAGCCACGCTGAGGTTCGGAACACCCAGTTAGAGCTTGGCAGTTCGCTGAACTGCCCAGAGCTGGCACACACAGGGCGCAAACATGTATGTTTCACGGACTAAGTCTGGTCGTCAATGGAATGCATTTCTTGATGCTTGAGTGACATTTTACAAGTTGGATACAGTAATGAGATCAACAATGTGTAACTCAAATCTGAGGGAGGTCACGAGACCTGTTACTCCCATATGACCAAGTAGCTGTGTCCAGACTGTTTGCCATTGAGGGTGTGTCATCACCAGATATAATGGGCATTACTTATTGGATGTATTGTTTGAAATAAAATACGTTCTAGTATGGTAAAAGTAATTCCATGTATAAAACTCCACAGGTACAGTGTTGTTTGATGGAGAGCCATCACAGTACATGTACACCTGGGTACTTGAATAGTAGTGGGGCTATGAATAACTGGAACACAAGTCGTGAGTAGTTATTGATTGGAGTGTACCGCCTGTCTTGTTTCATTTATTTGACCCTAGACTTCAGTGAAACTTGACTGCCACCATGGCCAGGTCGTAGTCAGTTATTTCGGAGTTGGGACAATTAATTGATGAAACATGGGGTGGTGCCTTGCTCATGTCATTGGGAGCTCATTAGATTCCAGATGACCCCTGACTATAGACGCTAGTCCAAAAACGCCGGAATGTGGTAACTTTATCTCGCATATAGTTCTGGGAATTGTGATACACATTTCTGTGGGACGGGACTAGATTATAACCTGTGGATGTAAATAGTCTGACAACATGAAGGAGGAGACAGTTACCGACAAGGTGGAGGTAGGAGGCTCCAGATCGAAGGAAGGAGGTTGAGCAATGAGGTGTGTACTCGTAGCCAATCGAAGTTGCCGATCAGGTGCTGTCTCGGGCGTCACATTTAGCTATAGTTTCGGAGGAGCCCGAGTAAAAAATGTCTGACGACCCAATCATTTCGGAGACAAAGCCATTACCTGAACCTGATGCACTGCCTGAAGGGCCCAACATGGCTTTCGAGCGGAAGGTGAGGATGGTCTTGGGTCTTCAACGTTAGGAGGGGCGGCATGTAGACCGACACGAGACACTTGGTCATTGCCACAGCAACGCGCTGGTCGTGTAGGCTGTCGGCAACGGCAATCAAGGTACCACGAGTCGGTTGAATCCTATGAACATGGGAGGATGGGGCCCATGATTGTATAGTAGTGCAACATGAGAGTACTAGGGGCGCAATTGACATGGCTGCCGGTCCTTTGGCAAGTGATGAATGTAAAACGTTGTCAACAAAAGTGACCATATTATATAATCTGAGAGATTTCCAATAAGCAGTTGTCTGGTGCATGAAAGTTCGGGTGTCTCGGGGAGTAATATTGGAAGCAATACACCTATTCTCGGAGTGGGCTTGCACACGTTCATTGAATAGTGTCGTCTCAATACTTTTGATATAATATACACATTGGAATGTGCTTTTCAGGTTTATGTATTGTTAAGCACATTTTGAGAGGCAAAACTGTTCGGATAAACGAGTACAATGCATAGTTTATTACGTTTCTTTATTACTTGACCAGCATACTAGTAACATAGATTACATTCCTAATACTTTGCCTGTATATTCAGTGACAGTTTGCTAGTATCTCGAAAAACAACAAATCCGTTTCTTTAACTTTCATTCTCTCAATCTTTCATTTTTGTGTGTACGTTTATTCTGAGAATGGGTGAATAAATAACGGAAGCTCCTCGAATACCAAAGTGCTGTTCCAGTTACATCATCTTGGTATATTATTTGTTATTAGACTGATACTAGCGAACGAGGAGGTTGTTGATATAAAAATAGGACATGCTCCTATAGTGGGTAGAAGTAGGACAAGAGCAGGACGTGGCTTGAAGTGTGCATTAGTAAGCTTAGCCTGTTTTGAAAATGGGCTGCTACCAACAAGCTAAGAGACCTTCCTTGCGACATGTCTGATCAACGTCGGATAGAGATATCGTCCGTTCAATAACGGATATGCGAGGACATGCAAGGCACTACGTATGTGGGGACCGTACACCGCTAATCGTAGGGTGCACCTCGGTGCCTGTTAAAGACCCTGTGGTTTCCGCTGTGCGATTGCCTCCTTTAAATCGTTTTTGAGCATGTTGTGTGCACTTTTGTTTAGTTCATTGCCAATATCTTAGTGTTTGGAATGATTGCAAGAATGTATTGTCCTACTAGAGAGTATTAGGGAATATATTGAGTATTATCAGTCTATGAAATAGTGTACCGACTGATGGGTGTATAATTCGGGAACATGATAGAGTGTGACAAACCAAAATAGACTGGATGTTGCCGTCCAGTCTCAGAGAATGGCTGACGTGTGTACCATGTCCAGGTCGGGTCACCCTGAAATTGTGGAATTGACTTCCGTCACATGTGGGCGGTGATCATTTTGGTACTATTTCTCTGAATGAGGCTGTAACAGCAATTCCAAACCATTTGGAATCAAAGAGTGTTGATAAATATGTGCAGCCGATGTACAAAATAATAACACAGGTGCATATGTTCATATGTGCATGATGACCAGTTATGATGCTATACGGGAATATGTTGTGTCTGGTGCCGCGCATGTACAGTTAGTGTTTCCCCTACGTCCTGGGAGCGAAACCCTATGTACAGGACATATATTGCATGTACTAATCATGTATGCAGAGCATTGTTATCCAGGAATGGTGTGGTCTGCTGGCATAATCCTCCGGAGGTTAGCAGTACATCCTGGATCGAATAACACGAGTGGGATAGATATCCCGGTAATCCGGTCAGTCGTTGGCCTTGGTAACATTCAACTCGTATATATCCTGGATTGAGCTCAAACGCGAGTGTGATAGATAGCCCGGCCCCCAAGCCGTTAAGGCCGTTGGGCCTCATTCAACTGCGTCCTCAACATCCAGCAGACATGGCCCATTGTGTTTTCCTGTGTTGAAAAGTGTATGTGGATGTTATCCCAGTAAGGTCAGACATGTATCCAACCTCAGCATCATACATAGGTCGCCGTAAATTGAACATGACAAAAAGGACTAACAAACGAGTGCGATACCCTGTCGTTGCTGTCCGAGTGCTGTATCGACCGTGGTATCAGTTCAAGTGCCTCCACTAGGACATGTCCAATGATACAGAACTGAACGACTGTGTTGAAGGTTTCCTCTGGGAAAACACACTATCAGTGAAAACTAACTACCATGCGAGACTGACATACACCATGTAACACTGATTTACAATAAAATGTAAATAGATTCTACACACATACCCACACACACACATATGTTGGAAGTGACTACTAACACTAGCTTAATGTAACATTTGAACAGACGGTACAAATCAATGAGTGAAGAAGAGCACACAAAGTTCTGACTATGCAGAATATTATTCCATCCTTCCAGACCACGATCCGGTTCCAGCGCAACATGTGGTATTCTACAATTAAGGATGACCAATATATGAACACTGTGCCATAATTCATCTGGGAACACACACACACCCATATTTGGACACGCATACAGTCAATGCAAGTTTAGTTTGTGTTCATAGACATACTTGGTGATCAACGTTCCACACAGTGTTGTCATGCAAACACAAAGACGCATTTCCAGATGTGCAGAGACAGAACAACATGTAAGCTCAATATTGCATGCACCATCATACAGTATGTGTGAGCAGACAAGGAGAAACAGTTAGCAAGTTATATGTATTTGTGGACAATACAATAATGGGCCAAGTTATAGTTTAACACTGAGCACAGTGTTATATGAGTCAAACGGGCTGCAATATAAATGGTATCGCAGATAGAAAGCTGCTACTGCATGTGTATAAGATACCATAATGACCCAAGTTTCCTGAGCCGATGGACCATTATGGTGATGGCTCGGGAACACACGGCAATACCAAACGTCTTCTGAGGACACCGTGAACGGACGAGGGCGAATATGACTGACGAGAGCTATCAGGCTGAATATCCTTTTTGGCTGTATCCTTTTGTAATCTGCTGCAAATGTTAACTGCTTCGTTTTGGATTGCGTTACAGGTTAGTAGATTGAGCAGAACGCAGATTCCGGGATGATAGCTGAGCCAAGCGGATAGCTATGTTCCTTCGAGTAGCACACCCCTACCTTTTATAGAGTTGGGGGGAGTGTAGTGTTTCTCGTTACAGGTACCTGTGCTACCTGCACAGGAAGTGGACTCGTCGAGCCTATGACGTAGGCATTATGTGCGTATTCCATGTGCACCTGTGAATGTTGGCTATTCTGCCGGTGTTCCTTGTTGAAGATAGACGTCTCTCACCAGTACTAGAGAGTGTAAGTTGACTATAGTTTGCTTGCTGTACAAATGTTGTGCATATTGGTCTGTGTGTCATTACAGACGCTGTTCCACCTGACATTCCCCCGTATGCAGTGGTATTCCCCGGTTTGTTGACCCAGTTATTTCCCCTGCAACCCTTGAATCTGTCTGGCGACACACTGGACCCCAAGTATCAAGTAAGAGAATACTTTAATAATAACATAAATAAGTCTTTGTTGTGTGATAAATCGTTTGTTTACTATATTATGAGATATATCCTCTTTGGATGTATCTTCGGGGCCCTAGTACATGCATTTTACAGTGAGCAGAGTATAGATTGACATCAGCAAACATTATGATTACATTTGAAACCTGTAACACGATGCAAATAATGTGCAACAACAAAACAATATTAAAAACAAAAATCGGTGTAAGAAACGTACCTTCTAGATGTCGGCCATTGGGCTATTCCTGTTTATATAAGTACCCCCCTATGGAAGAGAAAAAGAAATTGAGGGGGGGGGGGTAGGCCGGGAAGAAAAAATTGAGGGGGGGGGATAGGCCGGGAAGAAAAAATTGAGGGGGGGGGGGGTATCGGGAAGAAAAAATTGAGGGGGGGGTATGGAAGAGAGAAAAAAATTGAGGGGGGGGGGGTATCCGGGAAGAAAAAATTGAGGGGGGGGGGTGTATACCAGGAGGAAGGAAAAAATTGAGGGGGGTATCCGGGAAGAAAAAATACAGGGGGGGGGCATCATAACGATAATATTGAGAGGGGGTATGGAAGAGAGAAAAAAATTGACGGGGGGTGAATCCAGGAAGAAAAAATTAAAGAAAGGGGGGGGGGGTATCCGGGAAGAAAAAATAGAGGGGTGGGGGGGTATCATAACGATAATATTGAGGGGGGGGGTATGGAAGAGAGAAACAAGAAATGCGTCTGTCGAACGCGGATGCCACCTGCAGCATATTTGAGAAACTGTGTGGTTAACCGAAAAGTGTGACGGACAGACGGACGGTCCAAACACTATATGCCATCCGTTTCTTCGAAACCCGGTGGCATACAAAAATTGAGGGGGGTATCTGGGAAGTAAAAATTGAGGGGGAGGGGGTATACGGGAAGAAAAAATTGAGGGGGGGGGTGTTGTGGAAGATAATATTGAAGGGGGGATGGAAGAGATAAATAAATTGAGGGGGGGGGTATCCGGGGAAGAAAAAATTGAGAGCAGGGGGGGTGGGGGGTGGGTATCAATCATAAAGATAATATTGAGGGTGGGGGAGGGGGTTATGGAAGACAAAAAAATTGAGGGTGAGAGAAGAACAAACAATTTTGACGGGGGTATCAGGAATGAAAAATTGAGGGAGGGGGGTGTCATGGAAGATAATATTGAGGGGGGGGGGGGGGGTGGGGGGTATCCGGGAAGAGAAAATTGAGGGGTGGGGGGGGTATCATAAAGATAATATATTGAGGGGTGGGGTATGGAAGAGATAAACAAGAAATGCGTCTGTTGAACGCGGATGCCACCTGCAGCATATTTGAGAAACTGTGACAAAAATGGTTAACCGAAAAGTGTGACGGACAGACGGACGGTCCAAACACTATATGCCACCCGTTTCTTCGAAACCCGGTGGCATAAAAAATTGTGGGTGGGGGTATCCAGGAAGAAAAAAAATTGAGAGGGGCGTGTGTATCCTGTGGAAGATAAGATAATATTGAGGGGATTATGGAAGAGAAAATTTAGGTGGGGAGATAATAACTTTTCTGGGAAGATAATATTGAGGGGTGGGGGAGGGTATGAAAGAGAAAATTTAGGGGGTGGGGGTATCTGGAAAAATAAAATTGAGGGGGGTATCTGGAAGATAATATTGAGGGGTGGGGGCAGTATGACAGAGGAAATTTAGGGGGTGGGGGTATCTGGAAAGAGAAAATTGAGTGGGGGGTATGGAAGAGAAAATTTAGGGGGGTGGTATCCAGGAAGAAAAAGGGGGCGGATTTATGCGGAAAGAGAAAATTTAGGTGGGGGGTATGTCCAATCATGCATGCGTGTTACAGTTATGATGACATCATGCATGAAAATATGTCTGCCAGAATTTTCATGTAGCAAAACTAGACCAGACCTATTTTTGATGATCTGTGGTGTTTCCCAAAATAAGGAAATTGCATAGAAATATTGCATAAATTGGTGGAATAGATCAAACGCTATGAATATTTTCACACTCGTATAATACTTGAAATTGGAGATAAATTATCTCCAATTTCAAGACAATTTCTCAGGAAACCGAATAACCGCAGATACGCGTTTTAGTACAGTGAAGATCTACAGCAAGCATAGAATATGCATTTACAACTGAAACCAATATCTTCATATGGTAAGTACTGCCACCCATTAGTACTGAGTACTGACTGCATGTGTATTTGACGTGTGTACTTCAAAATCCCCATTAGTTCAAAATTGCCCTAGTAGTCAAAAAACCCTCCATAGAATTCCAAGGATAGTCACCTTGGCAGAATTTACAGGGTATTCAAAAGCCCCTCTATAGAATTAACAGGGTGTAATTATATCGAGGGTACAATGTATTTTGAACGAAGGGGATTTTGGTTGGTAAGAGCACAGAAAATTTATCATATTATTTCACTGTGTTCTTGAAATAAGGCAGCCTGATTGGCCAAGACTAAGCATTGCTCGCCTTGGCCAATCAAACTTCCAGATATGGAGTACATGTTCAGAATGTTTTATAATCACAGGCTCAGACGCCCTCAGTCGAGCACACACAGTATATATATATCGGTAGAAAACTGAGAAAATTTTCATTCAGACCAGCATGACCAGGGTTGGCATTTTCCCGGGAAATAACAGGGTTCGTACAGATTTGAAAAGTACTTGAATTCTCGAGTGATAAATGAAAAGTACTTATTTTCTGAAAATTTGCTTGAAAAGTGCTTGAATTGAATTTTAGTACTTGAAAAGTGCTTAAAAAATGCCTTCGTGCTTAAAAAGTACTTGAATTTTAATAGAAACAATAAAAAAGTTAATCGCTAAAATTCGATGTTCGATGGGTCGAGTGTAAATTGTGGAGCGCTGATCGGTATTGGAAACTGCATGTTAAACTATGCGTGGTCTCGGCAAATCCGCTGCGCATCGGCAAAACCGTGCGCGGTTCTGGTTTTAAACTGGTCCAATATGAGCCTCGTTCTGAATGGTTAATGGCGACGTGCGTGAACGCTACACTGCGTTTTCACAATGGGGAAAAATGTGTTCAACCGTATCTGGATAAGCTGCTTTAAGTGGGTTAAAGAAGCGCCCGATAGGCACAAAGCCTATTGTACTGTATGTCGGAAAGAAATTGATATTTTGCTTGAAAAAATAATAATTGTACTTGAAAAGTGCTTGAAAAGTGCTTGAATTTTATCATGTCATGTCTGTACGAACCCTGAATAAGCATAAGCAAAAGTATATTCAAGTGATTCTTGTCATATTTCAGATAACACCTTTCGCTGTTTAGTAATATGTCATTAATACTTGCTGCACATAGACATTTGAGATAATCCCTGTGGATATAATCCAGATAATTTGATTTGAGTATTGGTGTTTAACGGCCTATCAACTGGATAATCCACATACGGTAAATGTACAATTGTTTTAGAAGTCTTAGGCAAACAATTTGTATATTGGTCAATGTTTGACACATGACACTACTTTCATTAGACACTGTTGTAAAGAAGCTGGGTTTGGATATAGATGATTCAATTAAGTAGCTAGTGTCTCCACATTGAATTCGTGATAACCTCTGATTGCTTTAATACAATTATTAGAAATCTTGTTTTGGTTATTAAACACCGAAATTACAATTTTAGTGTTACACTGTCATGGGAAGCACATATAATAAGGCAACACATGCTGATAATTGAAGAAGATTTGTTTTACAAAACTATTAACCATTCAAACATAACTGTGCACAACTATATTGCTATAAATATCACATATGCATAGCCTGTTTCTCAAAACATCAACTTGTGCAGTTATTACAAGGCAAATAAATGAAAATAATCCCATACAAGTGCTTGAAAAATCATATTTCCCACTTTGGAGATTTCCAACCCTGATTCAGACAAATATGTTAACCCTCCCTACGCTGTTGACGGAAATTGCCGTCTGCTGTTTTTCATTTTTGCTTTAATTCTTAACAAAAAAATGGTTTTGACAGCACATGAGAATCGTCTCCAGTGGAGATGATTCTCATGTGCTGTCAAAATCAAGTTTTTGTCGAGAAATTTTGAAAATAAAACATTTCCAGCAGACGACAACATTTAACTCAGCGTAGTAAGGGTTAATGTTATATTACAATTATAATTACTTTGATAGGTAAACCCAAGGATATTTTTCATTCTGGACAATCTGTTTGGTTTGCGATCAATTAACGCTAAACTAGTGTTCGACCACTATCGAGATGCATGGCAATGTGTTACATGGAACAACACATTTTCTATTTAAAGCATTGTAGATATATACTAGCAAGCAAGTTGACCATACATCGCCAGAACTGCATATTATATTTGAGACCATCCCTCTTTATAATAGTACCATTCTGGCTGCACATGGATCTTTGAGATAATCCCTGATTATATTCCACTAGATTTACAGCCCTTAGGCAGATTATCTGTATACTGCTGAACACACAATACTTTATAATTGTTTAATTTTTATTAACATATTACTGCAGTTTTCAACTGGCAAAATATATCTTATCAATATACTAAAAAAATATATACTAAAGAATTACTTTGATAGGTAAACCCAAGATATTTTTCATTCAGGACAATCTGTTTGGTTTGCAATCAATTAATGCTAAACTAGCGTTCGACCACTATCAAGATGCATGGCAATTTCTTACATTGAACAACACATTTTCTATTTAAAGCATTCCAATAGCTCAGTACATTTAGTACGTTGATTATTTTACTACATGCTTAATCGTATTCATTAGCCTACATACAGAAGAAACATTTGCGTTTTTATACATGTACGTCCAAATACAGGCTTATTAATGGTAGTAGTATTATGCTGGTAGTAGTTTTCCGTATGTGTATTATACTCTTATTAACCAGGGTCCACATTGATCTTCACTGGAGAGGTCTACTCTGATCATATTCTAATTGTATTGTGTCTGTCAATTAATGCTTATTGATAAGGATTCACACTTTCCTTTTCATAAAATAATTATACAGGTATGTGAAATTAATCTTCCTGTAGAAATGCAGATATATACTAGCAAGCAAGCTGACCATATCGCCAGAACTGCATATTATATTTGAGACCACCCCTCTTTATAATAGTACCATTCTGGCTGCACATGGATCTTTGAGATAATCCCCGATTATATTCCACTAGTTTTACAGCCCTTAGGTAGATTATCTGTATACTGCTGAACAATTATACAATACTTTAATTTAACATGTTTAAGATATGATAGTATTGTTTATTTTTGTATTAACATATTACTGCAGTTTTCAACTGGAAAAATATATCTTGTCAATATACTAAAATATTTGCTGTCATCCATAGCAGTTGATATGACTATATTTTTGCTTAGCCCTTAAACCGCTACTCACAACAATTGTCGTCTGCTTTTGCTTTTATAACTTGTATTATTTCTCAATAAAAACATGGTTTGACAGTACTTCAGAATCATTTCCAATGGAAATGATTCTGAAGTGCTGTCAAAGCATGTTATAAATTATTCTAATGTGCTGTCGAAGCATATTTTTGATGATAAAAATGAAAAATAGAAAATAAACAGCAGACGACAAAAAAAATAAGATAGTGGTCTAAGGGTGAACATATTTATTTCTGAAACTGCATGGAGTACCGTACATGTAATTTGTTTTGGAAAATCATACAATTAAGGAGTACACTCATTCCTTAAGACAGAGGTGTCAAAAGTATCAACCACTGGTGGGATTCAAACTCGGGGTGTGGGTGGTTGGTTGGGAGCACGCGAATGGTAATTTAACGATCGGGGTTCATCCTTACCGGAATGCCGGCTTACCGGTACATGGTTTGGTCGTCATTTACATTTTCGGGCCCCTGATACTTGAGAGCTAAATCCTGTTATGCCCCATTAAAAAGTAATAAGATTAGTGCTGATCATATTACTTTTGGGGCTGGAGCTAAGTGACTCTGGTGTGGCATGGACCTGGCACCAGGTCGGGATATTCTAATTTCAGGGCTGAATATATATTTTTTTGTACATATTCAGTTCTGATTTTGGGAATTTCCCTCATTATCATTATGGACAGGTTGAATACGGGATAGTCCAACCTGTTGGCCCGGCCTTAAATGACCCTGGCAATTGATAGGCCGTTAAACACCAATAATCAATCAATCAAACTCTGGGTTTCCAGATCCGCAGTCCTACGCTCTACCCATACCGAGCTATTCCGGCTAATATATATTTGTGATGAAAATGTTTTGTCAGGCTTGCGGTTTTGATATATTAAGGAATAATGTTTAAAACTTGTGAAATAGTGTAAGATAATATACCAAAATATGTGTTGTAGTCTGTACCAGGACAGTGTATAGTGACAGTGACTGGTGCATTTTCTTTATACTATTTTACTTGACACAGAGCTTTTCATCATGTGATGTGCTATTCACAAAAACTATTTTTATTACAAATTTATTATATTCTCAAAAGATCAACATAAATCTTTTTTTTTGTCAATGTATTAATACATTACATTTATAAATATTTTCAATATCAGTCAATTGCTGTATTTGATTCTGACATTATCTTGTGCTGATTATGCTATCATGCGTGCTGATTATCAATACAATACATATTTTTTATTTAAAAAACCATACACTGGTTACACATCGTAAATGTACACTATTCTCCTGTACCAGCGTTTGTCAACATGGCTATGGGTCCCTCCATTGAACTATATTGAGGGGACACTGTGGACATCTAGTTGTATACAACAGCAGGTGGTAGGTAGATGGTGACGTACCACTCTGTTGGATCTCAAACAATTTGACCCCTGCATCCAAACAAGTGCGGTGAAGGACACACCTCATGTATCTTCTGACCAATCAAATTCTGTTTGGTAATCAAATAGATTATTATTTTAGCTTGATTCAGTCAGTCACTTCATCCAGTGGAGCGCAGTGGCCTAGTGGTTAGAGCGTCAGACTGCTGATCTAAAGGTCGTGGGTTCGAGCCTCACCGGAGGCGCTGCGTTGTGTCCTTGAGCAAGACACTTTATCCACACTGCTCCAGTTCACCCAGCTGTGAATGGGTACCGATAATTCGTAGTTGCTCTGTAAATACGAATTACCGGCTTCTCTCAAAAAATCTCTACCTCCGTTCTTTCTCCCATTCTTGGGAGACGGCATGCAAGGTCCTAGAGCCAGTGCCGCCGTTAAATATAAGCTAAAAAAAAATAATTATTCATCCATGTTAAGAAGCTAGTGAAGTTGGCAGAAAAGTTACTTATTATTTGTATTTAATTACAGGTAAGTTGAACTATATTTACAAAATATAAATTGTTTATCTAGGTACCATTATATAATTTTTCAGTTCAGTTAATGTAACACAATTGAAAATTTCCAGATAATAATTATTTACTTATTCTATTTTTTTTGAAAACATCAATTCAGTGGAAACTCGGGACAAAATATTAAAATCATTTTATTAAATGGAAACTTGATATCCGAGTTGCTGTGCACTGCGCGGTATTCAATTTAATGGGGATTACACACATGGTTTCAGATAGATTTATTTATTAAATAAATAGAATAATTTATTCAGTGGAAACTTGGTATCTTGTTGCTGTGCACTGCGCAGTATTCCATTTACTGGGGATTACACACATAGTTTCAAATAGGTTCATTTATTAAATAAAACATAAATAGAATCATTTATTCAGTGGAAACTTGGTATCTGAGTTGCTGTGCACTGCGCGGTATTCCATTTACTGGGGATTACACACATGGTTTCACATAGATTCAAACAAATATTAAATCAATAAATAATAAAATTATTTTATTAAGTGCAAACTCGTGATCTGTGCACGTACTGCACAATATTCCTTTTACCGGGGATTTCACACAGTTTCACATAGATACAAACAACTTACATGTACCTAAAATTGACATTTAATTTCGATATTAGATATCACGTGTGCAAATGTTTCATGATACATGGGCGATACCGTGACAAAACAGGCAATTAATTTCTGATTACTGTTAATTCTACATGTTACTGCAAAAAAATAAATTTGGCTAATAAATAAATTAACCCTTTCAACACCAAGTAACTGGGATGGAATCTTCCATGTTATATTAACCCTTAGACCGCTATCTTATTTTTTTTGTCGTCTGCTGTTTATTTTCTATTTTCCATTTTTGTCATCAAAACATGCTTTGACAGCACTTTAGAATAATTTACAAATTGCGTTGACAGCGCTTCAGAAACTTGGAAATGACTCAGAAGTGCTGTCAAACCATGTTTTTATTGAGAAATAAGGCAAGATATAAAAGCAACAGTAGACGACAATTGTTGTGAGTAGCGGTCTAAGGGTTAAGACTGTTCTATTAATCATAAAAAGGTTTGTTTATTATAAAATTTGTTACAACCAGTGCAGATACTGATGAGATGGCTCGTTACGAGCCGGCTCATCTGGATCTACACTGTTTGCAAACAGTGGTCTGTGGTATTGAACGGGTTAACACAAAAACGACAACCATAAATAATAATTTAAAAATTCACCCTTCCCCGTAACAAATTAGTTTATATAGGTGTTTATTGAGATATAGATGGTGACCCCGGGGTCAAAAATGGGCGTGGCCCGTGGGGTCAAATTGGGGTCAAATTTTATTTTTGACTGAATATGGTCATGTTATATATCAAATCGAAGGTATCAATGAGGCGATCACTCTGGTACATTTTTTGTCGAAATCGGATTGTTATGTCATCCAAGATGGCCGCCGAAAGGTCAAAAGGTCGTTCTTTTATTAGAGATTTCAAAATTCTTCTTCACATGAACCGCTTGGCCCATGGTAGCCAAACTTAAAAGTTATGGTCCATGGGTGAAGCCTTTTCAGATTTGTTAAAATGGAGGTCATCGCTAATCCAAGATGGCCGCCATCTAAAAATAGCATAAATTCTTAAAAAATCTTCTTCTCATGAACCGCTAGCCGGATTTCGACGAAACTTGGTAGGAATGATCGATGTACATTGCTCTTACATGGGCGTGGCCCGTGGGGTCCATTTTATTTTTGACCGAATATGGTCATGTTATATATCAAATCGAAGGTATCAATAAGGCAATCACTCTGGTACATTTTTTGTCGAAATCGGATGGTCATGTCATCCAAGATGGCCACCGAAAGGTCAACAGGTCGTTCTTTTATTAGAGATTTCAAAATTCTTCTTCACACGAACCGCTTGGCCCATGGTGGCCAAACTTCATAGTTATGGTCCATGGGTGAAGCCTTTTCAGATTTGTTAAAATGGAGGTTATCGCTAATCCAAGATGGCCGCCGTCTAAAAATAGCATAAATTCTTAAAAAATCTTCTTCTCATGAACCGCCAGCCGGATTTCGAGGAAACTTGGTAGGAATGATCGATGTACAATGCTTTTTCAAAGTTGTTAAAATGGTGACCCCGGGGTCAAAAATGGGCGTGGCCCGTGGGGTCAAATTTTATTTTTGACCGAATATGGTCATGTTATATATCAAATTGAAGGTATCAATGAGGCGATCACTCTGGTACATTTTTTGTCGAAATGGGATTGTTATGTCATCCAAGATGGCCGCCGAAATGTGAAAAGGTCGTTCTTTTATTAGAGATTTCAAAATTCTTCTTCACATGAACCGCTTGGCCCATGGTAGCCAAACTTAAAAGTTATGGTCCATAGATTTGTTAAAACGGAGGTCGTCGCTAATCCAAGATGGCCACCGTCTAAAAATAGCACAAATTCTTAAAAAATCTTCTTCTCATGAACTGCCAGCCGGATTTCGACGAAACTTGGTAGGAATGATCGATGTAAAATGCTCTTTCAAAATTGTTAAAATGTTCACCCCGGGGTCAAAAATGGGCGTGGTCCGTGTGGTCAAATTGGGGTCAAATTTTATTTTTGACCGAATATGGTCATGTCTATATCAAATCGAAGGTATCAAAGAGTCGATCGCTCTGGTACATTTTATGTCATCCAAGAATACCGCCTAAAGGTCAAAAGGTCGTTCTTTAGATATTAGAGATTTCAAAATTCTTCTTCACACGAACCGCTTGGCCCATGGTGGCCAAACGTCACAGTTATTGTCCATGGGTGAAACCTTTTCAGATTTGTTAAAACGGAGGTCGTCGCTAATCCAAGATGGCCGCCATCTAAAAATAGCAGAAATTCTTAAAAAATCTTCTCATGAACTGCCAGCCGGATTTCGACGAAACTTGGTAGGAATTATCGACCTAGAATGCTCTTTCAAAGGTGTTAAAATGGTGACCCCGGGGTCAAAAATGGGCGTGGCCCGTGGGGTCAAATTTTATTTTTGCCCGAATATGCTCATGTCATATATATCAAATTGAAGGTATCGATGAGGCGATTGCTCTGGTGCAATATTTGTCGGAATTGGATGATTATGTCATCCATAATGGCCTCCATAATGTCCATTTATTCAAGATTTTGAACGTCTTTTTCTCAGGAACCACATGGCCGATGCTGGCCAAACTTCATAGTAAGTTAAGATCCTTGGGTGAAGCATTTTTCATATTTGGTAAAATGAGAGTCATCGCTTAATCCCAGATGACCGCCATCTAAAAATAGCACAATTTTTTTAAAACACATGAACTAAATGTCACATTCTCCTCTGGTGTTCATAGAGTCAGGTGAGCGAATTAGGGCCATCATGGCCCTCTTGTTTAGTTATCTCCCTTTGTTTTTTCCGTCATTGATTTTGTCTCCGGAGCATAACTCGAACACCCTTTTTTCAAACTACTTGTGTATCTGGGGAGGGGGATACACATGCGCTTGTCGACAAGCGTCCATTTCTAGTTTAATGAGGGAATTTAAAATTGTGTGTGCACTGATGTACGTCTCTAGTTCGTTCAGTTTTTTTGGCTGGACAGTTTACATATATTATCAACAATGCAAAGCTCAATTATGAATACCGCATGGCATTATTATATTCTGATGTAATTTTGACAGGATCCGATAAAAGAACCAAAACAAATCATAACAAACAAGTCCGGAGTAAAGCTAATTTACATAAGAAGTAGAACGCTCTACGATTGGTTGATGGTGCTTCATTCACCAAATAGCAATTTTTGATTGGAAGCTGTCAGAAATATACGCAAACAGAGCGTACCGTACGTATTGATCATACAATTCTCTTGAAAAAAAAAGTGAATTCTCATTGCGCCGATCATGTAATCGGCCAGTGACTCAGCAATTACACACAGTGGATCAAATGCTTTTGCTAACATCCACATCGCTAATAAATATTGTGCCCTGATATGAGCATATTGAAAATGAGTTCAACTGATATGGAATATTCTAAGTCACGTAAAGTTCTTGTTTTGTTGGGCTGGGAGGCAGAATCAGTGGACATTAGAATTTGCCATTTAATGAATCATTATTCATTGATCTGACACCTTGAATAAGGTGAATTTAATCGTCCCCAATTGAAAAAAACAACACGAAATGTTCAAACCGGAAATGCCTGCTGCTGACGTTTTTTGGCTGGTTTTCAGTAATGATGTGAATATTAGCTGCATTCCAGAAACTTCCATGATTAATTTGTGTATTTATATGTTTATTATTACTCTCTCAGAAGTAAACAACTGGTTTCTTGAACGTTAAACCTGCCAATGATGCAACTAGTAAATTACATTGTTGCATAACCAGTAGTCGACATAACCAGTAGTTGGACACACTAATTACATTCAAACACATACATGTACCTGTATCATCACGATCACTATGTTAGCCGATTTGAACATGACTTAGTACTGTGTTTCGTGAAACTGTGATGGTTAGTTCCATTACTTATATTTTCTCTTGTCATTTACAATGGCCTATACGTTTTTCAAATGTCCCCAACTTTGTGTATGAGGTGGGTCAACTGGCCCCACTTTAAAAATTCCTGCAATACACACTGAATAGGTTTCAAAACTGTCCGCTTCAATATTCCATAATTGATTATCATTGACATCTGCTTTATATGCATGTAGTACCAAACAATCAGTACAATCGAGTCCTAGTTCCTACAAGTACAATGGAACGTTAGTTGATAATAACTACGGTATACATCATTACATGTACAATTTAATAAAAACTTTGATAAATTAATGCAAGTTACGCTTCACTAGGTCAGGGCTAGTACAAATTAGGTCAGGGCTAGTAGTTTCTAAAAGTACTAGCCTGACTGGTCTAGTGGAAAAAAAAGTTAACGTTGAGCCCTGCCCAACAAATCATTCAGGCTATCATGTTTTAATTGTTACTCATTTGTTGTTATATAGATGTTATGTACTATTTGTGTTAATTCTGGACGTGACTGGTAGTACGGTGCATAGTGATTGTTTAAAGAGACGATTCTCCTGGACCCACAACTTGCCAAATAGTTGTGTGTCCATCCCATCATTAGCTATATATTATTCATGCTAATAAGTAATCATGGTAACCCTTGTTATTTCAGAGTGTTTCTTCTTTCGTACGAGGGTTCGTACCAGTATCGTACCAGACGACCGTACTACCAGGTCACTGGTTATCCATACGAGTCCACACATTAAACATAGATGATCGAACATTTTGGCATCTCTAGTTCTCTATTTACATTATCCCATGGGTAGAGAAGCGACAAGATAACAATGGAGCCCCAGTTAGCTCAGTCGGTAGAGCGACCACCTTGTAAGCGGGAGGTGCCGGGTTCGATTCCTGGGTCGGGTGCATATTTTCTCTTCCTGTTACATATATTCAGGTGAGAAATGGCAGACCGACACCAACGCTTATCTCATCATCTGTGGGAGACTCTGGTCCGCAGTGGGGTGACGGAAGAAATACGGGCTAAAGCAGTACGCACGGGCCTAATACATGAGATAACAGGAACATTGCAGACTATGTTAATATACAACGTTAATGATATTGAGTATCAATTCGGGAGTAGCTGTGAAGGCACAACTACACTGGACCTCAAGTCGGACATAGATATGTTAAACGTAATTGCGAAATTATCAGTTGTGAACAACCTGCGTGATGCCAGTGCTGGTTTGTGTCACTTGCTGATCTGGGATAGCAATACGGCGCCAGGCTACGTCAAACTGCAGGTGGTGTACGATGGTACGTTGGTGGATATCCATACAGCACTGGCTTATGTACCGAACGACATGACACAATTTGACAATGCTGGGCGTCTTGTACTGTCCAATTTTTTAAAGGAAATGATATGGTGGTTAAACTCGAAAGAAATTCCAGTAGGGAGACACGGTCCAGCAATCATACTGCAACACAAAATTCCTGCTGACATAGTGTTGGCTGCTGGGTGTTCCCGTTGGCCTCATCTCGCCACAGAATGGCTACACCGGAAACGAGAACACAACTGGCCACCGAGAAACATGATCCACATGGCAGAAACAATGGGATGTCTATTTGTGCCTGTAGGTCACCCAGACAGTTGCGAGGAAGACCTGGAATGGAGGATTTCTTTGTCTCTCCAGGAGCGACAGCTGATGTTCCATCTCAACGAGGTACAACATAAATGCTACGTGTTGCTCAAGTTTATTAAGTCGGATATAATCGAGGCAGATATGAAAGGGGAATCCATTACATCATACCATCTGAAGACCTGTCTGTTTTACTGCATAGAGAGAACGCGGGCTGATTTCTGGCAGCGCGACAATCTAGTGCGGTGCCTCATTTACTGTCTGGATACACTCCTGCACTGGCTCAGGCGCGGCTATTGCCCAAACTACTTCATCAAGGAACAAAATATGTTTAGAGGCAAATTAGACAGACAAGTACGAGAGCAGTGTTTACGGTTATTAGATGGGATATTATCAGGAACTTGCAGCTTCCTATTAAAAATCAAATGCAATGAAATAGGTAAGCAACTAATGGCATATTTGACAGGGCGAAACATTGACACACATGCCATTATGATCCGGGCAATGCTGTTTGACCGTCGCAATTATTTGAAACATGTCTTATGTGATCACAGTGTGGTAATCGATCTTCTAAACCACTATTGTACCAGCAGGAATATGGACATCGCATCGTGTATTCAGTCCCACGAGACGCTGCTACACGATATATACAAGATAAAGACAGTATCGCAGCATTCAGAGACAGAGATGCGGGACGCTCTACAGTACATCACACCATTCATCCACACCAGTCTTGCCTGCCATATGGTAATACAGGTCATCCAGACAACTGGATCCAGGATGAGCATTAAGTCCAATATCCCGATACAGGAGCATTTAGCCAATGGCTTCAGGGCCAACCTGCTGTCGACCAGACTGAAACATTCGGCGATATACTACAGACTGGCTGATTATGAAACCGTGGAGCTCATCTTACCCAGAGCTGAAACTGACTGTAGGCTGTCCATGTGTAACATGTGCAGCTGTGTGTGGGATAGGCATAACTGCTGGTTTTACGGACCTTGGCAACATTATGTTACAAACTATTTCGACCATCATTCAGGTTACTGTATCCGGTTCCTCCCCACGGAAATAGCAATCACACCAACGCCACTGCAGTATGAAATGTTCAGGACTGTGGGCACACGACCTCCGTTGCCGAATTTTTTGAACAATCAAATAGAACGTCACGATGTGGCTGCAGTGGATGTCACCGTGTTTCTACATTGCATGTGGTATCTCTTCTACTCCAAGAAGAATGACAATAGCCAGAAAGATGTTGCCCTCGTGCAGTTAAAATCCATGATTACCAAGCACGTAGATGTCATACACCACATGGGGACAACTTGGAACATTCTGGGGTGGATATACCGACAAGAGCACGACACGAGCAATGCCATGGAATGCTTCAAGAAATCCATGGCTCTTGAACCGTTACACAACGCAGCTAAGTGGCAGATAGCAGAGCTCTGCTTCGAACAACTCACAAACACTGCACGCCTGGACACTGGCAATTGAGTTGAACCCTTCCATACCCAAGTGTAACTGTAATGGATCTTATTCTATTTCACTAATCAGAAAAGTGGAAATTGTATTTAAAGAAATTGAAAATATCCACAAAGTAACGAGCAGTCTCAGCCGTGCAAACAGTGCAGATCCATATTATCCATATCCATTGCTCATTATGACCCGGCTCATCTGGATCTATATTGTTTGCAAACATAGGGACAGAGGAGTGTGGTGTTGAAAGGGTTAAGTCATGCTCAAATTAAAGTGTTCACCGCGTATCAGTAACTGACATCCAAGTCGTCAATACACGTACATGTACTACTGCATGGTATGTACATGTAAACTAAAGGTCAGTGCCATGACTACCGTTAGTATGTTTTTTTCCAGTTACCTGACCGACCCTAAACTGTTTAGTAAAAAATAATAATAATAAAAACAAGAGGGCCATGATGACCCTATATCGCTCACCTATGCAATGTCACAAAAATCAAGCAAATACTGGTATGTAAAGTGGTCACTACATATACATCAAAATAAGCCCATGACAGGCACAACATGTCAATGCGACAAACTTGAGAAGTCACCAGGGTAGGAGTTTTCTCGCGATATGTACAGATATATTTTACACAACTGGTTTGGAGACCACAACAGGATGTTTCCAACCTACTTTTGATTGCAATCCTTAGATTGTATGTATTATATAACCATATTCCATAAACAAGAGGGCCATGATGGCCCTAATTCGCTCAACTGACTCCATGAACACTAGAGGAGAACGTGACATTGAGTTCATATGTGTTTTAAATTAAGCGACGACTCATTTTACAAAATCTGAAAATCCTAATTTACTATTAAGTTTGGCTAGCATCGGCCATGTGGTTCCTGAGAAAAAGACGTTCAAAATCTTGAATAAATTGACCTTTTGGCGGCCATCATGGATGACATAATCATCCGATTCCGACAACTATTGCACCAGAGCAATCGCCTCATCGATACCTTCAATTTGATATATGACATGAGCATATTCGGTCAAAAATAAAATTTGACCCCACGGGCCACGCCCATTTTTGACCCCGGGGTCACCATTTTAACACCTTTGAAAGAGTATTCTACATCGATCATTCCTACCAAGTTTCGTCGAAATCCAGCCAGCGGTTCATGAGAAAAAATTGTGCTATTTTTAGACGGCGGCCATTTTGGATTAGCGACGACCTCCATTTTAACAAATCTGAAAAGGCTTCACCCATGGACCATAACTGTGAAGTTTGGCCACCATGGGCCAAGCGTTTTGTGTGTAGAAGAATTTTGAAATCTCTAATAAAAGAACGACCTTTTGACCTTTCGGCGGCCATCTTGGATGACATGACCATCCGATTTCGACAAAAAAATGTACCAGAGCGATCGCCTCTTTGATACCTTCGATTGATATAGACATGACCATTTTAACAACTTTGAAAGAGCATTGTACATCGATCGTTCCTACCAAGTTTCGTCGAAAGCCGGCTAGCGGTTCATGAGAAGCAGATTTTTTAGGAATTTATGCTATTTTTAGACGGCAGCCATCTTGGATTAGCGATGACGTCCATTTTAACAAATCTGAAAGGCTTCACCCATCGACCATAACTTTTAAGTTTGGCTACCATGGGCCAAGCGGTTCATGTGAAATCTCTAATAAAAGAATGACCTTTCGGCGGCCATCTTGATTTGACTTAACCATCCTATTTCGACAAAAAATGCACCAGAGTGATCGCCTCGTTGATACCTTCGATTTGATATATAACATGACCATATTCGGTCAAAAATAAAATTTGACCCCCACGGGCCACGCCCATTTTTGACCCCTGTGTCACCATTTTAGCAACTTTGAAAGAGCATTGTACATCGATCATTCCTACCTAGTTTTGTCAAAATCTGGTTGGCGGTTCTTGAGAAGAAGATTTTTGAAGAATTTGTGCTATTTTTAGACGGCGGCCATCTTGGATTACGTAATGACGTCATTTTAACAATTTTGTAATCCCCATACCTAAGGCCTATGACCATGAAGTTTGGTGACTATAGGCCCAATGGGAAATTGGATGGTCATATCATCCAATATTGCCGCCGAAATGTCAAAAAGTCGTTATTTTAATAAATATTTCAAACGTCTTGTTCTCGTGAACCGCTGGGTCGATATTGGCTAAACTTCACGGTAATGGTTATTGGGTGAAGCCTTTTCATTTTTTGTCGCGCCCGCTTGCGGAAAGCGCAATATAGTCGGCACTTTGGCGTACGTACGTACGTGTTTCCGGTTAGTTTTTGGTTAAGTTTTTTGGTGTTTTTTGGTTACAGTTTTTGGTTAAAGTTTTTGGTTATTAGGTTTTTTGGTTAAAGTTTTTGGTTAAGTTTTTTGGTTAAAGTTTTTAGTTATACTATATCTCTGCAACTGCTTTGCCCATTACCTTGAAACTTCACATGGGTGTTTATCATCATCTATATTTTCATTATACCCCTCCCGTGCGGCCCCTGTGCCCATTGTCAAGGTCAAATTACTTGAAAGTTTTTTGTTAAAGTTTTTGGTTAAAGTTTGTTCATGTACTATACATGTATCTCTGCACCTGCTTTGCCCATTACCTTGAAACTTCACATGGGTGGTTATCATCATCTATATTTTCATTCTACCCCCCTCCCGTGCGGCCCCTGTGCCCAATGTCAAGGTTTAATTACTTTGAAATTGTTGGTTAAAGTTTTTGTCGCGCCTGCCTGCTCACGAACCGCCAGGCCGATTTCGACGAAGCTTGATATGAATGATCGATAGTTTGTCGGAATCAGATGATTACATCATCCGAGATGGCCGCCGAAAGGTCAAAATGTCATTCTTTTATTAGAGATTTCAAACGTCTTCTTCATACAAACCGCTTGGCCATTGGTAGCAAACTTCGCAGTTATGGTCCATTGGTAAAGCCTTTTCAGTATTGTTAAAATGGCGGTCATCGTTAATCCAAGATGGCGGCCGTCTAAAAATAGCACAACATTTTAAAAAATCTTCTTCTCACGAACCACCAGACCGATTTCTACGAAACTTGTCAGAAATAATCGATGTACAATGCTTTTTCAAATTTGTTAAAATTGTGACCCCTGGGTCAAATATGGGCCAAATTTCATTTTTGTCGGAATATGGTCTTATAATATATCAAATTAAAGGTATTGATGAGGCGATCACCGTGGTGCTGGTTTCATCGAATCGGATGATTACATCATCCAAGATTGCCGCCGAAAGGTCAAAAGGTCGTTCTTTTATTAGATATTTCAAATGTCTTCTTCATACAAACTGCTTGGCCATTGGTGGCCAAACTTCGCAGTTATGGTTCATTGGTAAAGCCTTTTTAGTTTTTGTCTCGCCCGCGAAGCGGAAAGCGAGACATAGGTTTTGCTTTACCGGAGTCGGCGTCGTCGGCGGCGTCGTCGTCGTCATCATTCAATGTTAAGTTTTCGTGTTACGGTCATTACTTCAACACCTTATCAGCTACAGTCATCAAACTTTATACATACCTTTACTATGATATGTAGATGAATATAGGACTATTAAAAAAAATTCCGGGCTCCAGGGTCAAGGTCAAACTCTATTTCTTTCTATGGTACAAACTGAACATTAATGCATGAAGACCCGTTTTCTCGTGCGCTCTGTACACCTTACCTGGAGAGAGAACAATAGCCTTCTCCAGTTGAACACTTCTGCATGTGCAAGCATGTGCAAATTTCCAGCTTGACCACTAAATGTCCAGCTAAATTATTACAGGTAATTTATACAGGTAAATTATTATACCTGGGTATTACATTTCCGTAAACTGTGTTGACAATATTGTGGCAATATGTGGACCTGTGCAGATATATGTAGATAAATATAGGACTATTATAAAAATTCTGGGCTCCAGTAGCGAGCATTATTTTTTTGTTAATTTCAAAACTTTATTTTTTTAAACTTTTTTTCCATTTTTAGCCAGGTTTTTTTGGGGGAAAAATCATTTTAAATTTAAAAAAAAAAATTAAAACTTTTTTTCCATTTTTAGCCAGGTTTTTTTGGGGGAAAAATCCACGCTATTGGATTGGCGAAAGCCAGGCGGGCGGGCGGCGTCCACAATCAATGGTAAGTTTTCGTGTTTCAGTCCATTTCTTAGTTACTGTAACACATAGGACCAACAAACTTTCACAGCTTCATAACCAAGGGGTGCCCACCACATATCACTATCCAACATGTTACCTTTTTGAACTTGACCCATTTTTTCCGCGCAGTCAATGTTAACTTTTCGCGTTTACAATGTGAAGTTTTTCAACGTTAACTTTTTAACGTACGTCTGGTTAAAGTTTTTTGGTTAAAGTTTTTCGTTATACTATATCTCTGCAACTGCTTCACCCATTACCTTGAAACTTTACATGGGTGTTTATCATCATCCATATTTTCATTCTACCTCCCAACCGTGCGGCCCATGTGCCCAATGTCAAGGTCAAATTACTTTGATTTTTTAGCCAGGTTTTTTGAAAAAAAATCCAGGCTTTTGGATTGGCGAAAGCCGGGCGGGCGGGCGGGTGGGCAGGTGGGCGGGCCGGCGGGCGGCGTCCACAATCAATGTTAAGTTTTCGTGTTTGAGTCCATTTCTTTCTTACGGTACCACCTTAGTAGGACCACCAAACTTTCACAGCTTCATAATCAAGGGGTGCCCACCACATATCACTATCCAACATGTTACTTATTTTTTAACTTTACCCATTTTTTCCGCGCAGTCGACTTAGCCATTTTCAATGTTAAGTTTTCGCGTTTACAATGTTAAGTTTTCGTGTTTAAGTCCATTTCTTTGGTACTGTACCACCTAGGATCACCAAACTTTCACAGCTTCATAACCAAGGGGTGCCTACCACATACAACTATCCAACATGTGACCATTCTTTTTACCTTCACCTATTATTTCTACGTAATTGACGTACGTCTGGTTAAAGTTTTTTGGTTAAAAGTTTTTCATTATACTATATCTCTGCAACTGCTTCGCCCATTACCTTGAAACTTCACATGGGTGTTTATCATCATCCATATTTTCATTCTAACCCCCAACCGTGCGGCCCCTGTGCCCAATGTCAAGGTCAAATTACTTTGAATTGTTTTGTTAAAGTTTTTTCGTGTACTATATCTCTGCAACTGCTTCATCCATTACCTTGATACTTCACATGGGTGTTTATCATCATTGTCGCACCCGCTTGCGGAAAGCGCGATATCGTCGGCATTTTGGCATATGTCTGTCCGTACGTCCGTGTGTCCGGTGTAAGTTTTTTTTTGGTTAAAGTTTTTCCATCTACTATATCTATTTTGTTAGTGTCCATGCCTCGCCCCAAGGCGCGGCATGCAGGCCACGGCCATCTAGTCTACAAAATGTGGGGGTATAATTATGTTATCCAAGTGTCTTTGCTATATACCGACTATTATCATATACTAAAACAATTATTGACTAGTGAGCCATAGAATATAATCTGATATTCTATGGCTCACTAGTCAATAATTGTATAATATGTTCGGGCCAGTGAAAATTGCTTTCTGGCCCAGGCTCGAGGTCAAGGCGGCGGGACAAGGCGAGACATTTGATTCCGCGGAATTCTTGTGTTAAAATGACGGTCGTCGTTAATACAAGATGGCCGCTGTCTAAAAATAGCATAAATTCTTAAAAAAATCTTCTAGCGAACCACCAGACCGATTTCGACGAAACTTGACAGGAATGATCGATGTAGAATGCTTTTTCAAAGCTGTTAAAATGGTGACCTCTGGGTCAAAAATGGGCTTCGCCCGGGGGGTCAAATAGGGGTCAACTTTTTAGGTTACCTGAGCGAAGCTCATGTTAGCTATTGTTACCGCAATGTGTCCGTCGTCCGTGCGTCCGCTCAGGTGAGCTAATAAAACATCACTGCAATTGTCCCATAGAAAGTGTTTGTGTCAACATAGTTGTTTAGCATACAGTTATAAACTTACATAGTTAACCATGACATGTTCTACTCTAAATTGGGCGTGCATCTGATGTCGATAGAAGACAAAATGTTTTTTACAAAATAAAAACATTTTCCTACCTACATGTACCTACCTACACGTATTTATTATTAGCGTAATAGAAAACAAACACTTTTTCTTTGGCCTAAGTCCGAGAACAAAAATCAGTGAGGAAAACCTAGCAAACACCGATTCAAAAAATGTGAAAATTACTTGCAAAAAGTTTAGATCCTGATGAGTCGACTCATCAGGATCTACACTATTTGCCAATACCACTACAGGCCTGTGGTGTTGAGGTTTAAATAGGAAACGAGTAGCAGATATAATCATGAGACTGTGTAGCCAACCTCATTCCATTCTGCACAAATGGAATTACGTTTCTGTGAGCTGCACTGTCATTTGGGGCTGTTACTGGAAAACTGGGGCTTATGGGCTTTGTGAACAGTGTAGCTCCTGATCAAATAGCGCATTCCTGTAGCCTGATAACGAAGTATGCTGCTTATCATAAGTATGATGGATGTTTCATTGATGGAATTTCGAACAGTGCAGATCCCGATCAGACTGCGCAGATGCCCCATAAGCGACATTTTGAAACAATTTGAAATTTATGACTTTTTCTGGACCCTTCTTAAACCGTTTTAACGTTAAAACTGCATACTTCTACGTTTTTGAAAACATATACTACATGTATTAAAACTAGAGCAGCTTGAGCTGCATCAACGGTTTGAGCCTCAAACATTGATTTCATGTGTAACTAAGCTTTAGCCCAAGGTGTAAACTATCGGTTGCAAAAAGAATTTCTGAAGTTTTAGAATGAACAGTCCAACATTATTGTGTTCGCATCATCACACCGATGTGGGGCCGGTTAGCTTAGAGGTAGAGCGATGGACTCGGAGCGAGGGATACCAGGTTCGATCCTCAGCCAAAGTTTTAGCTAAAGGACTGAAATATCGACTACAGCAAAAACAATTGAAATCGAATGATAAATAACGAAGCTGACGTCACATCCGTTTGCTCTATTTTGAAAACTTGAAAAAATACGTTCATCTTTGACATCGAATAGAGCCGTAAGTAGTAAACATATAGCTCTGAAAATTATCATCTTTCATGCGGCTGACACTCCCCTATCACCCTGGCAAGAAATTATGTTGCTGACAGTACTGTACAAATTGGAAAACGTTTGTAAATGACACCCGTTATCAGCCGAAATTCGGCAAAATCGTTGAAAAGTATGTACATTTTTCAACTTCAAATGCATATAGCTCTTTTATTTAAGCAGATAGCCGAAAACTGTCAGCAAATTTGAGATAGAGAATTTTATCAGCTTTCCAATGCAAAAGGAATTCTTGAAATCGGTTGGAAAATAAGGAAGTTATAGGAAGTATGACGTCACTTCCGTTTTCGTGGAATGTAGCATTAAAAGATATCTGAAAATCTCTGAGTCTCTGCTCACACTTGATCCGAATCGGTATGCAAAATTTGAAGTCGATCCGACCAGCGGTTTGGTGTAGATGGAGGGAGCCCGTAAGTCAGCGGATGATTATTTTTCGATAGTTATCGCCCTTAAATTGCAGTTTACGCCATTTGTAAATACACCTAATAAAATTAAATATGTGCAATATTCCGCCAGTGAAGTTTTCGTTTGTTTTTCACCATAGGCCTGGCACAAAGCGGGAAAGTTTTAGCTAAAGGACTGAAATATCGACCGCAGCAAGAAATTTTGAAATCTATTGATAAATAACGAAGCTGACGTCACATCCGTTTGCTCTATTTTGAAAACTTGAAAAAAAAGACGTTCATCTTTGACATCCAATAGAACCGGAAGTAGTCAAGATAGAGCTCTGAAAATTAGCATCTTTTATGCGTCGGACACTCCCCTATCACACTGGCAAGAAATTATGTTGCTGACATTACTGGACAAATTGGAAAACGTTTGTAAAGACCACCCGTTATTAGCCGAAATTCGGCAAAAAATCGGCAAAATCGTTGAAAAGTATGTACATTTTTCAACTTCAAATGCCTATAGCTCTCTTATTTGACCAGATAGCCGAGAACTGTCAGCGAGTCCGAGATAGAAAATTTTGTCAGCTTTCCAATGCAAAAATAATTTTTGAAATCGGTTGGAAAATAAGGAAGTTATAGAAAGTATGACGTCACTTCCGGTTTCGTGGAAAGTGGCATTAAGAGATTTCTGAGTCTCTGCTCACACTTGATTCGAATCGGCATGCAAAATTTGAAGTCGATCCGACCAGCGGTTTGGGCTGTAGACTGAACGGCTGAATAAAAACAAAAACAAAAAAAAACAACGAATACAATAGGTTTTCGGCGCAGCTGAAAGCCGCCTCAAACCTAATAAGAAGTTTTAAGCTGAAAGTAGGCTTCAGCTTGATACAAAAATATGCTAAAAATCGTCGAAGAACGCTTTATTTATAAACACACATACTTTAAAAAAAACAATAACAGCATATCAATATAACATTAGCATACATGTGCATATAATTAACTAATATGATCGTTATGGCTATTGCTATCTGTACTGTAGGCGACATGGTTCCTTATTTAAACCAGAGACATATGCATAGACATGTATCCTTGTTTAAACATAAATTAGTCCGAGTACATCGTACGCATATATACATATTATACATATCTGGGTTAATAGAGCTTATTGAATGACCCTCGTTTGCTTACAATGTCAAATGTTACAGCATATCGGCCTACTTGTGTACATATGTAACACACACAACTTAAACAAATATACCAAAGTACAAAATACGTGTTGAATTATCTTGATGTGAAATGTTAATATATACAGTGAAACTTCTCCAAACCGGATACCGGGTGTCCAATTTAGAGATGATCCGCTGTAAATCAGACATGTTAGCGCTTCATGACACATTCTAGTGTAGACATAGCACTATGGCTTTACTATAGCAAAGTAAATAATAAATGATAAGTCGGATAATAAAAAATGAAAGTTAAAAATGATAGAGATAGCATTTTTTATGGCATGTTGGTCTAATTCTAGGGTTTTGCAATCATGAAACTTCATTGTAATCAGAGATACATAACAGCGAAATACATCTAACTTAAACATCCATATTTCCCTGAGTGTCCGGTTTAGAGGGGTTCCACTGTATATTCTGAAGTGACCTGTATCCCCACTGTACCGTACATTGATAAACATGATACGCTGGTACAGTAGCTGTACATGCATGCGACTATTGTAGGTCCGTACCTGTGGAGAATAATGACTGGCGTCTCGGACGCTGCACCAAAGCTCCATTGAGGGGGCGATCAAATTCCTCAAATTAAGGCGTATTGCGATATATATGTGTATTGCACAGTGTAATAAAACACTGTGTAATAAAAATAATAATACACTAGTGTAATAAATATGCAGATGAGGCCGGTACAGAAAACATGCTTGGTGGTCATTACAGCTTCGTCGCATTGTGCTGTGTAATAAATATAATCTAACATTTGTGTTGATTTAATATGATATATATTAAACTCGTTGACCGATATCATAAGAAACTCGGCATAGCCTCGTTTCTTGTGACAGCAGTAAGCTTGTTTAATAAATATCATATTAAATCATGTAATATGCTCTATTTCTTGATTTAATAATAGTACCGTATTTATTCTAGTAAACGCCCATGGGGCTATGCAATTCGTGAGGATCAAAACGTGGAAAATAGGATCAAAATATGTTACTTTCACATACAAAACCCATTTTTAAATGGCTTTTGTATGTGAAAATAACATATTTAGAATGCAAATATGGGGGGCTACATAATTAGAGAGGCGGCTACTATTATAATAAATACGGTACATGTATTCGATAAACGTCCATGTGGTTTGATTTGGTGTGATATCTTGCTGCATACCCAATGACTGATAAACATGTTTACCCTCTCGATCAGCAAACAATATGTAATTACTATTTATTCTGCATGTCGTGTGATGTAGATCTTGATTAGAAATGATATATGTGCTAGCCGGCTAGATTATATCGTGAAACAGACTCGCGACTCGCGTGGCTGCGTGAAAGTCTTTGGCAGGGCGAAACTTCCAGTCACATTCTATTGTGAGGTGGGTTGGGAATATGTGAAGGGTACAATTAACGATGCAAGCCATCCTTACTGGAAACACGGTACTCCTGGTTTGGCCCTCAGGTACATTGGCTGCCTGGTACGTGAGAGTTGAATCCGGTTATACCCATTATAAAAGTAATAAGAATAGGTGCCTGGTGTGGCGAGGATCTGGCACCGTCGGGGTATTCTAATTTAAAAGCTCGATATATTATTTTTTTCTGTAAATATTCAATTCTGATTTTGAGAGTTGCGCCCCATCACAAATGGTAACATATGGGATTCGACCCAATTAACCCGGCCTATAAGGACCTTACCTGTTGACAGGCCGTTAAACACCATTAAATTAAATCCAGTCACATTTGACGTCAGCGTTTGTTTGCTACACACACGGCAGTTTGATGCTCAAAATAGCCATTAGTAGCGGTATTCCCTTCAAATCTCGCGGAATGACATTATAATATGGATGTACACCAGTTGTCCAGTGATACATAAATGTTGTTATTCAGAGGCAACTGACATGGAGCAGAACAAATGATTTGATGTATTGGTGTTTGCTATCCACAGCTATGGTAATTTTAGGTCGGGTTAACAGGGTCGAATCCAATGTGTCGCCTGTTGTTATGGGGAGAAAATCCCAAAATCAGAAGTGAATATTTACAGGAGAAAAATATATTCAGCCATGAAATTAGAATAACTGGACCTGGCACCAGGCCCTCACCACACCAGAGTCACTTAGCCCCACAACCTAAAAGTAGTAAAGTAATAGGATTATTACTAATATTACGGTACTACTTTTATAAGGGTATAATCAGATTCAACTTTCACACCAGAAAGCCAAACCAGGGATATCAGGATTCCGGTGAGGATGAAACCTATTGTTAAATTTACCCTTTGTATGCTCTCAACCAACCAACCAGAGGTGGTTGTTGTGTGGAGAGACTACACAGTGATAATAGTACATAATAATCAATACATGCTATTTCCCAATGCAATACACATGTGGAAACATTCCGTCACGATTTGCCAGTCGTCATTCTTTGTAGAATCTCTGTTGTCCTTACTTGTATCACAGGTGTTTGAACAGATGGTCAGTATGTTGGTGTCATATGGGTATGTGTGGATTTTGGGTAGATTTTGTTGGATTTTGTTGGTTTTGGGTAATTTACACAGAAATCGTCAATAATCTACATTCACCGTTCCGAGCTATCGGACACCATATATACTGTCAAAATACCCAAATTACCCTACTTATATGCATACTAACTCGCGGCAGGTGACGTAAATTGTATGTTGGTAACAATCCACACAAACCAACAGATACGCCGAAATAACCCATAAAACACCGAAATATGAACCGTTCTTCTGTCACACTACTTGAATAGACTAATTGTCTATTTGTGGTTTTACAAATGTTCAAATGTTCAACAACATGGTCATGTGACTGGAGAAATGGGGCTTATGGGATTTGTGACCAGTGTAGCTCCTGGTAAAATAGCACACTCAGATAGCCTGATAACGATCTATATTGCTTATTAGAAGCACAACATGTTTGTTTTATACGCCCGTTTGAAACAACGGGACGTATTATGTATTCTTCTTGTACGGGCGGCGGGCGGGCGGGCGTGCACAGCTTGTCCACGCAATAACTCAAGTTCTACTTGACGGATTGTAACCAAATTTGGCATACATGTATATCACGGCAAGCCGAAGAAGCTGTTTATTTTCAAAAATTTCCCAAGACTTATCTCCCCTTGGCGGCCATTTTTATTTTTCGCACTCTGTATCCTTGTCCACGCAATAACTCAAGTTCTACTTCACCAATCGAAACCAAGTTCGGAATACATGTTTATCATGGCAAGACAAAGAAGTCTATTGATTTTGAAAAATGCCCGATGCTTATCTCCCCTTGGCAGCCATTTTTAATTGTCGCACTCTGTATCCTTGTCCACGCAATAACTCAAGTTCTACTTGACCGATCATAACCAAATTCGGTAGACATGTTTATCACGGCAAGACGAAGAAGGCTATTGATGTAATGGAGTTCTACTTGACGGATCGTAACCAAGTTTGGTTTACATGTTTATCAAGTCAATATGAGTTATCTCCCCTTGTTGACTGGCCTTGCCTCGACGGGCGTATATTGTGACCTTCGGCACTCTTGTTCCTAGATGGAATGACGAACAGCGCAGACCCTGATCAGACTGTGTGGACTGATTTGGATCTACACTGGTTGCAAAACCCATAAGCCCATTTCTCCAGTCACAACCACATGTACAGACGAGAATGTACCTGTATGGGACAAGAGGGAGCGACAACTTTTCAACAAAAGCATTGCGTGATTCCATCGCCATTTACAATATAACAGACGAGCTGACCATTTTGAATTGCTGTAAGGATATCATGACCGGGGTTAATTACGTCTCTGGGTGTTGCACGCTCCACTGCTTAGAACTGGATGTTGCTTAGACCGTTGTCGGCAATACATATCTAAAAGGCTAGTACCACCCGGGACCTTCATAATTAGGCATTATTCCCGCCGCTGTAGATGGTTTCAGTAGGTAGGTGCGAACTCAGGCTCATCGGATTTAATATGTGCAACGAATCAGCATGTACATTGCAGTTGGGTAATTAATGACTTTATACGCCGCTGTTGGCCACACCATTGTACATAAATTGGAATTCAGTGAAGTGAATTATGTTGTGTTAATGAACAAAAAACAATATTCGTATTTCACTGAACCTATATTATCTAAATAATGTTTATTTAATCATGTAATATACATACGTTTTTAATTTGGATTAAACACATATTGCAAAATAAATGCTGTCAGTTTTATAATTACGATAAATTAATATTTGGCAGTGACTGCAGAAAGTGGAGAAAGTGGACTTATGGCATTTGTGACCAGTGTAGCTCCTGATCAAATAGCACACACACTCATGTAGCATTAAAACCATATACAATGTATAATGCTTGATAGCAGCATGATGTAATGCCTATCAGGGCAGATCTTGATCAGACTGTGCGGATGCACAGGCTGATCTGGATCTACACCGGTCGCAAAACGCATGTATAAGCCCCATACGCCACACTATAAGTTTATCATACACTAGTAAAGTATTGGCCACTTGGCAGCTGGTTGACAAAAAGAAACTTATGACAACTGCAACTAATGATCGGGATTACCGACCATTCTGCATTTTTTCTCACTGATTGCAGTAAAATCAGTATAATTCACTGACTGAATGACTATCAGTGTAAATATTATGCTCGGACTGCGTCAATGAAACGGTTGATATGATGACATATTCAGTGGTTGCAAATATAGTAAGGTAGCTCTTATCAGCAGGCTGCCAATCATATACATGTGTAGTAGAATAATGCAATGTACTAATATATCACAGGGTGTTTGGATTACGTCATTTGTACTTGTTGGAGTCCGGTTTACAGATGTTCCACTGTATTATCATATGTTTTTAAAAACAGCCTACTGAATTCGTCAAAAATCACGTTGTGTTGGACATCAGTTGACATGACTGGTACATGTCCGATACTTCATTTCTTTCATCAATTAAATAGTTGTGTTCTCATTGATTTACTACCAAGTATATAAAATATAATATTGTATTGAATTTGATTGGAAGCCGAAAACGCGAATAAACACAACACATATCGAATATGTGTACGCTGTTTGAGACACAGTCAGAAAGAAACCCAGATTAATCGTAATACAAACTTTTGAATCCATCAGACATTTACCAGAGAAAACAAATTATCGGAACCATTTATAGTATTTTTCTACAGCAATGTTAAAAGCATAGTGTTTCAGATGATGTTTCAAATGTTCAATATGTGTTGTTTGTATCAGTGTATTGACTGTACATGACCTATTTCAACCAAATACACGAGGGTTATTGTTTACAATATTGCGTCCTGTTTGTTGAGTGATAAATACATATACATATTTGTCAATATTGTAATGTCAGAAACGTTTAGTGTATAGTTATAAACCGTGTTGTAAAACATTATACTATAATGTGACCGAGTCTCTGAATTAAGTTCGTCATAGTGAACTGATTCATGATCCGTTAACATTGCATGAGCTGATTGGCTCGAAAATCAAACGGACTAAATCGCGTAGTAATGGCAATTTCATTTTCGCAGTTTATCTTATTGAATAGTCCGAATGGGCGTATTAGGTTTGACCTTATACATAGCTATACGGCACTACCTAGTGTATCTGAGCCTCTCTTCACCGATAACATATCTATTCAAGAAGTTCATAATGTTTTACATGTAGCAAATTCCATGCGGAGGAAGGTCTGTGGATTAGATACGACGATGTAAGTGTATCGTATCTGCATATTTTATGCAAAGTTTGTTTTCTCAGAGTAAACTTTCCACGGAATGGGGTAAACGTATCATTAACCCAATTCCAAAGTCCGGCACAGCACATATCGGGTCATATCGTGACAGTTCATTAGCAAGTTGTATGTATTTCTTTTAAACCTTACTTAAATGATATTAAGGTATCTAAATTTCGTATTGCCATGGGACAGTTACGAACATCATCACATCGTCTAGAAATCGAATCTGGACGATGGTAAACCCAATAGGACACCAATAGGAAACCGTAATTTCTCTTCTTGTTCAATCCTAGAAGATGAGTATCACTTTGTTTTGGAATGCACCATGTATACAGATTTGCGTAAATCTTATATTTTGAAACGTTATTGGGAAATGCCAAGTATGGTAAAATTCATAGACCTTATCAGTTCAGAAGATGCCATGGTTATTAGAAAACTTGCCATATTTATTTACAAGGCCTTTGCCATAAGGAATCGGATTTTATACCAAACAACATAACGTCTAATATGTTATAATGTAATATATCTTCGCACCGTATCCGATTTCACCAAGCTATCAAGCGTCCTTATCATAACGCATTTGTTTGTCTCAAAGTGTATGTAACATATTACATATATGTATTATGCATGCGCTCTTAATTATCATAACAGTCTGTATATGCCAATTGTAAACGTAAATATATATATGTGTACATGTACATTGCAAATTTTAGATTATATTTTCGCTTTGCCATTAGTCACACTGTATTGTAAATGGTTCTGTATATGTTGTACATGCTCATGGGCCAGTTGGCTTAATGCAAATAAACTTTCCTTCATCTATATAAACTGCATTGTTTTATTCTGAATAAGAGGCGGCTGTCAAAGTGAACCGAAAATAATGATAAACTCGAGTATGAACAGAATGGATTCAGAAAACATCGTAGCACTACTGGCCATTTGTCGTCGCTTACAAATATCATAGCTACTAGGAAAAAGAAGACACCCTCTACATTCGGTGCATTCATTGATTTTAAGAAAGCATATGACTTGATTGACAGAAGCACACTATGGATGGGCAGAGCTTGCTAGTGTTGGTTTGAACGAGAACATGTTAGGTGCCGTTAAATCATGAATTGCTGATGTATCGTCAGGTGTTCGACTTAACGGTTTACGAACCGAGTGGTTGGATGTACACTGTGGATTATGCCAGGACTGTTCTCTGTCGCCTCTATTATGTTATATAGTCATCGATGACTTTGCTCAAAACATTAAGGCTTTATGTAAAGGTGTCCAGTTAGATGACGAGGTACTACGTGTACACTGGTCGCAACACCTATAGGTTAGCCACCTCCAAATAGTTTTACTATATAATTTAACCGATTGCCATCCAATAAGGCCAGTCTCTCCTACTTTCACTATTCATATGGATGCTGTGGGACCCACTTGTACATGACCTGCAGCCAGTCTGTACTGGTTCTGCATCAACTAAACAATAGGTTCACTTACTCCAAAGAAAGAAAAATCCAACCTTGTCATATCCTCCAATATATTTTACATTTTTTGGCCATGGAAACTGTTTACATCACGTGACCAACAGGTTCAGTATTTTCTTTTAAATGCTTCAAATATGCTGACAACTGGTGTTAAAACACCCCCAAAATGTTCCTCAAGTGAAGCTGGGTAGTAATGGATCAAGATTTGCAAGCAAATGGTGTCTGTGACCTCAAAACACCGCACTATATTTTTATACCGGACTATTTTTTGCATACACCCTGGGCGATTTCGCACCATTTGGTATCCTCTAACCTATGAGCCATATTTCTCCCGCCACAGTCACATATAAGTTAACAGAGATTCATGTTCCGGTGTGTCATTGATGGAATGGCGAACAGTGCAGATCCTGATCAGACTGTGCGGATGCACAGGCTGATCTGGATCTACACTGGTCGCAACACCTATAAGCCATATTTCTCCCGCCACAGTCACATATAAGCTGATTGTGTGGCTACAGACTGTGTGGATAACATGCTCACAGATGGTCATTATTTTGGTGCCATGTATTGGATTTTGGTGGATTTCGTTGTTTTTTTGGTAATTTACATAGTTTTGTGTAACTTAACTAATGCAACTTAATAATCATTATACACGACAGAAATCGTCAATTATCTACACTTTCACCGTTCTGAACTTTCGGGCCGTGTTTATACTGTCAACATACCAGTACGTATTACGTGTAATTCGCGGGAGGTGATGTAAATTGTATGTTGGTAACAATGCACCCAAACAACCAGCTACCGAAATAATCCATAAAACGCCGAAATATGGACCGTTCTTCAAGAACCTGTGGGACAGAATGGCTATTGTTGTGACCACAGGCGATTCTAGCGTGTCTTGGATGGTCAATTATTGTTTGTATATACATAAAACACCTTTCTAAACAATGTACAAAACAATTCAAAAGTGCCCGGCTGTAAATATAATAGTACTTAGAAAGATACAAAACTCCCATTCGCCACCATTGTAACGAAAACTCACACAATGTAGACAATTGGAACTAGCTTATACAACGCATTCAACGTGTCGTAACTGCTGTTTGAGGTGCATTTTCGACATAAAGTTTACAGTTACCAATACATTAACATAAATCTCAAAGATTTCGAGTGTACTAAACTGTACTAAAAACGCGTCTCACTAACCTAGATTCACTTTTTAAAAGCATACACGTTCACTTCCGCATTCTCAATAACTACTAGCGCCATCTTTGAAAATATTTCAATCACGTGCACGCAGTGGTTTGGTTGGTTACTGAAGAATGACGTCATTTCCATTAGCCAACCAAATCAGTGCGTGTCACGTGATTCGATATTTTCAAAGATGGCGGCCAACATTCATTTTTAATCGGGAAGCGAAGGTGTATCATGTGTTTTGCAATGCTATTCCTGGCTTTTTCAAGGCTATGCACGTGTTTTCCAAGGCTATTCATGTGTTTTTCACGGCTATGCATGTGATTTTCAAGGATATGCAGGTGTTTTTCAAGGCTATGCACGTGCTTTCCAAGACTATTCATTTGTTTTTCAATGCTATTTATGTGTTTTTCAATGCTAGTCATGTGTTTTTCAAAGATATGCACATGCTTTCCAAGACTATTCATGTGTTTTTGAAGGCTATTCGTGTGTTTTTCAAGGATATTCATGTGTTTTACAAGGCTATTGATGTGTTTTTCAAGGCTATTTATGTGTTTTTTAAGGCTATTCATGTGGTTTTCAAGGCTATTCATGTGTTTTTCAAGGCTATTCATTGGCTTTTTAAGGCTATTTATGTGTGTGTTTTTCAAGGCTATTCATGGGGTTTTCAAGGCTATTTATGTGTTTTTCAACGCTATTCGTGTATTTGTCAACGCTATTCATGTGTTTTTCGAGGCTATACTCGTGCTTTCCAAAGATATTTATGTGTTTTACAAGGCTATTCATGTTTTCAAGGATATGCTCATGCTTTCCAATAATATTCATGTGTTTATTTACGTGTTTTTCAAGGTAATTAGTGTGTTTTTCAAAGCTATTTATTTGTTTTTCAAGGATATGGACGTGTTATGGACGTGTTTTTCAAGGCCCTGCACGTGCTTTCCAATGCTATTCATGTGTTATTCAAGGTTACATGTATTTGTTTTTCAAGGCTATTCATGTGTTTTTCAAGGCTATTCATGTGTTATTCAAGATCATTTATTTGTTTTTCAATGTCATTTATGTGTTTTTCAAGGCTATTCATGTGTTTTTCAAGCATATTCATGTGTTTTACAAGGATATTCGTGCGTTTTACAAGGCTATGCACGTGCTTTTCAAGGCTATTCATATGTTGTTCAATGCTATTCATGTGTTATTCAATGCTATTTATTTGTTTTTCAAGGTTATTCATGTATTTTTGAAGGCTATTCATGTGTTTTTCAAGGATATGCACGTGTGTTTTCAATGCTATTCATGTGTTTTCAAGGCTATGCACGTGCTTTCCATGGCTATTCATGTGCTTTTTCACGGATATTCACGTGTTTTTCAAGACTATTCATGTTTTTTCATGGATATGCACGTGTGTTTTCAAGGCTATTCATGTGTTTTCAATGATATGCACGTGTTTTTCAAGGCTATTCGCAGCCAATACACCACTACCTTACCCCACCACACTAAACCATATATTAATCTTATTTTAGTAGGACTCACCACAATAGTGGAGGGGGCATTTAGTGTTACACTTGTCCGCCCGTCCTTCTGTCCGTCCATCAGAAACCTTGTAAAACTTTAAACCGTACTAGCTACAGACCTCAAACTCGGTACGTAGCTTCCTTATGATGAATAGATGTGCAAAGTTTATCTTGATTCGAGTCGACCCCCAGGTCATGGATTATATCCCCCCCCCCTTTTCGACTTAGAATTCTCCAATTTTGGCTTGTAACTCTTCAAACGTTTAAACCATAACAGCTACACACCTGAAACTTGATATGTAGTTTCCTTATGATGAATAGATGCGCAAAGTTTATTTCTATTTTTTATCAGACCCCCTGTAATGGATTATCTCCCACTTTTCGACTTAGAATTTGGCAATTTTGTAAAACGTTAATATTTTGCCACAATGTGTGTCTAGGGATGGTGCTTTGTTTTGCATACGACACACGTCCGACCGCCCAAGGTCAAGGTCACTGAGGATATGTGTTCACCTGGTTTGTAAGGCAAAACTGTTAAAAGTTGTTTATTATTATTTGTATCAACGCTGTCAGCGAGGGGATTAGCTTAGTGATAACGATGTCCTTGTTTTTCTTATTTCTCACTCAAAGTGTATGTTGTTACCACTCACTTGAACCGTCTCATGAGCAATGAGAAAACAATAATTGTATTTTAGGATCGTTAACAATCATGTGTGTCTTGTCTATAATTGATAATCCACGCCCCCTCTAGACCTAAATCCTCGATCCGCCCCTGATAATGGTAAATTTTCGAATTGGTACGTTTAACTAGCAACCATTTTATTAGTCCAATAACATTTAATCACGGGTTTTGCTTTTGAATGGATATTCAATCAGAAAAAAACAGATGGAAAACTAGAATATTTATATAGAACTACAGTTTTATCCGTCATTGACTCTTATATGATATTTGTACAAGCTACTCCGACATATTTTATGGAATTAGCAATTATTGTGGCTCATACATTGTCGATTTCAGCTCCAGACGAGTTAAAAATTGCAATCGGAACTGCATGTCGTTGTGCACCGCTCACGTTCTTGAAACTGAAGTCAGTCTGTGACAACCACAACTGCATACGAGACAGCCAAACTAGTTTCAGATGTTCTCTGAATATGGCGATTATTCGTTGATTGGGCAATGTTTGTATCTGACGTTTGATACTTTATATGTAGCTGATTTCAACGGTTAACGGCATACAATAATCTCATTTAGCAAAACATTGCGTTTTTATGACCTGTTCTTCAGACGACAAAATCCATAGTTTAGACATCGTTAGAAAATCCTATTTGTCTGCCATATGGACTACATTTTGTGCACTCTTAGCATCAACTGCACAACATTCCATGGGGTTAACTAGTTTTGGGCAATGATTTCGCAAGCCTCACATTCAGCAATTGTCTCGCCCGACTGTTGTTGTGGCAGCAACTGCAGACGGGGCAGCACGTTGTACAGTGTAATGTTTATATTATATTTGCACAAAACGCATTAAACGATGTTATGTTGTACATGCCATAAATGTTATCTTATTATATTGGACTAGCGTTGCTGATATATGGCTGTGAAAGGAGAAATAGGTTTTGCGACTAGTGAAGATCCAGATCAGCCTGTGCATACGCACAGTCTGATCAGGATCTGCACTGTTCGCCATTCCATCAATAAAACATCCGTCATTCTTCTAACAAGCAAATATATGATGTCGTTATCAGGTTACAGGAGTGTGATATTTGTGATATCCGGAGCTACACTAGTCACCAATGCAATAAGCCCCATTTCTCCAGTCAAAGCCACATATGGGCGAAAAGTGATAACATCTCCAGGTCACAATCTGACACAACCAGGTTTGTTGCCACAGTGACCAGTGAAGACCATGATCAGCCTGCACAGCATCCTTACTGTTTGCAGCCCTGTGAGCCGTTTCACTAAACTTCGTACGACTAAAATGTTTGTAAGTGCAAATAAAGTTGTTCGTTTCAATAAACTTTGTTCGACTAAAATGTTCCTAATGATCGTCTGGGGGGCGTTACAAAACTGTGTGCGACTAAAGTGTTCGTAAGTACATATTTGGGATCGTCTGGGGCCCGTTTCACTAAACTTCGTACGACTATAATGTTCGTAAGTGCAAATTTAGGATCGTCTGGAGGCCGTTTCAATAAACTTCGTACAACTAAAATGTTCGTAAGTGCAAATTTAGGATAGTCTGTGGGCCGTTTCACTAAACTTCGTACTACGACATGAAATATGTTCGTACATGCAAACTTAGGATAATCTGGGGGCCGTTTCACTAAACCTCGTACTACATGTAATATGTTCGTACGTGCAAATTTAGGATAGTCTGGTGGCAGTTTCACTAAACTTCGTACTACTACATGTAATATGTTGGTACGTGCAAATTTAGGATAGTCTGTGGGCCGTTTCACTAAACTTCGTACTACGACATGAAATATGTTCGTACGTGCAAATTTAGGATAGTCTGGGGGCCGTTTCACTAAACCTCGTACTACATGTAATATGTTCGTACGTGCAAATTTAGGATAGTCTGGTGGCAGTTTCACTAAACTTCGTACTACTACATGTAATATGTTGGTACGTTGCAAATTTAGGATAGTCTGGGGGCCGTTTCAATAAACTTCGTGCAACTAAAATGTTCGTAAGTGCAAATTTAGGATAGTCTGGGGGCCGTTTCAATAAACTTCGTACAACTAAAATGTTCGTAAGTGCAAATTTTGGATAGTCTGTGGGCCGTTTCACTAAACTTCGTACTACGACATGAAATTTTTCGTCCACGTGCCAAATTTAGGATAGTCGGTGGCAGTTTCAAACTTTAAACCTCGGTACTAACATGTAATATCGTACGGTGGCAAATTTAGGATAGTCCCCGGGTGGCCGTTTTCACTAAACCTCGTACTACTACATTAATAGTTCGACGTCAAATTTAGGATAGCTGGTGGCCTTCACTAAACCTTCGTACTACATGTAATAGTTCGTACGTGCAAATTTAGGATATCTGGTGGCGTTTTTCACTAAACACTTCGTTTGGACTGGCCTCACAAAAGTATCATGTTCGTACGTCAAATTTAGGATAGTCTGGGGCCGTTTCACTAAATACTACTACATGTAATATGTTCGTACATGTAAATTTAGGTTAGTCTGGGGGCCGTTTCACTAAACTTCGTACTACTAAACTGTTCGTTAAGTGCAAATTTAGGATAGTCTGGGGGCCGTTTCACTAAACTTCGTACGACTCAAATGTTCGTTAAATGCAAATTTAGGATAGTCTGGAAATTTCAATTGATGGATTTACATTTAGTTTGCATAGGCTATGCTCAATAAATGTAAATCCAATAAGTGTTTACAAGAAAACATTGTTGGTGAGAAATTTACAGACTATCATAATTTTGCACTTACGAACATTTTAGTTGTACACAGTTTAGTAAAACGGCCCCCTGTTACCACTGGATTGCCATGTTGAAAACAGCTTCCGCACGAGTCTATCAGGATTGTCGCAGTACTTCGTTGATGGATTTGATTTATTGGTGTTTAACGGCCTATCAACAGCGAAGATCAAAAAGCCGGGGCCAACATATTCCATCCTGCATTGGGTCCCAAAATCATAACGGAATATTTACATCGAAAAAAAATATATTCAGCCCTGAAATTAGAATAACCTAACCTGGTGCCAGATTCATACAACACCAAAGTCACTTGGCCCCTTCCCCTAAACGTAATACGATTACGAATAATCGTAATACTCACATAAGGGGTATAACCAGATTCAACTGTCATATACAAGAATGCTAACGACGTACGTGAGGGCCAAACCAGGTCCCGGGTTGGGATTCCGGTAAAGATGAACCCCGATCGGTAACTTACCCATCGCATGCTCCCCGCTGCCACCCACTCATTGATGGAATGGCGACCACTGCATGCCCTGTGCAGAAGCACAGGATGATCTGAGGCACAAAACACATAAGCCCCATTTCTCAAGTAACAACCACATGTGACAAAAGTCCAGAGATAACAAATCTACAACATTATGACATTAATACCTGTACTTAAAACACGAATTACCAGATATTAATATTTAACCGGTACAACGCTGAATTATATTTTTTATTACGATGTTTACAATATTTCTTGACAAAACATGTTTTGACAGTGCATGAGAATCATCTCTAATGGAGACCATGTTCTTTTGTCAAGAAATCTGACAAAAAACAACACCAGACCGCGATATGTGTTTACCACATTTTCAGGATTACTGAACAGTGTAAGCATCATATGTTACTGTGACTGGAGGAATAGGGCTTATGGGATTTGTGACCAGTGTAGCTCCTGATCAGATAATGTACTCCTGTAGCCTGTTAACAATATATATTGCTTGCTATATATATAGAAGCATGGCGGCTGCTTCATTGAAAGAATGGCGAAAAGTGCAGATTTTGATCAGACTGTGCGGATGCACAGGCTGATCTAAATCTACACTGGTCGCAAAACCCATCAGCCCATTTTTCTCCAGTCACAGCCACATATTTGGAACGTTACATTTGCATAGGTTGACTCTTTCGTGAGACTCCCGTGTCTCGCCATTAGAAAGTAAGAGATCATGTATTATCTTACAGCAGTAAGTAGAAACAACTCATTCTTTAGATTATTATTGTTTCACTTACCGATACTTTTAGGTAACTTAAATGTTACTTCACTATGTGACTATGATGTGTGAAACATTGATTTCTATCAAGTGTAAATGTCCCCATCCGATAGGACTAGGCTAGCACGAAGTTGTCTTGCACAAGGACACGCCGAATCGGCCATTCGCAACGTTGAGAGGTGGGTATCGAACCATACTGAGCTAATCCGACCACCTATCATTTTTACAGTACTTTTATATGCCATACCCTCGGCGTCGTAGTCGGCGTCCGTCCGTCTTCAACAAAAATGACAACTTTACATTGAGCAAAATGTCTCGCACATGTCTTCCTCTAATGATTCTCTATCATGCCGTAACAAATCCACAACCCTCAGACCCTGTCAAGGTCACAATCATTGTGCTTTCCTAAACTTTACTTTGCGAGACATTTGTTATAATTTGTGTTTACTTTCACGCCAGTAGTAGTAAGGGAGTCAAAATGATACCACCTACGGTGATATCATTTATAACCCTCTATTCTACCCCCACCACCCCCGAAAAAACAAAAATTGGTTAACGAGGAAATTGTCTCCCGACAGCAAATTTATGAATTTTTGAGAAAATAATTTTGAAAAGAGGGAGTCAAAATGAGTCCCAATTATATTGGAAATTGAACAGAAAAAAACAACTACCAATTATTAGAGAAAATGGATAATAAAATACAATTGGAATTGAAAGCTTATAATGCCTGTGTCGAAGAAGTTTACGAAGAATACGGGGGTTATAGTCCAATATATAAATTCTATAAAATGAAAACACTAGGCGATATCGAATACATGAAATATCAGCGTAATTTATTACGCTCCGATAAAAACGTTGCATTTACAATACTATACCGGCAATTATGCGAACTATGCAAGAGGCAAATACAAACATTAAGACGGATAATGCGTATCGGATATAAAACTAAGTGTATTATATAAAATTGTTAAAACCCAACGATTCGTTTACGAATATACATTTCTACGATATCGCTTATAAAGATATTGAAAAATTATTATTGAACAAGCACAACAAAAAATAGCAAAAGCCTCCACTCGTGCACAACACCCCCAGCGACTGGGCAGATTTCTTAGCCGGCACCCAGCCACTGGGGTGTTGGGACCTTTCTTAAGCCCACGCATCTGTTGGCTCACAGTCTAGTTTTACGGGTCGCCTTTAACCCCATTGCCAATTCCTCAATTCAGAGAAACCAGCGAAGTAAGGCGAGCCTATTTTGTGAATTTGGTTTCCGAAATTGCAAGCTCTTAGGCAGAAATCTTTTAGGCCGGCACCTTTGAGCTACGCAATTACATCGCCAAATACACACATATGTATAGACTGCTACCATTAAACAGACGAGACGGACGGCATACCGGATCAACAACATGGCATGCACGAGATGAGACCAATTGTTGTAAGGTCAACAAACGTATATATACTCATCAGTTTACTATACAACATACAAATGGTGTGCAAATTATAATTATTTATTAATACCTATTGGCGAAAGAAAACATGTGATGGTTCATTATTTTGTTAATTTTATAATTAATTTTGTAAATTTTTTTAATAATTTAAAGCTGAACACCCCCTATTATTACATAGTAATTAATTTATGTTGTAACGACAATGTTTCAATTACACGGGTTATGAACCATGTGTAAATTTATAGCCGAGGTAAACAGACAGTTATTTATAGCCGAGTGTATCAATTACACGGGTTATGAACCATGTGTAAATTGATAGCCGAGTGTATCAATTTACACAGACAGTGTGTACACAGGCGATTACAGTGTAATCCTCGACTGAATTTGTTATGCGATTACAGTGTAATCCTCGACTGAATTTGTTATGCGATTACGGCGTAATTCTCAGTGAAACACATGTTGTATAGGTATGTAAATTTGTTTACTGCACCAATATAATTAATTATAAGAAAATTAATTATTTTAAAAAAAAATATTTTATAAAATATCACAATGCTGTAACATTTCCTCCGACTTTATTTCCAAGTTTTACCCTAAATTTATCCCAATCAGTACACTCAATTTTGGGCATGGTGGCGCGCGCCTTGATTCTAATATCATTTTTTAATTCTTCATATCTCCCCATTTCTTCCACCACGGATTCGATCTCTAAATTTGATATTTTCTTATCGGACAACGCTTTGGACACCATAACGTCGATGCTATTTTTCTTAGACCTAGCGAGAACGGATATTCTATCATGTTTTCTACTTTTTTTCTCGAGTTTTCCACCCGCCGCCCTAATTACCATACACAACAACCCAGAAACGGCCGACACCACACATAAAACCCCCGCTACAGGAACCGTTATAATGGTGGATATAGTTGCGGCTGTCCCCGCCCCACACAACACAGAAACACTCGCCAGAGCCGTGCTAGATGCTTCAGCTATGTTCGCCGCGCGCCTATATTTGTTAGTGTTTCTTTTTCTATTTGTATATTCTCTAACTAAAATATCCTGCATAGCGACGATATTATTCAACCTAAAATCTGAACTTCTTTCGTTAATTGGATACAGTGTTGATGGAGTGGTATTGAGAATTGGATACAGTGTTGATGGAGTGGTATTGACAATTGGAAGCGGTGATTCGTTCATGATTTTCAATATATTAGTATTTACAAATTAAGTTAAATTAACAATGTAACAATAGTGGAAGAACTCGCTGGGTCAGCGATTTTCGTAACAAAGTTAATAACACTACCTTCGGAAAGTCTAATTAGATCATCACCGGCGAACAAAACCACCGATGAAATATCTCCAGCGAGTTTATTGACTCCAAACCCCCGTTCTTCCCCATCCACTACAAGATTGATCACGACCGCGCCCACGTGATTTTTGACGAATTCAGTAGGCTGTCTTTAAAAACATATGATAATACAGTGGAACATCTGTAAACCGGACTCCAACAAGTACAAATGACGTAATCCAAACACCCTGTGATATATTAGTACATTGCATTATTCTACTACACATGTATATGATTGGCAGCCTGCTGATAAGAGCTACCTTACTATATTTGCAACCACTGAATATGTCATCATATCAACCGTTTCATTGACGCAGTCCGAGCATAATATTTACACTGATAGTCATTCAGTCAGTGAATTATACTGATTGTACTGCAATCAGTGAACAAAAATGCAGAATGGTCGGTAATCCCGATCATTAGTTGCAGTTGTCATAAGTTTCTTTTTGTCAACCAGCTGCCAAGTGGCCAATACTTTACAGTGTATGATAAACTTATAGTGTGGCGTTATGGGGCTTATACATGCGTTTTGCGACCGGTGTAGATCCAGATCAGCCTGTGCATCCGCACAGTCTGATCAAGATCTGCCCTGATAGGCATTACATCATGCTGCTATCAAGCATTATACATTGTATATGGTTTTAATGCTACATGAGTGTGTGTGCTATTTGATCAGGAGCTACACTGGTCACAAATGCCATAAGTCCACTTTCTCCACTTTCTGCAGTCACTGCCAAATATTAATTTATCGTAATTATAAAACTGACAGCATTTATTTTGCAATATGTGTTTAATCCAAATTAAAAACGTATGTATATTACATGATTAAATAAACATTATTTAGATAATATAGGTTCAGTGAAATACGAATATTGTTTTTTGTTCATTAACACAACATAATTCACTTCACTGAATTCCAATTTATGTACAATGGTGTGGCCCACAGCGGCGTATAAAGTCATTAATTACCCAACTGCAATGTACATGCTGATTCGTTGCACATATTACATCCGATGAGCCTGAGTTCGCACCTACCTACTGAAACCATCTACAGCGGCGGGAATAATGCCTAATTATGAAGGTCCCGGGTGGTACTAGCCTTTTAGATATGTATTGCCGACAACGGTCTAAGCAACATCCAGTTCTAAGCAGTGGAGCGTGCAACACCCAGAGACGTAATTAACCCCGGTCATGATATCCTTACAGCAATTCAAAATGGTCAGCTGGTCTGTTATATTGTAAATGGCGATGGAATCACGCAATGCTTTGGTTGAAAAGTTGTCGCTCCCTCTTGTCCCATACAGGTACATTCTCGTCTGTACATGTGGTTGTGACTGGAGAAATGGGCTTATGGGTTTTGCAACCAGTGTAGATCCAAATCAGTCCACACAGTCTGATCAGGGTCTGCGCTGTTCGTCATTCCATCTAGGAACAAGAGTGCCGAAGGTCACAATATACGCCCGTCGATTCCTTATGAATTTAACGTCAGCATAATTCTCACCTGTAAGGCATTCCACAGCTTCCCTCCAGAGCTCGAAAGCACAATCTGCATTAACATATTTGGGTGCAACTAGTCCAGTTGAAACAGAGATCAGACTGACACGATCATGGCCTGTGTAACATAAATGGAAGTGATTGCCAAGCCAATTTCGATATATGGCATCGTGCAGTCCATCAAGCGCTGTTTGGAGACTCGCATGTCATTGTGCTGGTCGCTTGTTGGCAGAATGTGGACCATCCTTGACTGGGTCCAACTTGTGATGCCACGACCATGTTTAATTGTTTCAAGCCTCCTTGTGTCCTTTAGCATCCGCATCAGCACCTGCTCAATGGTCTGGTCAGTGAGGTTACCCAACCAGAATATGTCACTCCTGCGAATTGTCCAGTAGCCAGATGTGGTATATGTAGTACTGATTTTCATCCATGATATTTGGGAGCTTCATCATCTGGTATGGTAAAGACGGGTACATTTTGCATATTCCACATGCCCATCAGAGTGCAGGCTGTCCATTCACTTTCGGTTCCAAATATATAGGAATATAGGGATTTTTTTCCAAAAATATAGGGATAAATATATGGATTTTTGCCAAAAAAATAGGGTTTTATAGGGACAAAACTCAATATTTTCCAATTTTACGGCATGTATGTATGTACGTATGTACGTAAAGGATTTTTTCGAGTTAAAAATCTAGATTAATGGCCTCCTCCTCCACTTATAGCCATTCCGTATCCTCTCCTCTGTTTTTTAAATGGTTTACAATTATTAACTGGATTAATTTTTATTTTTTATTTTCTAAAACAGGTTGAGCCACTGCCTGACAAAAAGGTACCGCTTGGCCTTGTATACCAAGCTCACTGATCTCAGGCTGACTATCTATGCAATCATGGTATAATATGTCGTACCATGATTTCTAAGGGACAATATAATAATTATCCTAATTCTGACAGTGTGGATTCACCTGGAGACTTATTCAGAAAAAAAGCTTGGACCTATTTAAATTTCTGTGTTCACCAATAATTTCAATTTTGTGGGTGGAAGATATGTGCAAATATATGGCCCATACATTACTCATGAAAATTATGTGGGGGTGGGGCAAAAATCATTTAAATTCTAGGGGTGAGTGCTCTACAAAAGCCAGGCCCTCGCTCAGCTTACATTTTTCCGGAAAAGCACTGACCATATCAGTGAATGATATCAGACAATTCACATGTAAAGACTGACCAAGGCCCAGTGGTACATTTTTTTCATGCAAGATCTCATAGCAAACTATTTAACATGAACTTGTTAACTGTGCATATATACATATCGGAATGTTTAAAAAATGAGATCGGTGGCAGAGGTGGAAAATAGAACATTGAATATTAATGAGACATTATTACATAGAACAACCGACATCAACTGCCCCTAGCACACTAGTAAGCATGTACCGGTAATATCGTGGCTTATGTCATTAGGCGAATCACAAGCAGAACAGCAGCTGATCTCAATTCACATGCCACATGGGGTTGGCTCATACAATAGGTTAATGACTAGATTGTTACTAGCAGCAATTATTGTACATGTAAATCACACAATAAAGTACAAAATGGCCGCAATTGTACAGGTCTACATCTGGACAATGTATACATGTTGTCCAGATTATATATGTACAACAAGGGTCTAAGCAAAGGTTGAAGTCAACCCGATAATATCTGGGTGGCATTTTATCCTGTAGTGGATTTCACGAGAATCGGTTAAGGCACTAATTATGGGTTGTTTTACAATCATGGTGCATCAAATAGTCTCACAGGGGGTAAAAAATAGATGTGTTTTGTTTTGATCAATATGGTTTATTTTTTATAGTGGATACATCAAATTTTCGATATTTGAACAATTTGAGGCACTAGCTCATATAACACAAACAAAAAATATGAGATTTTACTTGTGAAAAATCATAAACTCGTATAATAACGTAACCTTTTGCAGTCCTGCTTATAATCATTCAAATAACATTCTACTCAACATCGTGTTGGTATGATTTGTACTGCAGATACTATAAAATAAAAATGCAACATTGATTTCCAATTACATACGTTATTTGTTGGTGTAAAACTAAATTGCAATATTTTCATTGCTGATACATATAAATTGACTACATGAAGTTGTGTCTACTGCATTACATGAAACAGTTACATTAGCTGTTTTATAATTTACAGTTAAGCATAGTTTGGCTGTATTTACATGCCAATTTTGGAAACTGTATCCGTTACGGTAATCTAGATATTTGATGTAAAAATAAAGGTGTCTTTTTCGACTTATTTCAGTCGGAAAGGACAATTCTTTTGACATACTAAAATAACTATATGCCCATGACTCTGATTAATATCTTTATATGGATTGGCGAAATTGATGATGAATGAAGTCTGTAAACCACATTTTTATCTATTTTGCATATTTGGTTTTTGTAACTGACACTTTATATAGCTTGGCAAGTGTTACCCTCATGATTTACCCAATACTGACTACCACTCCATGTTAATAATGCGCCTATTTCTATTGCAGTTACACACATTACATGACTATGGTTAATAACGTACATATTTAAATGCATTTGAACTGCAAATTCGCAAGTAAATTGCTACTTTTGAAAGTGTTGTGGTCATTCGGAAAGGACAATATTTTTGACGGCCACATTAAATTGTCAATTTGTCACTGTACTAGTATCAGATGCTCCGTGCCATGAATACAGGTGAGTATACATTACACCATATGTTGTTCATACACAAAAAGCTTCACTGTTTGATTGTGTTGTTGGTGGGGTTGTAAAGTTACTACAGTATTACCATTATTGTAGAATAGTTTCCATAAACTATTTCAAAGAATTTTATCGATCTAGTCTACAATAATTCTAACCAATCACACTAGCATCACAAACAACAACCATAAGCTTTGTTGTACATTATAGATGTAGTCCTGCTGTTCAGTTTTGAAATAAGTGCAATTGGAATTTATAATATAGAAGGGCATATGGTTTTGGCAGCCATATCATCTATATGCTTTATCTGGAGCTCCGAGGACTTCATCCTTTTAACTTCCCGGTTGAGGGCTTCAACTTTGAGTTTAACATTCTCGCATTTTATGCAGCAGCATACTATGCGTTCCATTGCTTTCATATGCGTGACATTATTTGGTTTGCATTGGATGAATTTGCAGTAGCCTATCTTTACTGTTGGATGACTGGAATTGAACAGTCGATATGCTTCTATATATAAGGATTCTAGAAGAAAGGGTGGCTTTCCCTTCTTAACCCTCTTCTTCAGGGGTACTTCCCTCGAGATAGCTTCACTTTTCCAGTATATGTTACTGGATCTTTGGTTGATTGTGGTAGAATGTCTTTTTTTTGTTTTCGTTCAAACCGTTTCTGTCGGAGTACACAACCTCCTATGTCCAGTAGAGAAGCAACCTTCTTCTTCATTCGTGGGTATTTTGCTGTTGCATGACATGTAGCATGAGCCAAAATCTTATAGTGTTGCTTTGCTATTTTGTCCATTCGTCCTTGGAAGTTCATCTATCTTTTCTTGGATTGAAGTTATGGCTGCACACATTGACTCATCCAATTTTCTCTTCACCCCTCGTTTCTCCAACTCCTCTTGCTTTTGTGGACTCGCGCGGCTAATGACTCTGTCTATCACTCTAGCATAGGACCGTGGTGAATGTGGCAGTTACTGTTAGATTATCTTGGCGCGTCTAAAGTGTGTTGCCCGACTTGATGCACGGTTTATGTCTTATTTTGTATTGTCAGTAGTCATCTGTTTCCTACTTCTGTCCATCATTTTATCATGTGCTTTCTTCTGGCTGTTCCTTCTATCTCTACTTTCTTTTTCTGACGGTTGTACTCTTTTCGTTCATTGTCTGTCATCAGCTTAAGCTTCTTTGGCGGTTCATCTTTAGGTGCATTTGCTGATCGTTGGACTTGCTTGTCATGTTTCCATTTCTGTCTTTGTTTGATTGCTTCGTCCGGGTTTAAATCTGCCACATGTTTATAGTTTCCTTCTTTCCTTTCTCTGTCCTTCACTTGCATTTGTTTGTAACATGCTGGGTTTGTTAGTCTTACATTTTGTCTGTACTTTGGCTTTTGTTGTCTGCTTTAGTAGCCACAGTCTTTCGCTTTATCAGATTGAAGGGAAACTTTACCGTTAGTATTTCTGACATTCTACACAAATGTTAGTGATGCAGCTAAGTTCTAGAAAGAAAGAATTATTAATGCAGCATCAAGTGTGCATCTTTATCTGGTTCTCAAATGCTCCCCAATTTACTTCTTTCTCAAAGTAAAAAAAGGAGCATTTCTACCACCAGATTGCACTCTTTATCCTGCAGTAATAAGCAGAACCACCACCAAATTAGTTTTGCTAGGAAGGATCTATGCAGATTTCATGTTGGTGAGTATTAGTAGCCAACTTATAGACCACCAACCAGTGTAAGGTGTCATGCAGGAGTGGAGGTATGTGTTCCTCTGTGAGTACTAGATCATCTAAGCCTACCACTATATACAACAGACAAGCACATATAGCTTTGAAGAACAAAGATGAATATGTCAAATTATTTGTCCTTTCCGACATTTCAAGGTATTGAGCTCAGAATCATGATTTGGTAAGACTAGTGTATGTCCTATGCAGCATTTGGAGGGTTGGAAGTGTATATGCAGTGTATATATTCATCAGAATGGAAAAAGGCAATGAATAATTATGTTTTTATGTCAAAGTATTATTAAATTTAATGGTACAATATATTTTTGACAGTTTGAACTGTATTAAAAATACATCAGCTACCTGTATGGTAAAGAAAATTATTACTTTTCATACTATAGTCTACACAGACCAAAATAAAAAGTTGATATCTTGAGAAACTCGTTTAACAGTGGGTTTACCATGCCCTATTCTGAGAGGACATTTTTTGACGGAAATGACCCTTCTGTCTTCCATGCAAGCTCACGAGAACAAAAATTGACATAACCTTACAGGGTTTTTTTTATTTTAGTTCTATGTTGTCAAGAGTGTCTTAAAGTTCCAAATATGATTGGTGTATCTGCTCAAACATGCACAAAATTTTGATGAGACGGCGTTTTTATCAATAAATGGCACATAATTACTTATTTTGAAGAAAAAAAATATGTTTCAAATATTTTTTTTGCTGTGACTGACAGGTGTAATAGGGACCAACATTTTGGAATGATGGCATTGATGTATACATGTATTGTGTGTGATTAAATAGGCCATAATATGGGTTTAAGCTCGATGTACCATGATTGTAAAACAACCCTAATCTTGGTTAGTAGACTAAGGATGTCAGTCATTTTAGATTTTTTGGCAATTAATTGAAAAATTTACTTTACTGAAATAGCTGATTATGCAGTGACAACAATGCTTGAAAGGAATTATTAAATAATTTGAACAAAGTTTATAACTTTCTTTCAACAAATAAAATTATATGTTTAAAATCTGTTTTAGTCAGAATAAATAATTGCTCCCTCAAAGTCTACTAACCGAGATTAGTGCACTGACCGATACTCGTGAAATCCACTACAGATCTGATTGCAGATCTTGTAGGCCGATCTAGCCAACAAATGTCAAGATCTACATAGTTCTATGTACTCTCTCAATGTTTTTTCTGTTTTTCTTTAGGTCTACCGCATAAGCTTTTGGTGCGTTTAGTTCCATGGTTTCTGGTAGAGCTTGAATGTGAATGTTTTTTACTAGTAGAATGTCCATGCTCTGAGTTCTTACTAAATGAAGGAGGCAATACTGTGGTTAATTTTACCTCGCTAGTTCATTCTCCTATCGCACTAAAGACATATATTTCCGGTATACTGATATACACAACCGACTGCGTTCATCTTCCCCAGATGTCAACATTTCTGGTAATCTCAACTCGAATCAAGCAGTTTGATTGACAGAGCCTTAGCTGTAGCACAGCTCAGACTCAACCTATCAAGCTGATTGATTTCAAGCACAATATTCAAGTACTTTGAAACAAATTTTTTTTACAAATATTGGCAATATTGGTGTACACGGTGGTGTATTAGGCCATAAAAATAGTGTTTGGTTCAGACATTTTTTTTAAATTTATGCTCGAGGGTGGTGGTTTTTTCTCAATATGATTGTTAATATGGAATAGAAATCTTGATTCAATCTTGCAATTTGATCCATATTTAGCATTAAAACGAAATGAAAATTAATTCTTGTTGGGTTGTTTTTGTTGGACAAAAAGTGGTAAGATCTGGAGTTGCTTCAACAGAAGGCTTGTCACTCATGCACATTGCTAGACTTATGTTCACACGTCTACAAACGTAAATTTGCCCTTTTAGAGACGGGCAGCTGTTAAAAATAGTCCTTTTTTCTGCCTGAACCTTTTTGCTCTGGGAGAAAAACTACGGTATACCCCTTTTATTGTTTTGAGTCACATATCAGACACGCCAAGTGATATTGTACCTTTGGACATCTGCGTGATTTCATAAAATACGTTTACAAATTTACAATATTTTCCGTAAATGGCTTCATAAGTTGACAAAACTTCCGCATGTACTCTGAAAATTTTGTCAACTTTTGACTTTATTTATGAATAATATTGTAACTTTTGTAAACGTATTTAATGAAATTACGCAGAAGTCCGAAGGTACAAAATCACATGGCGTGTCTCATACATTTTTCAGTGGACAACTCACCTCGGAATCTTGTAACTCGTCGAGTCGATACAAATCGACAAGAGTGATATCCCTTGATGCTGGGTAATCTCGTGGAACCCTCAGTGTGAACAGTTTGCTATTTTTGCCGACTAGAACACGCAGTAGGCTCTGTTGCTCGATCCAATCCACGAAATGGCTGAAATTAGATGCGTCATAGTAACTAATGAAATGGTTGAAATTACACAGGTTAATAATAGTATCAAAATGGTTCAAATTACATGTGTTATAATAAGCAAGAAAATGGTTAAAATTACGCCTGTCATAATAAGTAACGTAGGAATTATTTAATGAACAGTTTCTTATATTGAGGGCAATGTGCAATAAAATGACAAAACTAAACTTATGGCGAGCATATAACTATTAGCAAACAATGTAGGCAGGGATTCCGCTGGCGATCGCCACTTTCGCAATTGGCGATAAAAATAAACAATCAGCGATAAAAAATTACAATTTTCGAAAAAAAAAAAAAAAAAAAAAAATTTAAACTTGGAAAAGTCGCGGGAATACTGGACGAGGCCTTCCGGCCTTCGTCCAGTATTCCGCGACTTTTCCAAGTTTAAATATTTTGTTTTTGTATTTTTTTTCGAAAATTGTAATTTTTTATCGCCAATTTTTTTGAAGTAGCGATTTTTTTATTTTCTCCAGCGAAATCCCTGTGTAGGTCAGTATCAAGCCACATTTACATGTAATCGGAGAGATTGACCTCATGGCTTTTGTGACCCGTTTAGTGTTTAGTTTTGTGGCCTGCTCACCATTCAGTCAGTGAACGAGATGGACGTGGCCCACATGTCGGGCCGCCAAGGCTTTGATAGTATCCCGAAAAACTTTAACGTTAACGCAACAGCTACGGTCATATAATGTGAAACACGCCATGTGATTTTGTACCTGCGGACATCTGCGTAATTTCATGAAATAAGTTCATAAAATTTATAATATTTTTCGTAAATGGCGTAAACAGTAGACACAATATTACATACAGTACATACAGAATGATATTCCGCATGTACTCGGAAAATGTTGTCAACTTTTGACTTTATTTATGAAAAACATTGTAAATTTTGTAAACGTATTTCATGAAATTACGCAGTTGTCCGAAGGTACAAAATCACTTGGCGTGTCTCATATTAGACACCTGGGACCCGTTTCACTAAACTGTGTAGGACTAAAATGTTCGTAAGTGCAAATTTAGGATCGTCCGGAAATTTCAATTGATGGATTTACATTTATTGAGCATAGGCTGCATATGCAGCCTATGCTCAATAAATGTAAATCCAATAATTGTTTACAAGAAAACATTGTTAATGTGATATTTCCAGACTATCAGAATTTTGCACTTACGAACATTTTAGTCTTACAAAGTTTAGTGAAACGGCCCCCAGTCGTGTGCTAGCAGATCAAGGCTAGACTGGCCACAAATGTGCCAAATTCACCAAAATGTCTAAGCATACATATACTTATCTAGCTAAGTATACTTTGAGGGAGTAATCATTTATTTTCCCCAAAACGCACTTCTCATAAAATTATAGAACTAACAATTGCATATATTTGATGATTAAAAGTATACAGAATTATTAAATTCAGTATATGGCTGTGATAATAACTTTGGTATAATAAAAATTACTAAATTTATCCTTAACTCTTTGCATGCTAGCGGTGAAAATAACATCCAACAAATTATGAGTATGTTTCTTATTTCTCTCTGTAAATATGTCATTAGAATTGCGTCCGCTGGAATATTCCAAGACATATTCATGATATGTATAGGAAGAAATAAAAGAAAATACAATGAATTGTCGTCTGCTATTTTTGAACTATTTATAGCCCACAAATTTCCCAGCATGCAAAGAGTTAAATTGAAAAGTGTACTTTACAGCAAGATATGTATACTTTGCAATTTTGGTGAAATCGGCTACTGTGCCAAATCTGGCGGAATCAGACTCTACCCGCCTTACTTCTCACACAGCGAATCGAGTTCGAACAACATCGGGCATCTTTGTAGCCATCGCTCCTGGACAGTCCGCACCAAATATGGAATGTCGTTTGTCGCCATGGCAACGTCCAACAGGTCCTTAATCACAAGGTGAGACGAGTCTGTCTGAAATTATCCAACGGTGAAACCAGAGCTCCAGTTAAGGTGCGTAATTTGGAGGTAAATTTTGTTATTTCTCCATCAAAAATGGCAAGTTGAGAGTGCTTTAGAATCGTCTCATTGAGGACTCCCAACTTGCCATTTTTGATGAAGAAATAACAAAATTTCACCCCAAGTTGGTCAAATTACGCACCTTGACTGGAGCTCTGGAAACACTAGTAAATCACCAACTCCAATATGGAGCATAGCCGTCAACTGTTCAATGAGTTTGTTGTTTTTGTTTATTGGGGTTTAAAAGCCTGTCAACATATATGGTCATTTAAGGCCGGGTTAATGGGTTTAGTACTAAATCCCATATATTACCTGTACAAGTACATGTACATGTTCAAGTACATGTACAAATGGGGGGAAAATCCCAAAATCATAACTGAATATTTACAATAAAAAACAAATATATATTCAGCCCTGAAATAGAATAATCCTGATCTGATGCCAGGTCCTCGCTACACCAGAATCACTTCCCCCTCCCAAAAGCAGTAGGATCAGTAATAATCTGACAGCTTTTATAATGGGCAATAACCAGATTAAACTCCCAGGTAACAAAAGAGCCAACGATAAAAACATACCCGAGGGCCCCAAACCAGGCAAATCGTGATTCCTATAAGGACGAATTTGCTTGGCTGACAGTGCATCACCCTAATTATGTATTCGTATTATGCGCTAACATTATGTCAAGCAAACACAATGTAGACGTCATTGTGTTTTGATCGTCATTAGAAGCGTCAGTGACTAAGTAAAATTACTGCAATATAGTAATATTCAACTAGATGCAGAGCTCCAGATAAGCTGCGAATTTGCTTAAATACACAATTTAAATTGCCAACAAGAGTTCCGTAAGTCACAAAATACGCCCGTCGAATATGGGCCAGACAGCGAAGATGCGGAAATGTGAAGCTGTCACCAAGGCAAGAAACATTAATGAGAATTTGAAACTGTATATCATTATTTCTTCATCTCAAAGACGTGTGTATAGTTTCAGAACGATCGACTGAAAGGATTCAGAGGAGTGTACACAAAATATGTACCCTATATAGAATTGTATACAAAAATGTAATTAAAAAATGGCTAAGTTAAAAAGGTGATATTTTTGTTAAAAACTATTTTGTCAGCATAAAAACACCAAGGTGCACATCTTCAATATGTGTAGAAGACGTGTGTATAGTTTCAGATCGATCGACTGAACGGTTTCGGAGGAGTTGTGTACACAAACTCTGTACCGTATATATAATTTTATAGAAAAATGTAGAAAAAATGTCTAAGATAAAAAGGCGATATGTTTGTTAAAAAATATTTTTCGCATAAAAACACCAAGGTGCACATCTTCAATATGTGTAGAAGACGTGTGTATATTTTCAGATCGATCGACTGAACGGTTTCTGAAGAGTTGTGTACACAAACTCTGTACCGTATATATAATTGTATTGAAAAATGTAAAAAAAAAAAATGACTATTTAAAGTTAAAAAGGCGATATATTTGTTAACAAATATTTGTTCGGCATAAAAACACCAAGGTGCACATCTTCAATATGTGTAGAAGACGTGTGTATAGTTTCAGATCGATCGACTTAACGGTTTCGGAGGAGTTGTGTACACAAACTATGCACTTTTTCTGTCAGCCGCACGCCCGCCCGCCCCGCGATAAAACATAATACGTACCATTTTTTAAAAACGGTCGTATAAAAACCCAATTGAAATCAGAAGTAGCGAGTATCAACAAGAGCTGTAGGAGAACAGCATAGCTCGACTACGAGGGTTGTCGATGTACACATAGCTTGACAAACAAGGTGGCCGCGGCCTGCATAAAAACCTTAACCAAGGTTGAGTAAAAACCTTAACCAAGGGAAATTAAGTAAGTAATTCAAGGTTAAATGTAGGTTAATGTCAGATATAGGTCAGGGGTTATTGATGTACATGACTAGGAGATGAATTTGTCCAAGTATGGTTGGTGTAGGGCCAGGAGTATTCCATCTACAAGCTTGACTAAAAACCTTAACCAAGAAGAATTAACTAAGTAATTCAAGAGGAAATGTAGGTCAAGGTCAAATATAGATCAGGGGTTATTGATGTAAAAGGTTGTCCAAGTATGGTGAATTCAGCTTTAGGATTTCCATGGATGTTACTGGTGTACCATCCGGTATCGTGATAGGATTCCAGGAATCATCTTCATGGGACCAACCAAAGTCAGCAGGATCAATTTGTGGAGGGTCTGCATCCAGTGAGTGCAAGTGCAAGTGCAAGTGTGGACACTGGTCATTTTCGAAATATGCTGCATTAGTTGGTGGCAGATATTTAAGTTTCGGTGCTGATGCCATGCTTCACTCCACCTTTGAGGACAACATCATTCTACGAGCCTCTGTGGTAGAACTGCACTGTGGAAGCCTATAGCAGTCGGGAACAAACGGCGCCACCTCTTTAAGAACATAGTCAATATGCACTTTGGCGACTCCGAGGTTTGCCAGCATGTATTTTATACTGCGTAACACCTTTAATGCTGATATGTTTCCGATTCCAAAGAAACAGGCAACTGTGTCACACACTGTTAGCCCATGCATACGGCGAAGATATGGAACAATGTCACGATGCTAGGCATCATTAATGGCAATTACATCGCGTACCTTGGCCAGTACTACCATCATGACATGACCAGACAAGTCATTGTAATTATAAAATTGGAGAAGCAGAATGAATATGTCCGTGTCGTCAGCAACAATGAACGAGGATCTGGCACCGATGTAAGAAGCTTGTTGTACAATCAGTGTATCTACCTCTTCATGCGTTGGTCTCATGTCGTGTATCTCAGTGAGAACACCGTTGTTGACTTCAATTGGTACAGTGTCTTGGCCAATCATCAGCAACTTGTGAGTAGTATTGATGGATATGTCTGGATTTTCCCGGATATCATTACCGTAAATATCAGCTCAATCAGGGCCTTATTCTTTGTGACTGTCAAAATCACTCTCTGTTGATTGCCTAAGAATAAATTTTCGACTCACCCCTATTTCTGGACCCCCTCGTGTAGAGTCCTCGGTACTGCTTTTGCCATGCCTATCAAACACGGGATATACGTCTGATTGTTTCAGGTGACTGCTCCTTCAATTCGCCCAGAAACTTTCTCCAGGAGAGCTTCATTATATGCCTTATGATCCCTCTTGGAATGCGTAGATCTGCACAAATATGCCGGTCTCCATCGGTTAGGACGTTTCAAGTCTTTCCGTATGTTACATACATGTCCACAATACAAAAAATGAAGGCGGAAATCAAAGGAAGACTGTGATCGGCGAACATGCTTCGCTGGGACGGTTGTGGAATCATCCCGCATCAGTTTGAAAATATTGAAGTACATGTATACCGCGAAACACAGTTTCTATGAAAGGACATTTGTAAATTCTCATCTGCGTTCAGTTGTAATTCCAATGCTTCATGGAGCCTGTCTCCGTATATCTTGCTGGCATTTATTATGTAATGTATTTGTGCGGGTCCAGTATTAGTGGAGCACGGGTTACTTTGTTGACATTCTTCGCCATACGGAAACTTGAATAAACATCCTTCAGACATGTTTAAATCTTTATAGTGTAGTTGTAGCTGTAGTTCAACGTCAGAGTAAGTGTCTCATGGAAGGAGATATGTTAAATGTAGCATGACACATAATTCAGATGGCCATCTGGAATGTGTAAATGTGCTGGAATATGTTACACAGGTCATGCTTCTATACATCGTTACGTTATTTCGATCACGAAACAGAAACCGTGTGAAGCAATAAATTAAGTCATATTATATTAGCATCCGTTCACAGGAAAACATGATGGTTATATTATATATGGCAGCCATCTTGGATTTTTCAAGGTATGTATCTGTTTAATTAGGCTTATGAAGTATTTTAGATATGCAAATATGAAGTTTTATCAATTCATATGCCATTTTGCCTAGTATATATTGATGATAAACAATTTTGCACAATTTTGTATGTATATGGCGGCCATCTTGGATTTTAAATATGCTTGAATTTGTAATGCTCAGCAGTTGCCATTATATTTACTCACAAAGTGAAATATTATTAAACACTTAATGTCCATTTTCTGTAAACTATTATGTGATTTCTCAATTTTATTCATATATGGCGGCCATCTTGGATTTCTCAAAATTCCCAAGGGTGACAACTCCACATCACCCGGGATATCATTACACATGCCCTAACCAACGATAATCAGCAAATAAAAAAACTTTAACCGAGAATTTTGGGTCACCACCCGATTCCTCCAGACTACAAATATATATTACAGCTTCAACATATTTTGCTATGCTTATGCAGTAAACATTATTTTATATCCGTGTAACCAAAATATGGTTACAGTAGTTTAATGGGTGTTTTATTGTTCGACACTGGTCTATGAACCCTTACTTTCAGCAAAATTATATTACAGCTTCAACTTATATTGCGGTGCTTATGCAGCAACCAAATATATATTTCCATGTAATCAAAAAATGGTAGTTTTGAAGGTAATCTATAATTTAAGCATTGTACAGTTGCATAGGCACCACTCCACTGTACTGTGCCCATGCTATACAGCTTTATGCCTGCATATACTATAAAAAAAAACACTTGTTTATAGGGTGTAAACGGTCTATGAATCATGACGGTCAAAAGAAGTATTCATTACATCTTTAGCGTATTTTGTTATACTTATGTAGTGTTTATGCAATAAAGATATTAAATTTATTGGTGTTCTAATGGTTGTAACTGGTTATGAACTATTACGGTACGCAAGAGGATTCATTAGCTTCAACTTATTGTGTTATGCTTATGCGGTGCTTATGTAATAAAGAGATTTGATTCATTGTAACCACAGCTTCAACTTAATTTGCTATGCTTATGTAGCAAAAATTAATCAAAATATTTGTGACAGTAGTTTTAAATTTTTGTTGAATAACTCGGCCTATTTTTTTGTACGTAGGATATAAGAGTCCTGTGTTTATGCAATTTTATTTTATATCTATGCTTTTTCAATACTATTTGATTCATTGGTTGTAACCGGTTTAGGAACAACTATGGTCAACGAAAGGATTCATTATAGCTCCAACCTAATCTTCTTATGTTTATGCTGTGCTTATGCTATAACATATTTGTACTGTGCTAACGCAAAATAAATGTTTATATATTGGGTGTTTTTTGTAAACGGTCGATGAACCACTTCTGTCAGCAAAGGTTTAATTACAGCGTTGCTTATTTTGCTATGCTTATGCAAACAAAATATATTTATTTTTTACTACAAATAGCACATATTATTTCTGTTAATCAACATCCCGTAATTATAGGGATAGTTACATTTTGTCATCTACGGTTTCATCTTTGAGTTCATTAAACACGTCAACCAGCCATCAACCAAACAAACACCCCAGTAAAATCCACACTGTATATAGAGATGTGACAAAAAAAAATCCAAGTAAGGGTATACAATATGATTGATTGAGTTGTGTTTGATAAATTTTGTAAATTGCTCATGTGTAACATGTGTCGGTCATAATTATTTTCATATCTATGCCTATCATAACTGTCACATGAGGTATTGATCACAATAATTTATATTACATCTCTAGTCGCAAAACCAGTAAGCAATCATAAAGGCGAACCTGCAACGCGACTGTTCCAAAAAGGTACAAGAGGGTATAGTATATACAAAATTAGCTAATATCTTATGGTTGTAATGTGGCATGTGAGCAAATTTGTGGTAAAGTGGCATGTGAGCAAATATATATAGTGGTTAAAGATGGGAAATCGATGTTATACTTGACAAGGTAATCATGGTTAACAGGAGTTGCATGTTGTATTGTCAACATTTACGGTAGGTAGCATAATGTAAATCAGGCTGGTAGGGTTGGGTGGGTGTTTGAATGCTGGAACAATCACGTTACTTATCTACATTCATCGATTATAACATATTGTATGTTACAATAATATAATGGATAATGTCAAACTAATATAAACTTTATGCAGGTGTTTTATGAATAAATTTAAATGTACCATGATCACACTTGAACAAGTTACAACAGGGTTCCCGTGGGTGGTGGTCGGGCGAACGAGACGGTGTAAATTAACTGTTGGGGTTCCTCCTTATAGGAATCACGATTTGCCTGGTTTGACCCTCAGGTACGTTTTTATATTTGGCTCTTTTGTTACCTGGGAGTTGAATTGGGTTATTGCCCATTATAAAAGTAGTAAGATTATTACTGATCCTACTGCTTTTGGGAGGGGCCAAGTGATTCTGGTGTAGCGAGGACCTGGCATCAGATCAGGATTATTCTGATTTCAGGGCTGAATATATAGTTTTGTTATTGTAAATATTCAGCTCTGCTTTTGGGATTCCCCCCCCCCCCATTTGTATATGTACTTGGAACATGTACATGAACTTGTACAGGTAATATATGGGATTTAGTACTAAACCCATTGACCCGGCCTTAAATGACCTTAGCTGTTGATAGGCCGTTAAACCCCAGCAAACAAACAACCGGGTTCCCACTGGTCCTTAAATTCCTGGAAAGTCATGGAATTTGGAAAAATGGATTACAGGCCTGGAAAGTCATGGAATTTGCTTCTTTTTCTGAAAAGGTCATTTAAAGTAATGGAATTTGTATTCCAGTCCAATGTTTGGTGTAATTATGGAAAGTTCAGTGCAATTTCAGGATTAATTCTCGCTATAAAAGTTAACATGATATTTTGATCTGTCTTTTATATTGTCTGTAAGTGCTCCTGGCACCAAATCAGGATTTTGTAAATTCAGAGCTGAATTACTACTGCTCTCCCCAACACAGGTGTATTCCAGGCTTAAAAGTTATGAATCGATAAGCCGTAAAACATTGTTTCATTATCATCATCCACGCAAATATGGGTTCTTGAATTTCGAAGAGGTCCTTGAAAGTCATGGAAAAGTCATGGAATTTGGTCTTACCAAAAGAATGGGAACCCTGTTACAAATCAACAGAAGTTAAACAATAAAAACAATTACATTGTAGATATACCAAACAGATGCCAAACTATATGTTATTCATGGAAATAGTAATAGGATAAATAAGGTGATCACAGTGTGATATGGTGATAACACCGTGACAGATCACCGTAATCATTAGTGTAACTATTAGACCAATAGTAGTTATAGAATCAGGTTAGGAGATCAACACTTCAGTGTTTGATACTGTGCTTATGCAATAAAAAGCAAAGCTACCATTTGTACGGATTAAATACGAAGTTGAAGCTGAATCTTGTGTATGTAACATTGACAAAGAGATACTATGTATTTGGTGATCCTATGTTGCTTTCAAATGGCATCTTAGTTTCTATGTTGTGTAAAGACGTGTTTTACTGTGCCCTAACAAACACCTTTACCAGAAATTGCATTGATTATTGGTTGATGAAAAAATGGCTACAATATATTTTTCTCGTCAATACACATATACCATGCTCATTTTAAACCGTTAGAAATGAGATTATACTATATGTTTATGGGTTGTAACAAACCTATTTGGACCTTATTTTAAATCATGCATTACCTTGAGAAGTATATTGTGACATTTGATCGAAGTCACGTATGTAACATTGACAAATATGCCAAGCAATACTTTGTTAGAGACTGGATGCTTATTACTATGTGGCAACTGGAATTTCTTCTTGTAAGACAATAAACTGTCTATAGATTGTTAACAGTTTATACAGAAAATGTTTTGATTAACGTGTAATAAATAAATAGATTGCAATAATAGATTCTTGTGAATGTCACATGCACATTTTTCAGGTTTATTTATTTATGGTAGTAATAAGTTTACATGAGCAGTTTATAGTTTGCAACCATCTCATTATCACAAAATTTCATTTAAATCCACAATTTGATAATTTAAAATACCCTGAATACTCCATTGCAACATATTTAAGGTACTGTAACATGTTGTTGTCAATGTTACGTACATATCATATACCTTCCTTTATTTATACAGCACATAGCTCTACATGAGCTATTTACAACTTAATAATAAACCTACAGGGACAGGATTTATTTTATAAACTTTTTATAAAGCAATTATTATCATGAACGGACTGTTTCAACATTTGAGGCAATTGATGTATGTAACAATTTTGTCAATTTTGTCAATGTTACATACACATTATTGAAATTTCTTTACTTATGTTGTAAAAAAGATTATAAAAGATGTTTGGTTTGTAACAAATCTATTAGGAGCACCTTTTTGTTAAATGCATTGAGTTTTCTTATATATTGCCATGACCAGTCCGTTAAAACACTTTGATCTGATTTACAGCAGTATGTAACATTTTGACATGAAAAACATGAAAAACTATACCTATTATAATTTTTTTCTAACTTGCCATATCCTCTATGTTTTGGTGACAAAATTGAGAATTTGCTGATTTCTAACAAATTTAGTAAAATAAACCTGGCTGTTTTACATGAAGCAACTTCTGCGTATGTAACAATTTGTTGACAATAAATATTATAAATATAGTTTTACCATTTTTGTTTCTTTTAAGATAAAACAAAAATCTTACTTGCATCATAACACTCACCGCCAGATGGTTCAATAGGTCAGTAAAGAAATTAATCAGGTTCCATATGCTAAGCTACTGGACTGGTTAAACGTATGTAACAGGGTTTGACAAGAAAATGTTACATACACACACTAATTTTGGTTATATTTTTTTCAATGGTCGGACAAATTATTTTTTGTACTGAAATAGAGTTAGACTGCTCACAGATACGTACGATCTCTTTCGACGCAATGAAAAGGGCAAGATCAATATGAAATACTTGCACATACTAGGACATGTTAAAAATGTCCCCCTTTTTCACATAAAAAGTGTGAGATACATACATATTGAAGAACTGTACAGCTTGTTCAATCAACTTCAATAACCTATTTGTTGGTACTGCTAGATAGTCCATATGTGTATTCATATAAAAGAAGTCGTAAAAGTGTTCCATCTCAACATTTCTCTTTTTATGTAGTGTTTAAATGGAAATGACAAGAACAATATGCATTCTCCAGAATAGCGAATTCTTGCCCATATACATAGTAAGTATATGGTAATCATAAGCCATATTGAAGTTATTAACCATACTGAAGAAGTTTATTGATAAACATTTGTTCATGACAATCTTGATATATCATTTAAAAAATTGTTTATGTAATAAACTGTATGTATTCAAAAAATGTGCTGCTGTACAAGATTTCATGTATTCAAAAAATCTGCTGCTGTGCAAGATTTCACCTGGAGTCACGTCGTATCACAATTTTAAACATACACAACATTCATTATAGTTTTTATTTATTCTTTCTGTCATCTCCCGAGCCATGCAGAATGTTATATCTTGTTAACATCCAGGGCTTGAAACTAAGCAAAAATATGAACTAGATAGCCGGGCTAGTAAGATTTGAAATTTACCAGCCCTTTCAAGTTTCTGCCAGCCCTTACGTCGCGTTGTCTTCATCTGAATTTTTTTTTAGCTGTACCATAAGTAGCAATTCAGTTGTGCAAACAATACCTATTTAATTGTAATATTAATTATGTCTCTGGACCAATTTACATTGCTTGCTGTAGATGAAAAGGACTCGTTTTTTAGTTGTTCATATGTCTCGCCATGGCAGTAAACATATTATCTCTGGCTTGTACAAAAGCCAACAATAATCCAGTGGTGTTGCTGTTGTTACATCAAATCTGTCTGGAATGTTGGGCCCTGTGTTTTCGGTGAGGTCTTCTATTGCAAATATAAATAACAAGTATGTCATACTTTTTATTTTACTATCTTGACAGTCAGCACTAATTTATTTGTATTCCCATTATACGGTTCTGTGTCGTTTGAATGACTGTGTGCAAGCTGTACATTTATTTCCAGCAAATGGAATTAATATACACTATATAAATTCATGAAACTGTTGAAAACAGTATATTTTATTGCTCATGGCCGTCAACAGACATTATCCCATATTATCATTAATTTATATTAACCAATTAATATATGTAAAATGATATAAAACAATGAAATTATCACTTCTCACAAATTTATTTTTAGGTCCGACACTGTGTGGTGGCGACTTGCTCGGGTGTCAACCGATAAGACCACTATTCTTTCACCTTAAAACTCACTTTCGATCGTAAATCAATGTAATTTTTTTGTTGAAATACATTCTCAATTGAATATACATGTATTCAGTGTTTCTTGCCAGTTTGGATAACTTGGAAGTTGCATTTTCAAAAACACATACGCATACTCGTTTCATCAAAATCAAGTGTGGTTCTATTCTTAGTTACTCTATTTCCTATTTAGGAAAGTGTAGTAACCTTTGTGAATAAATTAATTATAAATGTCTGAAGTATCCAATGAAAAAGTCCCAACAGATGACGCTAGCGTGGGAAAACTGCTACACATTATATTGAGGGGCGGTCATTATGAGCCTGACTAGCGGCGTGCGTTGTGTTCTTGAGCAAGACACTTTATCCACACTGCTCCAGCTCACTCAGCTGTAAATGGGTACCGATAATTCGTAGTTGCTCTGTAAATACGAATTACCGGCTTCTTTCAAAAATCTCTACCTCCGTTCTTTCTCCCATTCTTGGGAGACGGCATGCAAGATCAAAGAGCAAGTGCCGCCATTAAATATAAGCTAAAAAAAAAAAAAAAGGAAACAAACGAACGGTATCGATTCACGATTCGGACGCGTGTAGTTTCAAAACGCGATATTTTATAGGCTATTGGCATGCAGACCAATGATATTTGACTTTAGGATTGCTATTCACCAAAGGGACGCAGCTTAATTACAACAATTTTCACCGACACATTTTTGTAAACAAACACAGCTCGATGACTTTCACTTCATGTTCTAAACTAGTAAAGGCATATCAGCTGGGTTTTTGAGCTCACCTGAACGAAGCTCATGTGAGCTATTGTTACAGCAATGTGTCCGTCGTCGTCGTCCGTCGTCGTCGTCCGTGAACATTTTCAAACGTCTTCTCCTCGGTAACCATTGGGCCTATAGTCACCAAACTTCATGGTCATGGTCCTTATGTAGGGGGATTACAAAATTGTCAAAATGACGTCATTACGTAATCCAAGATGGCCACCGTCTAAAAATAGCACAAATTCTTCAAAAAATCTTCTTCTCAAGAACCGCCAACCGGATTTGGACAAAACTTGGTAGAAATGATCGATGTACAATGCTCTTTCAAAGTTGTTAAAATGGTGACCCCGGGGTCAAAAATGGACGTGGCCCGTGGGGTCAAATTGGAGTAAAATTTTATTTTTGACCGAATATAGTCATGTTATATATCAAATCGAAGGTATCAATGAGGCGATCACTCTGGTATATTTTTTGTCGAAATCGGAGTGTTATGTCATCCAAGATGGCCGCCGAAATGTCAAAAGGTCTTTCTTTTATTAGAGATTTCAAAATTCTTCTTCACATGAACCGCTTGGCCCATGGTAGCCAAACTTAAAAGTTATGGTCCATGGTTGAAGCATTTTCAGATTTGTTAAAATGGAGGTCATCGCTAATCCAAGATGGCAGCCGTCTAAAAATAGCATAAATTCTTAAAAAATCTTCTTCTCATGAACCGCTGGCCGGATTTCGACTAAATTTGGTAGAAATGATCGACTTACAATGCTCATTCAAATTTGTGAAAATGGTGACCCCGGGGTCAAAAATGGGCATGGCCCGTGGGGTCAAATTTTATTTTTGACTGAATATGCTCATGTCATATATCAAATTGAAGGTATCGATGAGGCGATTGCTCTTGTGCAATATTTGTCGGAATCGGATGATTATAACATCCATGATGGCCGCCAAAAGTTCAATTTATTCGAGATTTTGAACGTCTTTTTCTCAGGAACCACATGGCCGATGCTGGCCAAACTTCATAGGAAGTTAAGATCCTTGGGTGAAGCATTTTCAGATTTGGTAAAATGAGAGTCATCGCTTAATCCAAGATGACCGCCATCTAAAAATAGCACAATGAACACATGAACTCAGTGTCACATTCTCCTCTGGTGTTATTGGAGTCAGGTGAGCGAATTAGGGCCATCATGGCCCTCTTGTTTACTCGCCACGCGAGCTGGTCAGACGTAACAAATAACCAGCCCTTACTAAAATCTTCTAGCCACGGGCGAGCGGGTGATCGTTAGTTTCAAGCCCTGACATCCATCCATCATTAACCAATCATCACACATTTTTTTCCAGACTAGTCTATTTATGAAAATAGTGTTTTTTTCTAAAAAATATGGAAATTACTTGAAAGTTACGAGCCGGCTCATCTGGATCTACACTGTTAGCAAACGCCGCTGTAGAGGGCTGTAGTGTTGACCTGGGTCTACGTGATGTGGGGTAGTAAGGGTGTCTGGCACCGGATCATGGTACTATCTCAGTGTTGAATGTTTTTATTGTCATTCTGTTTTGAATGTACAGTTGTCGCCCCCTCTTGTCCCATACAGGTACATTTTCGTCTGTACATTGGCTGTGACTGGAGAAATGGGGGCTTATGGGTGTTGCGACCAGTGTAGATCCAAATCAGGCTGTGCATCCGCACAGTCTGATCAGGATCTGCGCTGTTCGACATTCCATCTGGGAAAAACATATGTTGTGCTTCTAACAAGCAATATAGATCGTTTTCAGGCTACATGAGTGTGCTATTTGACCAGGAGCTACACGGGCCACAAATCCCATAAGCCCCATTTCTCCAGTCACAGCTGCCTATGGCCATGTTGTTGAACATTTGTAAAACCCCAAACACTGGAAACAGAAGTTGTTGTCTGCTGTTCTAGATTTTGTATTCATTCTCAATAAAAATATAGTTTGCCAGCACTTTAGAATCATTTCCTCTTCTAAAGTGCTATTAAACCATGTTTTTGATGAGAAAAATGGAAAATAGAATACAAACAGCAGACGACAAGATTTATTTCAACACTGTAAGGGTAAATCAACATTTCAGCGAGACGCGGCGATGCACAGGCGACAGTTAGCGAGCCTCGATTTATTCCTGGAGAGTGCCAGACATCAGTTGTCACTGATCATGACCTCTGAAACAGTGACCTCTGAAACTGTGAACTCTGAAACTGTTAACTCTGACCTCTGACCTCGTGAATTGTGACCACAACAGAAGAATTCGTCGATAAAAATATTAACTGGAAGGTAGTAAACACACATTATTTTCAAAGCACAATAAGTTCTAAACTAAGAAATTTTCAATACAAATTTCTAATGAAAATTGTAGCAACAAATGATTACTTGTACAAATGTAACATAGTAAATTCTACTTTGTGTGACTTCTGTACCATGGCCGAGGAAACAAATAAACATCTATTCTGGGAATGCAGTAAAAGTCAACATTTCTGGTCACAAGTGGGTTCCTTTTTAAAGGATCATTAATGTTACATGTAACCTAGATTGGCATTTAATAAGTTTTGGACAGTATGAACAGAACAATATATTCTTAAACCTGTGCATTATATTTGGAAAATATTTTATATATTCTTTTAAATTAAGGAATACAGAACCAAACTTTTCTGATTTTAAAAGCTATTTAAAAAACCCAAAAGATATTGAGAGAGCAATAGCCATAAATAAAAATAAAGTTGCTACACATGAACGAAAGTGGGACGGAATACAACTAGAATAACAATACATTATGTACATATAATGCCCTTGTTTCATAGAGACCCGAAGTAGAAGACATACTAATGCATATTACGACATTGCTCGATCCAAATCTATCAACTCCTTCCACCTCTCTCTCCTTTTCTATATTCCCTCTATCCTCAACTCTACTTCTAAAATCCTTATAACCATTAACATTCTCAAATACATTCATTTATCTATGCATGTCAATTCACATGGATACAGGTCAAAGTACATGACAATAATAATTGTACTGTATGTATGTGTATGTATATATATGTATATATGTATATATATATATATATATATGTGTGTGTGTATATGTATATATATATGTGTGTGGATGTGTATATATCTACATGTTGAAATTAAATTGTGTTTATACATGATTATATCTGAAAATAAAAACAAAAGAATCAGAAGTGCAGATCGTGAAATTAGCGATACAAGCACAGGTTCTTGAAGAACGGTTCATATTTCGATGTTTTATGGGTTATTTCGGCATATCTGGTGGTTTGGGTGGATTGTTCCCAACATACAATTTACGTCACCTACCGCGAGGTATTTACGCATATAAGTACGGTAATTTGGGTATTTTTACAGTATAAAGGGATAGTTCGGAACGGTGAACGTGTAGATTATTGACGATTTCCGTTGTGTGTAATGAGTGAGCATTAGTAGTTGCACAAAACTATGTAAATTATCCAAAACCAACAAAATCCACTTAAATCCACCAAAATACCCATATGACACCCAACATACTGACCATCTGTTCAAACACATGTGATACAAGTAAGGACAACAAAGAATGAAAGATTCTACAAAGAATGAAGACGGAATTTTTCCACATGTGTATTGCATTGGGTAACCTCTCAACAACAACCACCTTTGGTTGGTTGGTTGGTTGAGAGGATACAAAGGGTAAATTTAACAATAGGTTTCATCCTCACCGGAATCCTGATATCCCTGGTTTGGCTCTAAGGTACATTTTTGGCTTTCTGGTGTGAAAGTTGAATCTGATTATACCCTTATAAAAGTAGTACCGTAAGATTAGTAATAATCCTATTACTTTGCTACTTTTAGGTTGTGGGGCTAAGTGACTGGTGTGGTGAGGACCTGGTGCCAGGTCCAGTTATTCTAATTTCAGGGCTGAATATATTTTTCCCCTGTAAATATTCAGTTCTGATTTTGGGATTTTCTCCCCATCACAACAGGCGACGTATTGTATTCGACCCTGTTAACCCGACCTAAAATGACCTTAGCTGTTGATAGACCGTTAAACACCAATACATCAAATCATTTGTTCTGCTCCATGTCATTTGCCTCTGGAAAACTGGTGTACATCCATATTCTAATGTCATTCCGCAAGGTTTGAAGGGAATACCGCTACTAATGGCTGTTTTGAGCATCAAACTGCCGTGCGTGTAGCAAACAAACGCTGACGTCAAATGTTACTATGGCTGGATTTAATTTAATGGTGTTTAACGGCCTGTCAACAGGTAAGGTCATTTTAAACCCGGTTGACTGGGTCGAATCCCATATTCTAATTTCGAATGCTCTCTTTCAATGTAATCTGATGGTCATACATTACAGGTATATCATTCTTTACAATATATATAGCCTTGGGCACTACTTTGCCTATGTGCGATGAATATATTCCTACGCCAATACGAAGTACGAGGTCCGTCAATTTATAGACCGGGTTAATGGGGCAGAATCCCATATTGGGATGGGGCGCAAATCCCAAAATCAGAATTGAATATTTTCAGAAAAAAAAATATATTCAGCTCTTAAATTAGAATAACCTGACCTGGTGCCAGGTCCTCGCCACACCAGTCACCTAGCCCCACTCCCCAAAAGTAATAGAATTCGTACTAATATTATTACTTTTATAATGGGTATAACCAGATTCAACTCTCACGTACCAGGCAGCCAATCTCCCTGTGGGCCATACCAGGTGTACCGTGTTTCCGGTCAGGACGGCTTCCATCGTTAATTGTACCATTCGCATATTCCCAACCCACCTCCCAATAGAGTGTGACTGGAAGTTCCGCCCTGCCAAAGACTTTCACTTAGCCACGCGAGTCTGTTGTGCGATGGAATCTAGCCGGCTAGCACATATATCATTTCTAATCAAGATATACATCACACGACATGCAGAATAAAAATTAATTACATATTGTTTGCTGATCGAGAGGTAAACATGTTTATCAGTTATTGGGTATGCAGTAAAATATCACACCAAATCAAACCACATGGATGTTTATCCAATACATATACCGTATGTATTATAATAGTAGCCGCCTCTCTAATAGTAGCCCCCTGTCTAATAGTAGCCCCCTCTCTAATACATGTAGTATAATAGTAGCCCCTCTCTAATAGTGGCCCATCATATTTGCATTCTAAATATGTTATGTTCACATACAAAAGCCATTTAAAAATGGCTTTTGTATGTGAAAGTAACATATTTTGATCCCATTGTCCATGTTTTGATCCCCACGAATTGCATAGCCCCGGGGTACTTTTATTAGAATAAATACGGTACTATTATTAAATAAAGAAATAGAGGATCTTACACGAGTGATGATTTAATATGCTATTTATTAAACGAGCTTACTGCTGTCACATGAAACGAGTCTATGCCGAGTTTCTTATGATATCGGGCAACGAGTTGAATATATACATGTATATATATTAAATCAACAGAAATGTTAGATTATATGTATTACATAAGCACAGCACAATGCGACGAAGCTGTAATGACAACCCAGCATGTTTTCTGTACCGGCCTCATCTGCATATTTATCACACTAGTGTATTATTATTTTTATTACACAGTGTTTTATTACACTGCAATACACATATATATCGCAATACGCCTTAATTTGAGGAATTTTATCGCCCTTCAATGGAGCTTTTGTGCACCAGCGTCTGAGAAATTACTTTCATGATTGCAAAACACTAGAATTAGACTAACATGCCACATCTCTAGATCATGTTTAACTTTTATATTTATTATTTGACTTTTATCATTTATTATTTACTTTGCTATAGTAAAGCCATAGTGCTATATCTACACTAGAATGTGTCATGGAGCGCTAACATGTCTGATTTACAGCGGAACATCTCTAAGCAGGCGCGGATATAGGGGGGGGGGGTCCGGACCCCACCCCCTCCCCCCTGCTCCCGGCAAAAAAAATAAATCTACAATACTCAAATAGTTGGATGACTTTTTTCGTGGCCTAGGTGTCAGGAAATCGCATCTGCGGCGATCTGGCATTTAAAAATTTCATGGGGGAGGACCCCCAGACCCCCACCCCCCACTTTACGATTTTGCGCGTGCGGAGGTCGGGTACGCCGAATTTTAATTACAGACCCCCCCCCCCCTGCAATTATTTCTGTATCCGCGCCTGCTAAACCGGACACACTGGGGACCTCCCACGTATCCGGTTTGGAGAGGTTCCACTGTAGATATTAACATTTCACATCAAGATAATTCAACACGTATTTTGTACTTTGGTATATTTTTTTAAGTTGTGTGTGTTACGTATATACACAAGTAGGCTGATATGCTGTAACAATTGACATTGTAAGCAAACGAGCGTCATTCAATAAGCTCTATTAATCCAGATATGTATAATATGTATATATGCGTACGATGTACTCCGACTAATTTATGTTGAAACAAGGATACATGTCTATGCTTATGTCTCTGGTTTAAATAATGAACTATGCCGCCTAGAGTACAGATAACAATAGCCGTAACGATCATTTTAGTTCATTATATGCACATGTTGCTAATGCTATATTGATATATTGTTATTGTTTTTTTTACTGTATGTGTGTTTAAGAATAAATCGTTCTTCGATGATTTTTAGCGTATTTTTGCATCTAAAAACAATGTACATCTAAATCCTACTTCAGCTTAAAAACTTCTTATTTTAATACTACGTTTTAAAAACTGTAGAAATAAGCAATTTTAACGCTACAGCGGTTTAAGATGGGTCCGGAAAAAGTCACAAATTTCAAATTGGTTCAGACGTCCAATATATTTATATATACTGGAGAAATGTGGCTTATGGGGCATCTGCGCAGTCTGATCGGTATCTGCACTGTTCTAAATTACATCAATGAAACATCCATCATACTTATGATAAGCAGCATACATCGTTATATATCAGTTATGAGCTATTTGATCAGGAGCTACACTGTTCACAAATCCCATTAGCCAAATTTTTCTGTCTGCTGGTGGCAGTGCAGCTCACGGAAACGTAATTCCATTTGTGCAAAATGAAATGAGGCTGGCTACACAGTCTCAGTATTCTATCTGCTACTCGTTTCCTATTTAACCCTTTCAACACCACAGGCCTGTAAAGTGGTATTGGCAAATAGTGTCGATCCAGATGAGTCGGCTCGTGACGAGCCGTCTCGTCAGGATCTACACTTTTTGCAAGTAATTTTCACAATTTTTGCGTCGGTGTTTGCTAGGTTTTCCTCACTGATTTTTGTTCTCCGACTTAGGCCAAAGAAAAAGTGTTTGTTTCCTATTACGCTAAAAATAAATACATGTCGGTAGGAAAAAGTTTTTATTTTGTAAAAAACAGTTGGTCTTCTATCGATATCAGATGCACGCCCAATTTAGAGTAGTACATGTCATGGCTAACTTATATAGTGTATGCTAAACAACTATGTTGACACAAACACTTTTCATGGGACAATTTCAGTGATTTTTTTGGATTTTTATTATTATTATTTTTTACTAAAATGTTTAGGGTCGGTGGGAAAATCTAGGTACGGTCGGGTAACCGGAAACAAACATATGTTTAGGCCTTAGTAACGGTAGTCATGACACTGACCTTTAGTTTACATGTACGTATACATAATATGCAGTAGTACGTGTATTGATGACTTGGATGTCAGTTACTGATACACCGTGAACGCCTCTGTCCCTATGTTTGCAAACAGTATAGATCCAGATGAGCCGGCTCATAATGAGCCGTCTCATCTGGATCTACAGTGTTTGCACGGCTGAGACAGCTCGTTACTTTGTGGATATTTTCAATTTCCTTAAATAAAATTCCCACTTTTCTGATTTATAATAGTGAAATAGTCTGCAAATTAAAATTCTTCCAGTTACTTGGGTATGAAAGGGTTCAACTCGATTGCCAGTGTCCAGGCGTGAGTGTTTGTGAGTTGTTCGAAGCAGAGCTCTGCTATCTGCCACTTAGCTGCGTTGTGTAACGGTTCAAGGGCCATGGATTTCTTGAAGCATTCCATGGCATTACTCGTGTTGTGCTCTTGTCGGTATATCCACCCCAGAATGTTCCAAGCTGTCTCCTTGTGGAATAGTTCATCTACGTGGGTGGTAATCGTGGATTCTAACTGCACGAGGGCAATATCTTTCTGGCTATTGTCGTGCTTCTTGGAGTAGACGAGATACCACATGAAGTTTAGAAACACGGTGGCATCCACTGCAGCCACATCGTGACGAACTTTAATTTGATCATCCGGAGACGGAGGTCGTATGTGGGTACCCACATACCTGAACATTTCATACTGCAGTGGTGTTGGTGTGATGTCTATTTCTGTGAGAAGGAACCGGACACAGAAACCTATTTGCGAATCTGTAATTCGTTGCCTAGGTATGTACCTGTATCTCAAGGATGTAGTGATACCCCAACACAGGTGCACACGTTACAAACATATGGCCTACAGTCATTTTCAGCTCTGGGTAAGATGCACTCCACGTTTTCATAATCAGCCAGTCTGTAGTATATCGCCAAATGTTTCAGTCTGCTCGACAGCGGGTCGAACTCGAGGCCTTTGGATAAATGTTCCTGTATCGGGGTATTAGAGTTGTAAATGCTCATCCTGGATCCAGTTGTCTGGAGGACCTGTACTACCAGATGGCAGGCAAGACTGGTGTGGATTAGTGGCGTGATGCCCTGTATAACGGTCCGCTTCTCTGTCTCTCTCTCTGAATGCTGGGATATTGTCTTCATCCTGTATAGTTTCTGTAGCAGCGTCTCGTGGGACTGAATACACGATGCAATGTCCATATTCCTGCTGGTGAAATAGCCTAGAAGATTGTTTGAAAATGTGTGTAAATCGACGGAGATCTCGATACAAATCTTAATTTCATACAGAAAGGTATTAATCATAATGGCATATGTGTCAATGTTTCGCTCACTCGAATATGCCATTAGTAGTTGCTTACCTATAGCATCGCGTTCGATTTTTAATAGGAACCTGCAAATTCCTGATAATATCCCATCTAATAACCGTAAACACCGCTCTCGTACTTGTCTGTCTAATTTGCCTCTAAACATATTTTGTTCCTTGATGAAGTAGTGTGGGCAATAGCCGTGCCTGAGCCAGTGCAGGAGTGTGCCCAGACAGTAAATGAGGCACCGCACTAGATTGTCGCGCTGCCAGAAATCAGCCCGCGTTCTCTCTATGCAGTAAAACAGACAGGTCTTCAGATGGTATGACGTAATGGAATCACCTTTGATATCTGCCTCGAATATATCCGACTTAATAAGCTTGAGCAAGACGTACCATTTATGTTGTACCTCGTTGAGATGGAACATCAGCTGTCGCTCCTGGAAAGACAAAGAAAGCCTCCATTCCAGGTCTTCCTCGCAACTGTCTGGATGACCTACAGGCACGAATAAGACAGCCCATTTGTTCTGCCATGTGGATCATGTTACTCGGTGGCCAGTTGTGTTCTCGTTTCCGGTGTAGCCATTCTGTGGCGATATGAGGCCAACTGGTACACCGAAGAGCATACACCATGTCCATAGCAGATCTTCGTTGTATTCTTATTGCTGGGCCGTGTCTTGCACAATGTGTTATGTTAGGCAGATACATGTATGTCATGTTTATCAACCCATTCATAGAATTGGCCCGTACAAGACGCCCAGCATTGTCAAATCGTGTCGTGAAGCCCGTTACATCCAACGGTTCTGTATGGATATCACACGGCGTACCATTGTACACCAGCTGCAGTTTGACGTAGCCTGGCACCGTGATGCTATCCCAGATCAGCAACTGACACAAATCAGCACCGGCATAACGCAGGTTGTTCACAACTGGAGACCTCTCATGTACGTATACCTTATCTATGTCCGATTTCAAGCCCGGTGTAGTTGCGCCTTCACAGCTACTCCCGAATATATACTCGAAATAATTAGTGTTGTATAGTAACCCATTCGACGCTGTGGATGCTATCTCCATTACTAGGCCTCTGTGTCTGCTTAAAGCCCTCGTGCTTTCCGACACCCCACTGCGGTCCAGAATCTCCCACAGATGATGAGATAAGCGTTGGTGTCGGTCTGCCATTTCTCACCTGAATATACACCAATGATCAAATAGAGGATCTTACGATTTAATATGAACGAGTTTACTGATTTCATAAAATACGAGGCTATCACGAGTTCCTTATGAAACCAATGTTCAAATAGTGGATCTTACCAGTCAACAAGTTTAATAAATACCATATTGAATCAACACATGTTTGAATGAATTAAATGGCTAAATCATTACAACCATTCTAACCCTAAATATTGGGACAATCTTTGCTTTGTTGTGGGAAACCATGTTTTACTTACTGTTCACATATTGGTTTTTACGGAATTAAATGTGATGGAGCGCTAGCGACCGCAGCACTTAGTTCCTTAATAATCCAATATGTGAACAATAACATACATATAGTTCAGCCAAGTGTACAATGCAATGTCTCATCCGAGTACTGATTTCCAATTTCCTGTCGAACAGTTATTGATTAAATATGGTAATATGTAACTTATTGGTGTTAAACGTTGCAATATGTGGAATAAGTTGAGCACAATGCTGCCCATCGATTGGATTAGAAAGTATGGCAAACTATACATTTATTCGCGTTTCCTAGAATATATTATGTCCACATATTTAGTTTTATTACGGTACATGCTATGCCAAGGGTTATATAGTTTCTGTAATTCAATCGAGGTTTCGTCTGCAACATTTGTTTTCGGGTACTATTATCATATGTGCTCGAAGTCTGATTTATTTGAAACTTTACATACACATTTTTCATCATCACTATATTTATTCTGTAGCTCACCCATGATGCGACCTTGATTCCCAAGATTAACGGTACAAATATGTTTAGTAGAGTTTGAGATTGATAAACTAGACATTACGTTTGTAAAACACGGATATGACCACTAGAGATTGTGTGAATTTTTTTTAAATATTTAAACAAAATTCAAGTGGGTGGTTGTTCGGGACACGCACTGGGTAATTTAACGATCGGTGTTCATCCTTACCGGAATCCCGACCGGAGATCTGGTTTGGCTCTCAAGTACGTCTTTGGCTTTCTAGTATTTAAGAGTTGAATCTGATTATACATTACCCCTTACTCTTAGAGTAATCCTACCGGTATTACTTTTAGGGGAAGGGGTCAAGTGACTCTGGTATGGTATGGACCTGGCACCAGGTTAGGTATTATCATTTCAGGGCTGAATATATATTTATCTTCATGTAAAGTTCTGATTTTGAGATTCTCTCTCCCCCCCCCCCCCAATGCAGCAGGTTAAATACGGGATTGAACCCGTAGGCCCGACCTTAAATGACCATAGCTGTTGTTAGGCCGTTAAACACCAATAAACAAACTAAATTCAAATTCATTTGAGAAAGTCTTACAAACTTATTGACGTAAGTCTAAGAAAATGTCTCAGCACCAGTGTTTCAGCACCAGTTTGAAGGTCACAAAGGTCAATGTCATGTCGTTGGTGGTGTGAATGTGGTGTGAATGTTCAGGTGAATAACGTGCCAAATATTAAAGCAATCCTTCAAGTAATATTGAAGAGTAAATATGATTGAGAAACTCATAACGTAACAAAATGGCTATGTGTTTTAGCACCATTTCAAAGGTTACGATGGTCAATGTCATGCCATTGGTGCGCTTGTGTCGCACATATTCATGTGAATGAACTGTCCAAATATTAAAGCAGTCATTCAAGTAATATTGTAGATATTACATAATGGAGAAACTCTTACAAACGGTTAAACGCAAGAAAATGGCTAAGTGTTTCAGCGCCATTTCGAAGGCATTGTTTGTGCGAGTGCGTCACAAATGTTCAGATGAATGAACTGTCCAAATATTAAAGCCATCCTTCAAATAATAGTGTAGATATTACATAATGAAGAAACTCTCACAAACTTTTCGACTTTTCGACTTTTCGACTTTTCGACGTCAATGTACACGGACGAACGGACTGACGTACGGAACCCCAAGAGCAACGCAAAAATAGCCCTTATGTGAGATAAGCATAAAACTCGTAGAAAATGTTCATTTCACGAATTTAGACAAGATGTCCGTAATTTTAAAAATGGACACTATTTTTAAAAATTTAATTTAAGGTAGTGTATATGCAATACAATACTTTGTCCACTGGCAACAGGTGGGGTGTTTGTGAACCCTGTCTCACTTGTTCTAATGTTTCCTCATACATTAGGCACCACCCACATTGGAAGTACATGTACATGTACTGTAATAACCCCACATATTCGGACACCATTTGTTGCGTGGGGGGAATAGGGATTTCCCAAAACAAATTGTATCAAAATACTGTCAAACCAGTGAATAACAAGAAACGAGGCAAAGCCACGAAGGCCAGGTTTTTTCCAAGCATAGACACTTGGATAACATAATTATACCCACTTTTTGTAGACTAGATGGCCGTGGCCTGCATGTCGCGCCTGCGAGGCATGGACACTAAAAAAATAGATATAGTAGATGGAAAAACTTTAACGAAAAAACTTTAACCGGACACGGACGTACGGACGGAAGGACGGACGTATGCCAAAATGCCAACGATATCGTGCTTTCCGCAAGCGGGTGCGACAATGATGATAAACACCCATGTGAAGTATCAAGGTAATGGGTGAAGCAGTTGCAGAGATATAGTACACAAAAAAACTTTAACCAAAAAATTCAAAGTAATTTGACCTTGACATTGGGCACTTGGATAACATAATTATACCCACTTTTTGTAGACTAGATGGCCGTGGCCTGCATGTCGCGCCTGCGGGGCATGGACACTAAAAAAATAGATATAGTAGATGGAAAAACTTTAACGAAAAAACTTTAACCGGACACGGACGTACGGACGGAAGGACGGACGTATGCCAAAATGCCGACGATATCGTGCTTTCCGCAAGCGGGTGCGACAATGATGATAAACACCCATGTGAAGTATCAAGGTAATGGGTGAAGCAGTTGCAGAGATACAGTACACAAAAAAACTTTAACAAAAAATTCAAAGTAATTTGACCATGACATTGGGCACAGGGGCCGCACGGTTGGGGGTTAGAATGAAAATATAGATGATGATAAACACCCATATGAAGTTTCAAGGTAATGGGCGAAGCAGTTGCAGAGATATAGTACAACAAAACAGTTTTAACCAAAAAACTTTAACCAGACGTACGTTAAAAAGTTAACGTTGAAAATGGTCACATGTTGGATAGTTGTATGTGGTAGGCACCCCATGGTTATGAAGCTGTGAAAGTTTGGTGGTCCTAGGTGGTACAGTACCAAAGAAATGGACTTAAAACGAAAACTTAACATTGTAAACGCGAAAACTTAACATTGAAAATGGCTAAGTTGACTGCGCGGAAAAAATGGGTCAAGTTAAAAAAAAAGTAACATGTTGGATAGTGATATGTGGTGGGCACCCTTTGATTATGAAGCTGTGAAAGTTTGGTGGTCCTAGGTGGTACAGTAACAAAGAAATGGACTCAAACACGAAAACTTAACATTGATTGTGGACGCCGCCCGCCCCCCGCCCCCCCCCGCCCGCCCGCCGCCCGCCCGCCCTGCTTTCGCCAATCCAATAGCCTAGATTTTTTTTCAAAAAACCTGGCTAAAAACCAGCCATTGGAATAGCAAAATCTGGCCTTTGTTCACAGGTTCATTTATGTAATAATTGTATAATTGGGAAAACAAAAGCGTGGCTGCAGGTAATTGATATTCGGAGGCGGCCTTTAGCACAGGATCGAATATACATGATTATTGCGATAAATAATTACAACATTACTAACCCTAAACATTTGGTCGCTATTTGTTGTGGGAAACCAGATATTTATACGTTTTTCCTAGAATAAATTATGTTCGACTATTTACGGTTATTACGGTATGGATAAAGATAAAGAAGAAATCAAGAGTTTCAACCTAAGTTTAAATACGCCTTATTGTATAAAACGTTATGCAACTGTTAAGAGGGAGAGGCATATGGATGCATCCCATCACGTTTGTGGCTGTGACTGGATAATTAGGGCTTATGTGTTCGGCGACCAGTGTATATCCAGATCAGCCTTGGTGATGTACTATACCCACCGTGATCACAGGTTGATGTCCCAGGTCTATCATATGCCTAACCCCTGCCATAGAAGATAAGAGATGTCAGAAGACTTATTGGGCTTAGTGGGGGTATGTGGGTCGTAGATGTGACATGGCATGATTGAGAGACCATTAAAGGAAGGCATGATAGAGAATCATTAGAGAAAGGCATGTGTGAAATATCAAGATGTGGCGTGAAAGTAAACACAAATTATAACAAATGTCTCCCAAAGTTAAGTTTAGGAAAGCACTAAGATTGTGACCTTGACAGGGTCTGAGGGTTGTGGATTTGTTACGGCATGATAGAGAATCATTAGAGGAAGACATGTGCGAGACATTTTGCTCAATGTAAAGTTGTCATTTTTGTTAAAGACGGACGGACGCCGACTACGACGCCGAGGGTACGGCATATAAAAGTACTGTAAAAATGATAGGTGGTCGGATTAGCTCAGTAGGGTTCGATTCCCACCTCTCAACGTAGCGAATGGCCGATTCGGCGTGTCCTTGGGCAAGACAACTTCGTGCTAGCCTAGTCCTATCGGATGGGGACATTTACACTTGATAGAAATCAATGTTTCACACATCATAGTCACATAGTGAAGTAACATTTAATTTACCTAAACTTATCGGTAAGTGAAACAATAATAAGCTAAAGAATTAGTTTTGTTCTGCTTTCTGCTGTAAGATAATACATGATCTCTTACTTTCTAATGGCGAGACACGGGAGTCTCACGAAAGAGTCAACCTATGCAAATGTAACGTTCCAAATATGTGGCTGTGACTGGAGAAAAATGGGCTGATGGGTTTTGCGACCAGTGTAGATTTAGATCAGCCTGCACTTTTCGCCATTCTATCAATGAAACAGCCGCCATGCTTCTATATATATAACGAGCAATATAGATTGTTAACAGGCTACAGGAGTACACTATCTGATCAGGAGCTACACTGGTCACAAATCCCATAAGCCCCATTTCTCCCGTCACAGTAACATATGATGCTTACCGTGTTCAGTAATCCGTAAAATGCGGTAAACATGTGGCCGGGGAGGTCGCTCTGTCTTAGCGATTCCCAAGGCCGGTAGAGTAAATCGGGGGTTCTCTATCTGGTTTGGACGGGTGTAGATACGTGGGAGGTGGATTTAGACTGTAAATACAATATTTACCATGACATATTATTATTATCGACATGTACAATATGTATGAACTAATCAATATGGCGTCGGGAAAACAGTGAACGGACAATTCACGACAACGGATTTTGGAATAGATCTCCAGCGATATATGTGACACAAAAGAATATTTGATGTCGCATATATCCCTGGGGACAAGACAGTGCACTATATTAACCCCAAAACATTACCTGTAAATACAATATTTACCATGACATATTATTATTATCGACATGTACAAAATGTATGAACTAATCAATATGGCGTCGGGAAAACAGTGAACGGAAAAGCTGCGTGCGCATGCAACATGCATATGTTAGTCAGGTGACTTCCTAACAAAAGAACTGCACTAGTCCAGTCAACAAATGCCTATTCTGGACTGTAATAGTCCAGTACACTACAGGTAAATCTGAAAGTGCTACATTGACTGGACCTAAAGGTACCGCTACTAGACTACAAAGGGGGTGTATACACATTAGAAAGGCTACATTAGTCAATGAGTGGAAGGAATTACAATATATCACAAAGACAAGTTTTATATATTTTACTTCATCACCACAAATTCCAAATACATGTACAACAGAAATGGTTAGGAAGTGGATGGGATTAAATACATAGCAAACACAGGTTTTGTATATGTATTCCAACCCCCCACAAATTCCAACTGCCACATACTCCCCCGCTTTGCGAAAATGTCGTCCCGACTTTCATATTATACATACACATGTACAAATAAAAATAAGAAGATGGTAATGACACAGTAACATAACAAATTACAAGATAAATTACAATGACGAGGGTCAAAAGTTACATGAGCATATGACAAGGTATCACATGAGAAAACGGCACATTATGGCATGTGACTAACGACGGTCTCTCGTAAATGTAGATTAGTATGTAAGCCCGCAAATGCCTTACATTAAGGAAGATGCTAACACACATCACATCAATGTCGATCCTGTATTCCTGCGCATTGGAATGACGTACGGCGCCGCTCTGTCACAAGTCACGTTAACTATTGGGGCTGGTGTGGTCTTCTGTGACCTGCTATCTTGGGTAGGTGACACGCACATAAACGGCAGGAGAAGATTCCGGTGCACGGTTCTGGACGTCCGTTTTCGTTCATGCTCTGGGGTGACTTCGTACACGGGAATTCCGTGGATTGGTTGACGCTTGACGATATAGGGTTGTGGTACCCACCTGTCAGCCAGCTTCTCTTTCCCGCGAAGTCTCACATTGCGGACTAGTACGATGTCCCCAGGTTTCAGCACAGAATGCCGAACACCCCTGCCGTACTGCCGTTTCTGGTTCCGTGAGCTCTGCTTGGACTCCTGTCCGGCCTTAGTGCATGCCAGCTCCAACCTGTTGTTGAGTTTCTGAATGTACTCAGATGGGTATTTAGCGCTGACATCATCCGGTCTGAGGCCCAGGAACGCGTCTATGGCCATACGTGGGTGTCTCCCATACATGAGGTAGTATGGGGAGTATCCCGTACTATCATGCTGTGTACAGTTGTACGCATGCACCAGGGTTGGTACATGCGCTTTCCAGTCGCTTTTCTGGTCGTCCTGTAGCGTACCGAGCATCTTCAGTAGCGTCTGGTTGAAGCGTTCGACCATCCCATTTCCCATGGGATGGTACGGTGTAGTCCTTGACTTGCGGATTCCAGCAATGGCGCACAGTCCTTCAATAATCTTCGACTCGAAGTTCTGGCCCCTGTCGCTGTTTATGGTGGCCGGAAACCCGTGGTGCACAATGAATGAGACGAAAGGCACCCTCGCCGTCGTCCTGGCCGTCTGATTCCTAGTCGGAATAGCCTGCGCGTAGCGCGTGAAATGGTCAGTGATGACGAGGATGTTCTCGAATCCTCCCTTGGACCGTTCGAGTGACAGGTAGTCCACACATACCAGCTCCAGGGGCGGCGCAGACGACGTGATGTTTACCAGTTCTGCGCTTCTTGTAGGTGCCGTTTTCCGCAGGATGCATCGGTTGCATGTCTTGACCTTCTCCCGCACGTACGACTCCATGCCTGCCCAGTAGAATCGTTGCTTGAACAGCGTGATGGTTCGGTCGCGCCCCTGGTGGCCCAGGTCATCATGGAGTGCAGCGAACACCTCATCGTGTAGAAGTTCTGGCAGAACCAGTTGTTTTACTTCTTGCCCCTGGAGTGCTGTCTTTCTGTAGAGGATGTCATTGCAAAGAAGCAGATGATCCCAATTCTTGATGTATCGTCTATCAATAGCCTCGGCGCCAGCCCGCGTAGCGGACGGCCGGTCGCCTCTCTTGATAGAGTCGATGCTATCATGAATCTGCCATCTGGGGATCTGCCATCTGCACCTTCCTCCAGTGGTTGTCACTCAAGGAGAATCTGTTGACCAGCTCTGCAGGTGGGTCTTGTACCACGCTGTCTAGCAACTTGGCACTGTTGATCGAAGGTCCAACGCTATCCACATGGGGAGTGTCCTCTGCTGAGATAACCGATACCGCCTGGCAAACTGCCTTCATCACCGGTGTATCGACGACTGTTGGGCGTCGGGACAACCCATCAGCATCGTTGTTGTTCTTCCCAGCACGGTAGCTGATGGTGAAATCGTAATTGGCAAGTGCCGCCACCCATCGTTTGCCTGTCGCATCCAACTTCGCCGTAGTCAGGATATACGTTAGAGGATTGTTGTCAGTGACGACGGAGAACTTTGTTCCATACAGATAGTCATGCAGCTTGTCAGTGATCGCCCACTTCAACGCCAGGAATTCAAGTTTATGAGCCGGGTAGTTTTTCTCGAATGGCTTGAGACTGCGACTGGCGTAGGCTACCACCCGATCCTTCCCGTCCTGTCGCTGGTACGATACCGCTCCTAATCCACTGGCGGATGCGTCGGTGTGTACCATGAACGGAAAGTCGTAGTTGGCATATGCCAATACTGGCGGATTGGTCAGCTGGTCGACCAACGTGTCAAATGCAGTCTGCCGCGACTCGGACCAGACGAATGGTGTTCTCGGTTTCTTGCTCTTGTGAGTTTTGGCGGCAGAGAGTCCCACCAGCAGATCATTCAAGGGCCGTGCGAGGGTGGCGTATCCCTTGATGAAGCGGCGGTAATAGCCGGTGAATCCCAGGAACTTCCTGACTTCCTTGGCAGACTTGGGTACAGGCCAGTCCTTCACAGCTTGTATCTTCGTGGGGTCCGTCTTGATGCCATCCTCCGACACCACGTGGCCTAGGTAGACTACCTTGCGCCGAAAGAACTCGCACTTGCATGTTTTCAACTTTAAGTTCAATTTCCGCAGTTGCGAGAAGACATGCTCGTCAAAGTCTGACGAAAAGATTATAATATCATCTAGATATATTAGACACTCTTGCAAGTGCATGTTACCCATACATCTTTCCATCAGCCTCTGAAAAGTAGCCGGCGCATTGCATAGACCAAATGGCATTCCATTAGCTTCATAGAAGCCAATTGATCCAACCTGGAATGCTGTCTTCTGCTTGTCCTCTTCCCGAAGTTCCACCTGCCAGTAGCCGGCTTTAAGATCTAGCTTTGTGAAATACTTCGAGCCTGCTAGGAGGTGCAGAGTTTCTTCGATCCGGGGAATCGCATACGCGTCCTTTGTCGTTCGTTGATTCAACTTGCGGTAATCTATGCAAAATCGGATGGTTCCGTCTTTTTTTCGCACGATTACCACATTGGAGGAATATGGGCTGCTCGATTCGCGGATTGCCCCGGCTTTCAGCATCTCAGCCACATGCTCACGGACTTCTTGGATCAGGCCTGGTGGTACCCTTCTGTATGGTTCTTTGAATGGCTTGTCGTTCTCTAAGTGGATTTCATGTCGGATCACGTCTGTGTGTCCGAGATCGGTGGGTCCCTGCGAAAATATGTCCTGCCATCGAGACATCATGCGCGGCGGCTTTCTGGTCACTGGTCAACGACGATGATTCCAGATCCACCCCATATGTAGACTTGGCCGTGTTCGCCCCCTCAGTTGTCGTTGTTTGCTGACTGACATGTGCTATTTGGGACTTATCATTGTCAGCAACAGGAAAACTGCGAAGAACGTTCACTTCTTGGAGTTCGCAGACAATCGACTTTGTTGGAATGGTGATAGTCCGTGCTGACAAGTTGCATATTCTGACTGGTACCCGTGATGTTTTTCCAGGGTTCTTCAAACTGACGACCCTCGGGCATGCGGACACTCGTGACGTGTACTCTTGCTGGCAGCGCTCTGTCACGGCGCTATCCACTTGCTTCGTCTTTCGTATGAATCCGGTGATTGTCCTGGTCTCCATAGGTCTCAGGGTAAACTTGGATGTCGTACGCACAAGACCTATCGAGTTGTGCGAAATTGCCTCAAAAGCCAATGCCCATTGCTCCGGAATCTGGCTGCTGTCGTCTTCCATGGTGTTGAACCTGCATAACCGTATAATGTTGGTACCCACTATGACCGGTACGCGTTCATTGAACTCGGTTCCTGGGACAACCAATAATGGTATGTGCAATGGTTCCCCGTGCGTAAATGGTACAGTGACATCTACTTCTATGTACCCTATATAGGGAAGTTCATGTCCATTTGCAACCTCGACACGCAAGTCCAGTTCATCTAGGTTGTGTATAATCGGGCTTGGTTCGAGGTTTTCACAAAACTTAGCACTGACGGTGCTGACCATCGACCCCGAGTCAATGAGTGGCCGAATCTCTACTCCTTCGATGCCAATTACATCTACATTTGCATCGCCGACCAGTCTGGACATTATGTTTTCATTAGGGCTGGTATGACATTTGATGCCGCTGATCTGCCCTTTGACAGTGGCATCTGCTAGTTTAAAGACCCGTCTGGCCTATTCTGTGGTTGTTCTGGCGCTCGAACCTGTGGTTCCGGTTTCTGGTTCTTCTTCCTGGAACATCACGTTCTCCCCTGACTTCTGTTCCCGCTCATGTTGTTCATAGTCTGCTCCATTCTTTCCATCCGGGCTAGCAAGTCAGCGAACATACTCTTGTCTTTGTTCAGCTGGATCTGTTGCTATTGTATTGTCTCCTGATTCTCTTTTCCTGATCTCATCGCTTTACTGTCTTTCCTGTTCGTCTCAATATCACATTCTTCTGAGCGTACTTTCTTTCGTAGAACTACGAAGTCTCTTTCTGTTTCAAATGCCATGCGGGTTGCATTCCTTAGCTCGTCGCTCTGTAATCCCCTCCAGAATTTGATCCTCAACATCTCTTTCCTCTGTTCTGGAGGAATTTGGCCCTTCCTAATCGCTTTCTGGAGGATTCCCTCTAAGCGAAGTCGCCATGACGTCACAGTCTCTTTATCAGTCTGTCTGGAGCTGTAAAATTGCTGTAGAACAGATTCTCCGCAGACCACGTTGCCAAATACACTCTCCATCTTCTCGATGATTGCATGAGCCGTCGCATGTGGTCCCAGTGGTAGGAGTACCCGTTTCGCTTCTCCTTTGAGAGACTGTCGGATGGCTTGGCTAATCAGGTAGTCCGGGTAGGTGTTCATGATGCACTGAACCTCCAATGTCCAAATCTCAAACGAGCACTCATTCTTGGGGATTGGTTCCGTCCCAGAGAAAGAGGTTACGGTTGGCTTGACATAAACATTTCATGGCCCATCCTTGTTCATCAGAAATGTGTTACCCAATCTGCTTCTTGACTGATCCGTCGGTATCTGCTCGGATTCCTTTTGTTGCTCCTCGTTCCTCTGGATCTCTTCTTGTATGGCTTGTGCCAGTCTCTACTCGGCTTCAAAGAGCATCCCTAAACGATCTGTTGTGGGATTCTGTTCTTGTTGCCTCTGTATAGCAGCTTCCCAATTCATTAGGCGTTCCTGTTGATCGTGCATCCTTTGTTCCCTTTCTCGTTGCTGAGTGGCACACTTTCTTAGTTCCATGTGCTCTTGTTCTTTTCGTATCCTCTCTTGGACTGTACGTTCCCTTATGTCATCCTCTTCTTTCAAATCCCTTAACGTCTGCTCCCTTTGTCCATTTTTCAGCTGAGCTTGTATCTCTTGCTCTCTTTTCCGTTGCTCGGCGGCTTGTCTTTGTAGTTCCCTCTGTTCTTGTTCTCACTCCTTCAGTAACATTGCTCGTTCTTCATACTCCTTTCTATCATCCTCTGCCCTCAAGTTCCTTAACACCTGTTGTCTTTGCTCCCCTTCCATCTGCTTCTGTCTCCTTTCCAGCTCGTACATCCGGTCGATTCTTTTCTGTTCCTCCGTTTTCTGTCTCTGTTGTTCCATCAATAGATCTTCTTCCTTCTTTTTCATCAGAGTGTATTCCCTTCTCCAATTTTCCTCCATATGTTGCTGTTTGGACTCAATAGCGTGTAGTCTACTTATTCTATTTCTTTCTTCATCTATCAGCCGTTGATTATCCAACTCCATCTCTTGTTCCTTCCTCCTCAGAAACAGGAATCTCTCTCTGACTCTTGGTTCAACTTCAATCTCTTCTCTCTTTAGTTGAGCCAATCGTTCTTCTGCTTTTCTTTCTTCTAGCAGATATCGTATATCCCTAGCCGAGGAATCCATCATCTCATACGGTTTCTTGGCAGGTGTCTGCTTGGGATCCTCTGGTGCTTCTAGGAAACTGGGAGGCCTTGTACTATCTCGGCCCTCATATGCAGTATGAACTGTCGTTCCTGCATTCTTGTATATCAGGCCATCATCAACACCACGCTTCTGAGTACCTGTGGATGGTTTTACACCAGCACTGGCCTCGAAGGTTGGTGTTCCGGTGTAGCTATATCCATCACTTTATGGGATCCTATCCTTACTGCGGGGTATGGCGGCTACATCCTCTTTCTCGAGTGTGGTATCCAGTGAGCCAGCCAGGTAGTGACTTAGTAGTCGCGGTTCTGGGTAACTACTACCGACTGCAACCTTCTCACGGGGTGCCGGTGTCGATTTGCTGTGTAGCTTCTCATCATAGCCGGAGAAGGTATGATGACTTCCATACTCAGACTCCCAATTCATCCGAAAAGCTGTCAGACTTTCGTACCGCTTTTCCTGTTGTGAGAGGTGTTGACGCAGATCGGTCCTGTTTATGATACCTGTATGGAATCATCTCCGAGAGTCAGCTTACTGACAGGACTGGTATCACGTAGATGTGTGTTGGGTTCAGTAGTCACCTTGTACGACGTCGTACCTGATGGACTCTGACCAACAGCGTTTGCTGTAGCTTTCCGTAGTTCCACGGAGCTGTCTACCTTCTGTCCATCGTCTCTGACATCTCTGCATCTCATCTCCTCCTCTGCTCTTAACAGCTCCCTGTTCTTCCGCCTAACAACTCTTTCGTCCATACTGGTATCTGCCAGCTGTAATCGCTCCATCCGACTGTCTATATCTTCGACATACCCAGTCCATTCTTCTTTCTCTGCATCTACCATAGCTATCTCCGCTTTCAAATTTCTGAGCTCTCGCTCTCCGATTCTTGCCATTATTATTGTCAAGGCGCCGGAAAATAGGGGACAGCAGATTACAAAAAATAATATGGGGATTGAAGTACTCGTCAGGAAGCTAGTCAGCTACCCGCCTATTTTCACACAAGTGGTATAAGTGTCACTTAAATGTTATCTCACTAGTCTATGACAAGATTAATTATCTGGTAGGTTGTTCTCATCTAAGGTTTCAGATGAAAATGTAGTAGCAGCATATAATTCAAGTTGACACCAAAGTACATGTACCCATGTCCAACAGTGTCTAAATTATCTTCAAGCTACCGGACTAAAACGCATTTGGATATTTAATATACCACTAAATATCCACTGTGCCGCTACTCTAAGTCGATTGGTGGAAAATTAGCACGCAACTAATTTTCATCTGGCTGCTGCACTAAGTTGAATTGTAGCAAATTATTATTCAACTAATTTACTAAGTCGTCTGGTAGAAAATTGGAAAATTAGCATGCAACTAATTTTCATCTGGCTTCTGCACTAAGTTGAATTGTAGCAAATTAGTATATAACTAATTTACTAAGTCGTCTGATAGAAAATTGGAAAATTAGCACGCAATTAATTTTCATCTGGCTGCTGCACTAAGTTGAATTGTAGCAAATTATTATTCAACTAATTTACTAAGTCGTCTGGTAGAAAATTGGAAAATTAGCATGCAACTAATTTTCATCTGGCTTCTGCACTAAGTTGAATTGTAGCAAATTAGTATATAACTAATTTACTAAGTCGTCTGATAGAAAATTGGAAAATTAGCACGCAATTAATTTTCATCTGGCTGCTGCACTAAGTTGAATTGTAGCAAATTAGTATACAACTAATTTACTAAGTCGTCTGGTAGAAAATTGGAAAATTAGCACGCAACTAATTTTCATCTGGCTGCTGCACTAAGTTGAATTGTAGCAAATTAGTATACAACTAATTTACTAAGTCGTCTGGTAGAAAATGGAAAATTAGCACGCAACTAATTTTCATCAGGCTGCTGCACTAAGTTGAATTGTAGCAAATTAGTATACAACTAATTTACTAAGTCGTTTGGTACTGAAATAAATTTCGTTTTTCAAAATTTATCCGCTAAGTAAATCCTCACCAGGTTCCGCACTGAACTCCGACTTCCGAAATTTAACTGAACACGTTTCAGCCGCTCCGCTAAATTTCGATTTTCGAAATCTCTCCAACCAACAAAATGTTCACCAAGCTGCTGTACTAAATTTCGATTTTCAAAATGTATCCGCTAAGTAAATCGTCACCAGGTTCCGCACTGAACTCCTACTTCCGAAATTTAACTGAACTCGTTTCAGCCGCTGCTGCGCTAAATTTCGATTTTCGAAAACTCTCCAAACAACAAAATGTTCACCAAGCTGCTGCACTAAATTTCGATTTTCAAAATGTATCCGCTAAGTAAATCGTCACCAGGTTCCGCACTGAACTCCGCCTTCCGAAATTTAACTGATTTAATGGAACTGGGGTGAGGGGGTCGGAAAAGGTCAATAAATCAACAACCAATTAGGCCACCACTGCTATGAGTCTTTTATTAGTTATTACAGTGCCCTCTACTACATGCAATGTGGGGACCGGGGTATCAACAGGTCAACAATAATTTGGTGGAACCATCAATAATCAAGCACTTGCTATTTTGGGTCAACCAATGACCAATCACTATCCCTGTGACTGTGGGGTCAGTCACTCAATGATCACTTACACTGTGTGGCAGATTGATCCACAACTTTAGTTGCGAGCCTCTTCAAAATCCGCTCTGGTGGTTTAGGCCACGTGTATCCTGCGATTCAGCAAATTGATTATGCAATTAGTGTACTAATCAATAACAAAATCAATATTGCTATGCTATAAGTATTTCGTACATATATCATAGAAATATTAACATTGTCAAACGCCGCGTATCTTAACTAATTTATTTAATTTAGGAATAAATTTTTTTTTTGTTTTTTTTTTTAGTTTTAGCACCGAGCCTCTCGTTTGTATTTCCCTAAATCCTACCTAGGAAATTTTACATAACCATTTACAAAAGGCCATATGCATCATTGACTGATCAAACTTCATTGATACGTATCAATCGCAATTGATACCCTTTATTTACAAAAATTGCTAATCATGTAAACTGCAAATAAAGTATTATGGATTTAGTCTAAAATGTTTTAGCTGACAAGTACCTTCCTGCACTGATCCGTCTACTGTCAGTGTGCGGGTTAGTTTGGGGTTATTATTAGTGCCATGCAACTGGAGAAAGTGAAATTAGTGATTGTACCGGGGTGCGAGAGAATTTATTTATTGAATTATTTCCAGCAATTTATAGTTTACCATTACAAAACACACTACTTCTTCAATTTCAGAGCCACTCAAGCAAACAATGCCTAAAATGTTTACGAATAGTGTGTTTTGTTCCTGTTCACCATAAATTACAACATGTTCCTGTCAATTGTAATATCACCTAGTGAGTTCTCAATTATATCACTTACTGAAGTCAATTGTAATTTGTATCACCTAGTAAATTGTGAATTGTATCACCTGTGAATTGTCAAATGTATCACCTGTGAATTGTCCTACGTATCACCTGTGAATTGACAAATTATTGTCACCAACAGATCTGCATTTACAGATCAGATCTTCAACCTTTCAGATATTCCCACACAGTGACTGATGAGCATAGATCTACAGGCCAACACACACACAAACCGAAAGTACACAATAATAAACTGTATTGTATACATGCGGTTTAACACAGTGCGAGCAATGTATGCACGTCATTTACATGAATAGTGTGATCAGACAGCTTTAAATTCGTTCACTATGTTGGAAATCTGTCATGAAAAATATCAATTCAAACATGAATAGTACATGAATGTTTCAAAATTGTTCAATGTTTACAAACACGGCTCACCATCTCCGGAATTACCAGGTCTATTTATAGATAAGTCGTTCACGCTCACTACATACGGACAGGTGCCCGAAATTCATACAGCGAATCTGAATCACTGCAACTTTATCAATTCCGACTTTAAATCAGAATACATCACTTCAAAATACATGTGGAGATCGTACATCTCTTCTTTCGCGAATGTAGTCGTCGATTTTAACGCGTTATAAATCCATCACACATGTACAGTAAAGTTTATAATTGACACGGCTGGTCACATGACGTGGTAAAGCCTTCGCTGATTGGTGTCGGGTGGTTTCGCCCCTAATGCGTGTTCGCCCCAGGTGGTTTCGCCCTGAGTGGTTTCGCCCTAGTCGTAAATGCGGTAGTGTATGGTAGTGATGGTAGTATAATGTGGGAATATATAGTATGATGGTATATCTGAATAATTGATACTTGAAATTTTATTTTCAGATTAGAAGGATCGTTAAACCAGTCATAGACACCGAACCCGGGACCAAAGTCAAGACACAGAGAAGATTTTTCGAAGATTATTATAGAGAAGAAAACTTTATAATAAATTTATAATATTTTGAGTTAATAAATAACAGCGTGCGGGTATTTTAGACGTCGCAGTACGTCTCAAATAAATATATGAGATGACGTAGCGGTGTTTTAACGTACCCCTGCGTTAAAAAAATGTGTGCGTGTATTGAAAAAGTTAACGAATTGTTATTAATTAGCTGCGTGTGTATGCATGGAATTGTTGACTTATTGAATCCCTCCTTTTAGTTGTTCTATTATATTGAATCCCGCCCACATCCCCCAAAAAATGTAATGTATTGTATTAGCTATGCCATATCATTAAAATTGTTATGGTCGACACAGTTACTGAACCAGTTGCCGTTATGTGATACTATTTAGAGCAGGAGCTACCATGGTCCGATAGTTGTTGCTGTATTGACAATGGTGTACGCTGGTCAACACATCGGTAAGGTGCATATTACCATAACGGCGCTAATCATCTACAAAGTACAGTTTGGCATGTCACCGGCATAAATACCTGTGGCTTCAGTATTGTATGAAAGACGATCGCCGCACCAATTAAGCTGTGTTAGCACGGATTATCTTAAGTGACAGGAAGTGTGTAGATAAGCGTGTTCTTGGGAAAACGCTGTATATTTCCTCTGAGACCAGTTTTGTTGAACATGATCATGATTAATATAGTCACACTTCCCGCACAAAAAAAGAATCAATGTGGTATACAAGGTCTTCCCAAAGTATATGGCTGGATAAATACCGGATTGTTTTGGGAAATTGATTTGATGAAGCGATAATTATTGGAATAAATGAGATGCTATGCTGGTCAACTACCTGCTGCAGAAGTTGGTGGACTACATAGAGCGCCAGTAGATCCTCAGCAACATCTTCCCACCGTCATCCTGGTCAGTCTTCCAGCATCACGTCCGAACCAACAACGACGTGGAAGGTAATTTTATCAATTGTACATGCTTAAAAAATATATAAAATGTCATTCATGAATAACGATGTAACAACTATAATATTTTATATATCGATCATCAATAATGAAATATCCATTATGCACTCATGTTAACTGTTGCAGGCTGGCACTACCGGATGAACCACCGCGCAGGCCAGGCGGGACTGGGTATCTACAGGCTCGTGCCACTACTGCGACGGGAGGCGGAACTGGTCAACGCGAACGTGGTGGCGGGCGATCTCCAGAGGGACGAGCGGACAGGTTCGGTGCGACTCGACGCCAGGCTGCAGGAGGCGTGGACCGACTACATGGACATCAACATCTCCACCGCTACCTTCCTCCGCCGTTGCAGTCATCTGTATCGTCCGTCAGACCGTGCCACCGCTGCACCGTTGCAGTGAGATACTCAGCAGGTTTGTATTACAGGTAAATGTATAAGTTCGACACCGCCGCAATGAGATACTCCGCAGGTTTGTTTTATTATATTGTATCGTCCGTCAGACCGTGCCACCGTCGCACCGCCGCATCGAGTTACTCCGCAGGTTTGTCTCATTATATATTTTATCGTCCGTCAGAATGGCCACCGCGGCACCGCCGCATTGAGATACTCCGCAGGTTTGTTTTATTATATATTGTATCGTCCGTCAGAATGGCCACCGCGGCACCGCCGTATTGAGATACTTCGCAGGTTTGTTCCATTATACATGTTTTACATTAAATCTTTCTTGTATTAAACGGCCCTTTTCAGGGCCATTATTTTGGCTGGCTTATATGATACACATGAAAATAAACGTCATACTTATTCCATGTGCATCATACCTGTCACACCTCCACGTGGTGCCAGCTGGTAACACGATTTCATATAAGTTATATGCAATCGTGGCTAACGTGACAGGATAATATTTTGTATCTAAGTAGATTTAATCATTTGTCATGTTTTCAAATAAAATGTTCAGTCTTCTTCTTTATATATAAAATTAGGGGCGAAACCACCCGGGTCCGATGGGGGCGAACCGGGATAAGGGCGAACCAGTATAGGGGGCGAACACGTTTTAGGGCGAAACCACCCGGGATCCGCTGATTGGCCAAGATATGTCGGCAAGTCAAGGTTGTCGCTGGGTTAACCCCATGTCTATAACTGTTTGATGTGTTCGCTACACGAATTTACACGACGTGTATATTATTTATAGCGTAATGAACAGCTGATTGCCAGTTGGGAATTCCACTCATTCTGTCACTGTTGGCTTAGAAAACCAATGTTGACCCGGTCAGCCCACTTGGGAACCCTCGACCCATTCCGTAAAATCGCGAATAGAGACTCGGGAATGACTGGGAGGCTGCCATTTTTATTTTCAGCATTGCGTCTATGGTAATTCTAGAATGCATCCGTGTGGCCGAATCACCGGTTCATACGCCAGAACAGACCATCCGTTATAAGCAAGCGGGTTCCCAACCATAGCAACAGCGAATCAGTAAGCCGGGAACCAATTACTCTGGTCCCGCTCCAACACAATAAATAAAGGAAGCGGAGTAAATAGGGAACCAATTTGTTTATCCTTTCGCTGGAGAAGATCGTATTTTTTTTTTTTAATTAATTTAACCCGACTCAGTCATTCCAGTAGATCTGATATATTGGAGAGACTAAACTAATAATTGTCATTATTTAGGAATAAATAAAGGTTGGTGGATTTTAAAAGTTTAATCTGGAGCATGGCAACTCGTCCGATATATAACTTTTGTATTTAGTCCAACACGTCCACGAATTAATTCGTCCCCATTGTGTCAACGTTGGCACGACGTTGTTGTTCGCACGTTGATGTACCAGTCAATGTGGCACCATAGCTAGGACACACTGCCATTACTGATTTAAAGCCAATCCGTCTCATATATTTGACATATGGGTTTTCATATTATACGCTGAAAAGGACCTACATCAACTATTCTGGAAGTCATCATTCGTCCATTTCGGCACCTGCAGATTAGAATTACCTCCTGGAAGAGCACAGGGGGGAATCGGACCCTTTTCCTATAATTTGTTTTAACTCTTCAAACAAGATAATTTTGACTGTGTGGAAAAGTTTAAAGGCATAAATTTATCTAAAGTTTGATAACCACTTGATATAATTAGATGCCCATCTAGTGTTCAAATCATTTTGTTTTATATATTTTTTTAATCAAATCAATTTTGAAATGGCGGATATTGCCTGTGAGACGCAGCTATATAACGACAGAAAGTTGTGTTAACGTTTTTGAATAAGTCATTTGACCATGTGGGCTGCATGGACGGACTAAACAATGAAAATATGGATGGTGACAAATGGTGACAAATAAGTATATAAAGTTTCAAGCAAATTGGACCTGCAGAGATATACCAACAAGAGCGCCGGAGGTCACAATAAATGCCCACCGAGGCACGGTCAATGAAACAAAAAAAACGTAGGTCAATGTCACATTAATGTCAAATGGTATACATGTATGTGTATGTCACTTGCTGATCTACACCATTAGCTGATTGTTATGTGCATGGGTATTAAGTAAATTGGTTGAACACTAGAAATAGTAGAAGACAAGCATAAAGTTGCATTTTCTGAGTCACAAATGGGGCATAACTCCATATGATTTTAGGTGGAGTGAAAATGTTTGTGTTACCAACTGCGGCACTTTATGGTAATCAGGTATACAAAGTATGAATTAGATCAGTGGAAAATGTAGAAGTAGCTCGCTGTAAATGTCAAAAATAGGAATTTTGGATCTTAAAAAAGGGAATAATTACGTAAGGGTATGGGATGCAGGGAACATTTTTGTGTTACACACTGTGGTGCTCGGTGGTGGTCAGGTATGCAAGGTATAATGAATTGATATCAGTGGAAACAAATTTCGCTGTACAAGTCCAAAAAAGAGTCGAAAAAGGGAATAATTTCATAAGGATTTGAGGTGGAGTGAACATTTGTGTTCATTGATTGCTTTCCTCTTGATTGTGGTCAGGTATGCAAAGTATGAATTGGGTCGGTGAAAAATTTTAGGACTATTTCAGTATTTCATACAAGTCAAAAATGGGGATTTCAGAGTTGAAAAAGGGGGATAATTCCATAAGGACTTGCGGTAGAGTGATTATTTTTGTGTTACACACTTCAGCATTTGCAGGTGGTAAGGTATTTAAAGTACGAATTGGATCGGTGGAAAATGTAGGACTAGTTCGCTGTACGAGCCAAAAATGTGAATTTCGGGGTCGAAAAATGGGGAAAATTCCGTAATTATTTAAGTTGGAGTAAACAAAATGTGTTACACACTGTGCAACTTTAAATTATAGTTAGTAGTCATGTTAGTAGTCATGTAAGGTAAGTATGAACCTCATCAGTGGAAAACTGTATGATTAGTTCGCGGTACTAGCCAAAAATAGGAATTTCGTAGTAAAAAAGGGGGGATAATTCTGTAAGGGCTCGAGGGGTGAGATAATGTTTGCGTTACGCACAGCGGGACTTTATAGTAGTCATGTATGTTAAGTATGAACTTGGTCAGTGGAAAACTGTAGTACTAGTCACGTACGAGCCAAAAATTATAATTTTAGAGCCAACAATCCCAAAATCGGAACAGGATATTTACAGAAAAAAAGTATATTAAGCCCTCTGAAATTAGGATAATCTGAAAGGTCCTTACAACACCATAGTCACTTAGCCGCACTCCCCAAACGTAATAGTATTAGTACTAATCGTATTACTTTTATAATGGGTATAACCGGATTCAACTCTCACATACTAGAAAGCCAAACATATACATGAGAGTCAAACCAAATGCTGCCAAAACTTTAACACAATCTAAGTAATTTGACCTTGAGCATGTGTTTGTTTGTTGGGGTTTAACAGCCTATCAACAGTTATGGTCATTTTAGGGTTAAATTAGTGTTAAATCCCATACATTACCTGTACAAGTACATGTTCAAGTACATCTACAAATGGGGGGAAAATCCCAAAATCAGAACTGAATATTTACAATAACACCAGATGGCCGCGGCCCGCATGTCGAGCCGGCCGAGGCATTTGATGGTATTTTTAAAAACTTTAACGAAGATTTTGGACGAACGCACGGACACCCAGACGTCATTGTGATCACTATGTCTCGCTTTCCGCAAGCGGGCTCGACAAAAACTATACATTCAGCCCTGAAATCAGAATAATCCTGATCTGATTCCAGGTCCTCGCCACACCAGAATCACTTGGCCCCCTCCCGAAAGCAGTACGATCAGTAATAATCTTACTACTTTTATAATGGGCAATAACCCAATTCAACTCTCAGGTAACAAAAGAGCCAATGGTACCAACATACCCCGAGGGTCAAACCAGGCAAATCGTGTTTCCTATAAGGAGGAACCCCTACCGTCTACCGTTAATTTACGCCATCGCGTTTGCCCGACCACCCACCCTTGAGCATGTGGGCCTCATGAGTGGGCTGTGGAATGATTTGATTTAATGGTGTGTACAGACTGTCATCAGCTAAGGTAATTTTTGGCCGGATTAATGGGGTTGAATCCCATAATGGCATACATGTACGTTACCTGCTGTGATTTTGGGGGGGGGGGGGGTGGGGGGGGGGGGGGGGTCCCAAGTCAGAACCGTCAGGGGGGGTGGGTGGGATCTCAAGTCAGAATCGAATATTTACAGCATAAAAAATATATATTAAGCCCTGAAATTAGAATAACCTGACCTGGTGCCAGGTCCTCATAACACTGGAGTCACTTAGCCCCACTCCCCAAAAGTAATAGGATTAGTACTAATATTATTACCGGTGAATGTCACCTGAATTACTTCGGAGTTGAAATAATTTAGGATCAAATACAATCTAACGTTTCATATACATGTATAATAATTGAGTTTTTTGCCATATTGAGCCTGAATTAGAGATTAGGCCATAAAGAAGTACTTTGGTTCTCAAACATGGGGTTTGCAGAATGTGACGCGTGAGGGCGGATTTTATATATATATATATTTTATTTTTGTTTGAGATGTTCGTCTATGATTTATTTTCAAGTTGTCAAATTCATATATGTTCTATAAAGTTACTATAACCACTTTAGACGTGAAAAATCAGCAGATTTCATCACACTTGGTTGGATTTAACATATTTCTGCGTAGTAGTGTTTCCATTTGATCATGTGGCGAATTACAAAACAAAAAAAGTACGATTTTATTACTCCATGTCGATAAAATGCTTGATGCGCAGAGATTATTCTGACGCGGCTATATATGAGAACCAAAGTACTTTTTTATGGCCTGAAGCTCGATTAACACGATTAATCAAAATGATTTATTTCCAAACATGCAATTCATGCTCAGAAATTTTATAATCATATTTTAATAAGAGTAATAACTGCAAACAGTGTCACATTTATAATTCAATTTATTTCATACATACATGTACATGTATCTGTGTATCTGACATTGATTTAAAGGGTGCATATAATATAAGCTGTCATGGATGGATATTAGGATGACCAGATGGAATGATGAAGACTATATACATGTACACCTAGTCAAACCGAGTAATTCTAACTCTATAGCATTAACATTTGACCACTTCTTAATGTGTGAAAAAGTTCAAAGTTTTAAGGTCATATTAATGGCAGCATGGATAAAAAAAACAATAATGGTCCATATAAGCAGAACTCTGTATATAGCCACTTTAAATGAATGTAGCTGTCAATTAGCCAATTTAGACAACATAGCTGTCAAGTAGCCAACTTAGAGCATCTCATATGATGTGAAACATACCTGTATACCTATATTTACACATTATCTATGCTCTTCTTAGAAATATTAAAATCAGACTTGTATCAATTAACAAGTTTTGTATTGACCCAATACGTACTGACTGATAACATAATGTCGCAGCAGGCATTTACATGATCAGTGGAATGACACAACGTGAAATAGTCCGAGCTATTTTCAACAAAAAAAAATATCACCTAGCATAACACGATACCTGATAACGCTCGGCTCGGAAATGGCAGCAGCGAGCCTCGGAATTCCTACGCGATTCCTAGCCTTGATAACTTGATATCAACAGACACTAGAATGGTATTCTCTATTTACCAGGGTGATAAGATGAAGCATCTTATGAGATCAAAGGTCATTCTTAAACAAACGTTTGTTTCCTGTAACACGACTCGGAATGCTAGGATTGGTTTAGGCATGAAACGTGCACTCAACATTTATTTTCATCAGTTTGTCTGTTTTAATGGTGCATGGACCAGTGTTGAATATGCATCGTAAAACAATTTTACTGAACAAGGTATTAAAATATCAATACACAACAAAGGTGGCCTATCGGCACACAAATACCCCCAGATTGGAGAAACTGTGGCAAAGTTAATTAACCAAAGTGATAAGGTGAGAAGTGTTCACAAGCACATTTATGAAGGTCAGAAGGTCATGGTCAAATTAAGGGAAGTGTTGATGTGTGGCATTTTTCCACAACTATGATGTATTGAAATATTAAAGTAATCCATCAAGGGATATAGAAAGTATGACATAAATGAGAAGCTCCGGCGAACTTATGTGTGAACAAGTTCAATGTTGTCATGGTCAAAAGGTCAAGGTCATATTAAGGGCAGCATGGATGTGTGTCATTTGTCCACAAGTATGCTGTGTTGAAATATTTAAGTAATCCTTCAAGGAATATAGAAGTTATAGCCAAATTTCTAAACTCCGTCAAACTTCTTAATGTACCGGACAAAGACGGACGAACAGACACACGCAGACACAGTCCAAATACTATATGCCTACGGCTCTACCAAGACGGGGGGCATAAATATAGGTTTGTCGTGTTACAACAAAGATACACAATTTTATTTTATTTCTAACATGGCCCCTCAGGGCTCCAGATAAGGATATTTTCGTGGTAAATCAGCATTGAAAATCAGGAATTCAGCATTGAAATAGATCCGAGGGAGTACAAATCAGCATTGACATTTCAGCATTCGAAAATTGCAGCTGAAAATATGTTGTCCTACACCACACTTTTCTACCTACAACTATCAAGAACAGATGGAGATAGCTGTGTATGTCTGTTCAATTAAAAAGTTTATGAAACGTTTATGAAATGAAGTACTACAATTGAAGTTAGTGGTTAAATATTGTATGATACGGAAGCCCCACAGGGGACGTAGAATTCTTTTTTTTTTATTAATTCATTCCATTCAATTTAACAATTCATTTTTTCCCTCAATTTAACAATTCGTTCCCACACGAACAAATTGTTAATTCAACGGAACAAATTGTTAAATTGAGGGAACAAATTGTTAATTCGAGGGAACAAATTGTTATATCATGGGAACGAATTGTTAATTCGAGGAAACAAATTGTTAAATTGATGGAACAAATTGTTATTTCGTGGGAACAAAGTACTAAAAAAAATCCATGTCCCCTGCGGGGCTCCGTACTATAATAATCTAATTTCATCACTCAAAAATATTTTTGGGGGTAAAATACTCTTTAAGGCTAAACAGTATTGCAGCTCTGGTCCCTAGCATACACTAAAAGTATGTGTACTTCAACTTTTGGATGCACACCACTCATTCAGACAGCTGGTTGGCTTTAGTCTGTGTCTCAGTCGTTCTTAAACCAAAGATGACCAGAATTTCTCGCATCTCAACACCATACAGCTCCATCGTCACTGCGGATGATCCTTGGCACTGTACATGCTCACTAGCATCACTACACATTTCACAATTATTGCTCGAGACACAATGAAGTTGGTTCCCATCCAGTACATGTAGGTGGCACACGGGGCACTAATGTGGCTCCCAGTCTTTGGCTGGTTGTCCATTTCTGCTATCAATTGCAGCATTTGTTGTGTTTGCCTCCTTTACCAGCTTGGGTAACACAATGTACAGCTAGATTAATTAACATAGCTGGCTTCCTAAACTTCCAAGTAGTCAGAGCGATGATCTTCTGTCCTGTAATATAAACACATTGTGTGTTAGAGCAGAGCTTTACCATAATGTTGTAGTGACATAGAGAATACCCGACTATAGTGTCTTTTGATATCTAGTTTATCAGGCAAGGCTAGGAAGCACGTTGGAATTACGAGGCTTGCCAAGAAATTCCTACAGTTTCCGAGCCGAGCCTGATAAACATGATATCAAAAGGCACTAACATAGTATTCTATTTATCAGGTAACGTCTTTAGGTACATAATGAGCAATTGACGAATTGTGACTTTGTTTTCGTTGAAAAGAATGTGGACTTGTTTCTGTGACGTCAAGTCTAGGAAACACGTAGGAATTATGAGGCTTGCCGAGGAATTCCTACCGTTTCCAAGCCGAACCTGATAAACTTGATATCAAAAGAGGGTAGTCTGGTATTCTATTCCACGTTTTATGCTAAAAAATGACCACAGAATGTCAGATGACGTCGTAATCTATGGACAGAACGCAGACTTGTTTATGTTGTGTCATTACACCAACGTCATTCGGTAACGTCACGTGACGTCATCCGACCAATGGAACATCAGTTTTCATTTTATTGTATCAAGTCAATGCCTGATACAACAATATGTTATCAGTCAGTACATATTCGGTCAATACAGGGCAGGTTACCTGATAAATAGAGAATACCAGGGTAGTGTCTTTTGATATCAAGCTTATCAGGCAAGGCTAGGAAACGCGTAGGAATTCCGAGGTTTGCCGAGGAATTCCTACCGTTTCCAAGCTGAGTCTGATAAACTGGATATCAAAAGACACTAGCATGGTATTCTATTTATCAGGTAACGTTTTAAATGTATGCTAAAAAATGACGTCATTATCTCTGGATAGAACGCGGACTTGTTTACGTTGAGTCATTACACCGACGTCATTCGGTAACGTCATTTGGATGTTATCCGACCAATCGAACGTCAGTTTTCACTTTGTTGTAACCCGGTTGTTTGTATCAATTCAATGCCTGATACAACAATATGTTATCAGTCAGTACGTATTCGGTCAATATGAAGCTCGTTACCTGCTAAAGTGTCATATTAACACTTTGACTTTGTATTTATTTCCAAATGAAAAGCCAATGTGTCTCAAATGATCACAAGCACAAGTTGATTTTCATGTAGGTCATCTGCAGTATATCAAGTTAAAAATCACATGTACTATGTTACTACAATTTTATCAAATACAAGAAGTCGGAACGGCATGAAAATAAATCAGAGTGGTATGAAAATAAATCAGAGCGGCATGAAAATTGTTCGAATCGGTATGAAATGGTCTGGATCGTAATGAAAATAGTTCAGATCGGCATGAAAATGGCTCAAATCAACATGAAAATGTTTCGGACCTGCATTTTCAGATTTTGGTTGATTTTCTAGAAGTTTTCAAAATGCTCTAGAAGCTAACTTAAGACATTATAGCACTAATTATAATGTTCCAACATGATCCAGACTGATTAATCTGAAAGAACTGGCCAAGGTCTGAACAATTTTCATGCCAATTCTGAACAATTTTCATGCAGATCCGAATAACACAATTTTCATGCTGGTCCGACCCATTTCCATGCCGATCCAAATCATTTTCAAGCCTGAACCAGTTTCATACAAACATTTTCATGCCGACCAAGCAATTTTCATACCGACCGAACCATTCTCATGCCTGTCTGAAACATTTTCATGCTGATCCGAACCATTTTCATGTCGATTAGAACCATTTTCATGCTGAAAACATTTTTACGCCGAAACGAACCATTTTCATGTTGATTATAACCATTTTCATGCTGGTCCGATAAATTTTCATGCCCAAAACATGTTTATGCCCGATCCAAACCATTTTCATGTCGGTCCGAAGAATTTTCATTCCGATCTGAAACATTTTCATCATCATACTGGAGTGAACCATTTTCATGTCGATATGAACCATTTTCACTCCAATCCAAACTATTTATATGCCGATCTGAACAATTTTCATCATGTTCATTCCGATCCAAACCATTTTCATGCCGATTCCTAATTGTTATGCCAACCCGAACCATTTTCAGGCCACCCAAACCATTTTCATGCCTAACCAAACCATTTTCATGCCGCCGAACCATTTTTGTGCTAATCTTAACCAATTTGGTAATGCATTTCTTCTACTATTCTATCAGGAAGTACAATTTGAGTAACATTATAATGTCTTGTTGTGAAATGTTAATATTACCTGCAAAGTCAGTTCCATCCACAACACACCCACCCCTTGTAAGCTATTTATATAGTGAATTATAGCTGATTTTTATCGGACGGAAAAATCTTTCCTTTTTTCTGCATAGATATGTTGTGATCATTCATTTGCGAGATAGTTCAAATGAGTGGTAACAACATATACTTTAATTGAGAAATGAAGAATGTAAGTGACATATGCATTGATTAATGGTAATACTTGTAATAGGATATGGAAGAAAATACAAACAACATAAGTAGGATAATACCACCTTTTTTGCCGGTATACTGGTATACCCTCACACATGAGTGTTATCACCAGTTGAGTGCTAGGGGAAAATGAGAGGAAAAACGAAAAAGACTAGATAGAGCAGTAGGCCAAGGAACGGTAGAAGGAAGCATAGAGAGAGAAAGAAAAAGAGAAAGAAGAAGGTTTAGAATTAAATGAGTCTGGAGTGCTGAACCTTCAAGACCTGAGCCTTAAAGGAATCCAGCGACTCTGCCAGGCAGGTGTCAGTGGGCAGTTGGTTCCACTGTACAACGGTTCTGGGAAGAAGGAGAAACGAGTGTAGTCTTTGTCGGCACGCAACTGGCGGTATTGGTGTTGGCGTCTACCAGTGCCTCGTGTTAAGTAGTTATCCTCATGTATGGCTACAAGATTGTTCCTAATTTTGTACAGCATACTCAGTCTGACATCGACTCTCCTCTGTTCGAGTGATCTCCACTCCAGACTGTGCAGCATATCGGTTACACTAGATGTGTTGTGATAACGGTTAGAAACCCATCTTGCAGCCCTCCTCTGGACCATCTCGAGTTGGTGTACAAGCCTATGCAAAGTTAAGTCACCCTCATTGTCTTTGCTAATACTCTTGGGGTCCCAGACTGTGGAACAGTATTCTAGTTTAGGACGAACAAGGGATTTATAAGCTCGTTCTTTGACAATCTTCGAGTTGATCCTGAGGTTACGTTTCAGAAAACCTAGAGTCTGATTGGCCTTAGATGAGACGGAGTTTATATGTCTATTCCGCTTCAGATCGTGGCTGATGTTAACCCCGAGGTACTTAATACAAGGAACTGAAGAAAGAATTTGGCCGTGGAGAGAGTAGTTATGCATAACAGGAGCCTTCCTGGTGGTAATGTGAATAACCTCGCATTTGTCAGGATGAAAAGACATTTGCCAGTCGGATTCCCATCTCTCGAGATTATGAAGGTCCTCTTGAAGTTTGTTGCAGTCAGATGGGCTATGTAAAGCTAAGTACAACAATGTGTCATCTGCAAAGAGCCGGACAGTACTATGGGTTGTGTACTCCGGGAGGTCATTAATATAAACAAGAAATAACACAGGACCAAGCACGGAGACTTGTGGAACACCAGATAGTACTGGAACCGACGTAGAAGCTTTCCCTTCAAGGACGACACGCTGAGACCTACCACTAAGAAAAGATCCTATCCAACCGAGTGCTAATCCCTTCACGCCATAGGATGAGAGTTTGTAGAGGAGCCTATTGTGTGCTACCTTATCAAAGGCCTTAGCGAAATCCATGACTACAACATCATTCTGTCTACCACTCTGCATGTTGAGGGCTATGTCGTGAACAAATTCAATAAGTTGACTTTCACAGCTACGCTTCTCCGAAAACCATGCTGGAGGGGATAAAGAATATTGTTCCTATTGAGATGCTGCATCATATTACTGTAAACAATGTGCTCCAAGAGCTTACAGCAGATACAAGTTAGAGAGACAGGGCGATAGTTCGAAGGTGTCGTTTTGTCACCTTTCTTGTATATTGGTGTTACATTGGCTTGTTTCCAAATGTCTGGTAGGGACTGCTGCTGAAGTGAGGTATTGAAAAGTAGAGTAAGAATTGGCGCAAGTTCAGCCGAGAGGCGCTTCAGAATAGTAGGAGTAATATTGTCTGGGCCTGGGGCCTTGGATTCTGACAGTTTTTGCAAAAGTTTCTGTACACCATTTTCTGTTACCTCTATCTCAGGCATGTCGTTTTCTTTTCTGGAAAAAAGGTTTGAAACATATTTGCAGTAAGAAACGAGTTTCATGGGAGTTTGCTGAGAGAAAACAGAGTGGAACTGGTCATTAAGCAAATTGGCTTTTGAGATTGGATCGGTAATAGATACTCCGTTTCTCTTCAGGGATTTAAGTCCAATAGCATCTGTTTTTTTGTGCTTAATAAAAGTCCAGAAACGTTTTGTAATATTGAAATTTTCAGTTACTGAATTTTCATCTTTTGGAGTAATTAAGTCCTCAACATACTCCCAGTAAGCTCCTCTGCTCAGTGTCTGTATATGGTGTTTAAGAGTTTTTAGTTTACTTGAACCTTCAGGGGTAGGTTTAGCTCTGTTTTTAAAGTAAAGTTTATCCCGTTTCCTAATAAGACGCCTTATTTTACCATTAATCCAAGGTTGTCTATCTTTTAACTTTGCAGTTTTGTGCGGTATGAACTGGCTGATGGCTCTTTCGAGCTCCGAAGTGATATTGACCCATAGTTGGTTAACCGGGGTTGAAGTGTCAAAATTTTGCAATAGGCTTTCCCCAAAGGTAGTAATATGCTTTCTAAGTCCCTCCCAATCACCCTTACTGTAGAGCGCAATCTTCCTGGGGGTTTGCTTGTTTTTAATAGGCCTAATGTCAATTTCAGTTAGAACAGCATCATGGTCACTTACACCTGGGATCACTTTGCATGAAGAAATTATATTGGGGTTGTTTGTGATAACAAGGTCAAGGATGTTGTTGCCCCTGGTGGGTGAGTATACAAGTTCAGTCAGGCCCATGTCGTCTAAGAGGTCAACGAACTGAAAGGTAAGAGTGGGATAGCCACAATTCTGTTTTATACAGTTGTTTGGCCAGTCGTATCCGGGAAAATTCATGTCTCCTGCAATAATAACATGGGAACCAGTCATACCCAATCTCCGAAGTGACTCGGAAAACTGGTCTAAGCTAGAGCTGTTGCCCTCACTAGGTTTGTAGTAGCTACATAAATAAAGTGGTTTACATCCAGTAACCTCCATTTTCATCCAAGCAATCTCGCAGTATGTATGCAGGTCGGGGACCTCGCTGCAAATAAAGTCATCTTTTGCGGCAATAATTACCCCACCACCTCCCCGTTTTCTGTCAACCCGAACAACATTTTCCATGTACTGTCTGGGTAAGATTTCACCCAAGTGAATAGTGGCATCTATCTTGGTTTCGACCCCTATGATAACATCAGGGTTTACGCTATCGATCATGTTACTAAGATCAGTACTGTGGGTCACGATAGAATTAATGTTTACACTCAGTACTTTCAGAGGTTTTAATGTTCGACATGTGCGTGTAGGTTTTCCTGTACGAGGGAGTCGATGAGAGGTTCTTGGTGAAGAACTGTATGTGGGATCTCCTGGGCTGCTCTGCTGAGAAAGTGTGCTGAAGTTGCATGGGCTTATGGGCTCAAACCTGTTTGTCGTGATCAGGTCATCAATAAAGTTTGATGACACAGTATGCTGATTAATTGCATTGCAATTGAGACAGTGCCAGCTTACACTGGTGTTCTGTAGTGTATGGAAGGTGGCTTCGCCTATATCCTGACAGTCAATGTGGAACCAAATAAAACAAGTATCACAAAACACGGCATTCCTAGACCAGGTTACATTTGTTTCACAAGCTCCGCATGGGTAAATGCTGTTCCCACTAGTTTCTGTAATGCTAGGACCTGGGTTGGTTTGTACGTCACCTGATACCGAGACCAGTAGGGTGCAGATGTAGAAGAGACAACAATTGTTTCTCTGAATGTCAAAATTTTGGCATTTTCCGTTTTTCAAGAAGGAAAAAATGGTGGTAAATTTGCTACTCAAACATTCATTTTGTATTCTAAAACCATCAGCATTCATTTGCAAAAATGAGTCAAAAACGGGTAGTCCAGTTTCATATGGAACATGGTGCAGTCTGGAAAGTAGGCCCCGGCAACAGAGGATTGTTGCCAGCATGAGAGTCAGTGCCAGAATGGGTCCGTTGGGTCTAAACATGGTGTATCTGATGAAAAATCTCAATAATGTAGTAATATCAACAACAATACATGGGCGCCGCCTCCATCTTGGATGGTCACGTGATCAAATAGTGATGTTTCGTGGCCGACAAAGAAAACACACAAACTCCACTCCCCGTGAACAGTCGCCACTTGTAACAAGTATAATAACCTTACCAATGACCTAAACCTGCCTGACAATTACTCAAATAATTTTAAATGAACATAGACATAAAGAAATAGTAGAAAAAAGATCACTCAAACAACGGAAGACTTTATAGTTTCGCGCATGCGCACTCACACCTTATTAGTAACCAGAATTTTCTGCCTGTAACGGCGGGCAACTTCCCTGCATTACACAGAATATTCAAGTTACATTATTACTAATTAGCTGCGATTATCTCGGCTGGGTGAACTATAACTACAAAGCAAATGCAAGGGTAGTAGCTCAGATAATCTCAGCTCTACGGATGTATTTTACTATTTCATCTGTCTTTTATATTTTCTGTATCCGTTACATCTAACGAATTTAAGACAGAAAATACAAAAGACAGATGAAATAGTAGAAGACATCCGTAGAGCTGAGATTAACTGCACATATTCCGCTTTATAGGCAACAGGTTGTCCTATTCTAGTATGTAGTGCAATGTAATGAAATGTAATTAGAGTTATGTATACTCAGAACAAAGCCGATATTATCTATTTTCTGTATCCGTTTGATCTAACGGATACAGAAAATATAAAAGACAGATGAAAAGTAAAAGTCATACGTATAGCTGAGAATGAGATTATCTAAGCTACAAGGGCAGTTGCAGGCACGTAAAGCCTCCTGACGTAAACGGACGGTACGGTAGTAGATTGCATGCAAGAGTTACCGTTCCAACTATCTTTTTGACAGACCTCTGCAATATTTTTTCTCCCTCTTTTTATGAATTTATTGCCGCCATTTGTTGTATGGGAATGTTCAAGGTCCCTTATATGACACCAGCACCAAACAAGATCCATTACAAGTGGGGACATATCGGAATACCAGCTATTAAAACGGCCAAAATATTGACTGTAAACAACATTGTCGACTTCTTTTCTTGTCGGGCATAGGTTCGTATCGCACTATTTTGTCCGCAATAAACGTTCCGTAAACGCTTAAGACAAATACTTGACAACAGTAATTACGTAAATGTATTACCTTTGTGTTTGATATCGTTTATTTATCTGTCAATTGCTGAACATCTGTGAAAATCCATCTCGTGTTTTGGAATCGATAAATTCTTCCTCGTGTTTGGAATCGACTTTGTCGGCTGGTAACCAGTACAACTGATCGGAACACCGGGAACCACATGCCTGCCACTCCAACTTCATAAACAGGCGTTTTTCACTTCTTTTCCCAAAGATATTTGATACACATATATATTATTTTCGTTAGTATTGTATGTGTTTATCAAAATTAAATTCATTTAAATATGCTGGTTGCAGGAAAAACAGATATAATAATGGAATAAATGTGCGAATTATGTCGTGCGCATGCACGTTTTCGACCTCATTTTTGTAGCAAAAACGGTACAAAAGTAGTGTCTAGTGGCGACGGAGACGTTGTGGTCGACATTTTTTTCTATAAAGCTTACAACTGGGACCCTGTAACTCCGGAACGATGGACGAAAGCCGGAACACAGGCTCCGTGAAACAGAATGCCGGTCAGCCGATACATGCGGACGAACATCGTTCGTGATTGTTTCTCAATATATCGTTACATACATCATTGTACATGTACACGATTGTCGTCGCCACATCGAGTCACCGCACAGGAGAATGTATACTGAGCAAAACTAGAAACGTCCCTCCATGTTTAAGGAAAGATTCATCAAAAATCAAAAGGGTTACTTTTAAAAATGAAAATGGAAAAACAAGTTCATTCATTTCTGTATCAAAGCCAATAAATTGCATTTGGATATCTTGTTAAATATTCGAGAGATAACCGGCCAAGGGCGGTAGGGGTCAAAATCAAAAATCACAAAAACTCAGAAATGTGTTACTTAATGTTTAGAGATGGAATTTCAATAAGTAATGTGACAAATTCAGTAAATCTCGTTAGTACCGAGTGTGGCCACCATTTGCATGAATGCATGCAATGATCCTACGCCGCATCGACGTGACGTAACGCAATACCAGTGCGTTGGGCAAATTCCTCCATTCCCGTTGTAACGCCCGTGTAAGATCGCGAACATTGTCAATCTGATGGTTAGCTCGTGCTTTGCGGCCCAGCTCATCCCATATGTGCTCAATGGGATTGAGATCCGGGGGAGACCGCGGGCCATGGCATGACGTCGACGTTGTTTTGCTGTAAGTATTGAGTGGTGACCCTGGCTACGTGAGGGCGGGCATTGTCGTGCATCAATGTCACACCAGGACCATGCTGACGGATAAATGGTAAGGCATGTGCATTTAGCACATCTGCAACATAACGTTGTGCATTGATGTTGCCCTGTACAACAACCAAATCTGTCTTCCGGTTTCCCATGATCCCACCCCAGACCATTACGCTCCCTCCCCCAAACCTGTTCTTCTCAACAATGCAACAATCGGTGAATCTTTCATTTTTACGCCTGTATACCCGTAATCTTCCGTCAGCATGGACTAACTGTGAACCGAGATTCATCGGTGAACAAAACTCGGTTCCAGTCAGCCCTTCTCCAGTTCAGATGACGTCGCGCCCATAACAGTCTGGTAGCACGGTGACGTTGGGTCATTATCTGACCAGTGTACGGGCGGCGTGCCCGGATTGGTTGGGCGTTACGACGTAACCGGTTGCGAATGGTCTGCCCTGAGACACCGTATCGCCTAGCAGTGACTGTGGCTGCCAATCGACGTTGACGTAAGTGCGTCAACGTAATGTAACGATCGGCTCTAGCCGTCGTTACACGAGGCCTACCAGGTCGCTGCCGGTCGTGAACAGCCCCAGTCTGCTGGTACCGGGCTGCAAGACGATCAATCGTCTTCCGACAGCAACCAAACCGAGGCGTGACCGCCCTGGCGGCCATCCCACCCGCAAGCATCCCAATTGCCTGATTTCGCTCGTTTTCGGAAAGCCGTGGCATATCGAAAACAGTGAAAAATTAAAAAAGTTTTTTAATTTTCCGAATAGCCCCTATCGCATGAATGGTACGACATGAACTGAATCACCTTATCGATGACAAGTATAGCGTGCACGTGCAAAAAGTGGAAATCAACATTCCGGTCACTGGCCGCTATGTAAACCGTGTGTATCGGCTAAACTCTACACGATCGTATTCTGAACATCGCCACGGTTTAAAATACATGTACTTTGAACATGTGGTACATACATAGACAGAGCTACACCGGCTATAAAACAGGGACGTTTCTAGTTTTGTTGAGTATATCTAGATAGTGTCCAAATCACGTTGGGCGCCATTGTGGCCGGGGAGGTCGCTCTGTCTTAGCGATTCCCAAGGCCGGTAGAGTAAATCGGGGGTTCTCTATCTGGTTTGGACGGGTGTAGATACGTGGGAGGTGGATATAGACTGTAAATACAATATTTACCATGACATATTATTATTATCGACATGTACAAAATGTATGAACTAATCAATATGGCGTCGGGAAAACAGTGAACGGAAAAGCTGCGTGCGCATGCAACATGCATATGTTAGTCAGGTGACTTCCTAACAAAAGAACTGCATTAGTCCAGTCAACAAATGCCTACTCTGGACTGTAATAGTCCAGTACACTACAGGTAAATCTGAAAGTGCTACATTGACTGGACCTAAAGGTACCGCTACTAGACTACAAAGGGGGTGTATACACATTAGAAAGGCTACATTAGTCAATGAGTGGAAGGAATTACAATATATCACAAAGACAAGTTTTATATATTTTACTTCACCCTTATGTGTGTATTATGATTATTCGTAATCGTATTACGTTTAGGGGAAGGGGCCAAGTGACTTTGGTGTTGTATGAACCTGGCACCAGGTTAGGTTATTCTAATTTCTAATTTCAGGGCTGAATATATTTGTTTTCGATGTAAATATTCCGTTATGATTTTGGGACCACCCCACCCCCCCCCCCCCCCCCCCCCGCCCCCCCCCCCCCCCCCAATGCAGGATCGAATATTTTGGCCCCGGGCTTTTTGATCTTCGCTGTTGATAGGCCGTTAAACACCAATAAATCAAATCCATCAACGAAGTACTGTGACAACCCTGATAGACTCGTGCGGAAGCTGTTTTCAACATGGCAATCCAGTGGTAACGGGGGGCCGTTTTACTAAGCTGTGTACAACTAAAACGTTCGTAAGTGCAAAATTATGATAGTGTGTAAATTTCTCACCAACAATGTTTTCTTGTAAACACTTATTGGATTTACATTTATTGAGCATAGTCTATGCAAACTAAATTTAAATCCATCAATTGAAATTTCCAGACTATCCAAATTTGCACGTACGAACATATTACACGTAGTAGTACGAAGTTTAGTGAAACGGCCACCAGACTATCCTAAATTTGCACGTACGAACATATTACATGTAGTACGAAGTTTAGTGAAACGGCGCCCAGACTATCCTAAATTTGCACGTACGAAAATATTACATGTAGTACGAAGTTTAGTTAAACACATACATATCCTTGGAAAGCACGAGTATAGCCTTGAAAAACACATGAATAGCGTTGACAAATACACGAATAGCATTGAAAAACACATAAATAGCCTTGAAAACCCCATGAATAGCCTTGAAAAACACACACATAAATAGCCTTGAAAAGCCAATGAATAGCCTTGAAAAACACGTGAATAGCCTTAGCCTTGTAAAACACATAAATATCCTTGGAAAGCACGAGTATAGCCTCGAAAAACACATAAATAGCGTTGACAAATACACGAATAGCGTTCAAAAACACATACATAGCCTTGAAAACCCCATTAATAGCCTTGAAAAACACACACATAAATAGCCTTGAAAAGCCAATGAATAGCCTTGAAAAACACATGAATAACCTTGAAAACCACATGAATAGCCTTAAAAAACACATAAATAGCCTTGAAAAACACATTAATAGCCTTGTAAAACACATGGATATCCTTGAAAAACACAAGAATAGCCTTGAAAAACACATGAATAGCCTTGGAAAGTACGTGCATATCTTTGAAAAACACACGAATAGCCTTCAAAAACACATGAATAGCCTTGGAAAGCACGTGCATATCTTTGAAAAACACATGACTAGCATTGAAAAATACATAAATAGCATTGAAAAACAAATGAATAGTCTTGGAAAGCACGTGCATAGCCTTGAAAAACACCTGCATGTCCTTGAAAACCACATGCATAGCCGTGAAAAACACATGAATAGCCTTGGAAAACACGTGCATAGCCTTGAAAAAGCCTGGAATAGCATTGCAAAACACATGATACACCTTCGCTTCCCGATTAAAAATGAATGTTGGCCGCCATCTTCGAAAATATGGAATCACGTGACACGCACTGATTTGGTTGGCTAATGGAAATGACGTCAGTCTCCAGTAACCAACCAAACCACTGCGTGCACGTGATTGAAATATTTTCAAAGATGGCGGCTAATAGTTATTGAGAATGCGGAAGTGAACGTGTATGATTTTAAAAAGCGAATTTATGTTAGTGAGACAGGTTTTTAGTACAGTTTGCACTGGAAATCTTTGAGATTTATGTTAATGTATTGGTAACTGTAAACTTTATGTCGAAAATTCATCCCAAACAGCAGTTACGACACGCTGAATGCGTTGTATAGGCGAGTTCCAATTGTCTACATTGTGTGAGTTTTCGTTACAATGGTGGCGAATGGGAGTTTTGTACCTTTCTAAGTACTATTATATTTACACCCGGGCACTTTTGAATTGTTTTGTACATTGTTTAGAAAGGTGTTTTATGTATATACAAACAATAATTGACCATCCAAGACACGCTAGAATCGCCTGTGGTCAAAACAATAGCCATTCTGTCCCACAGGTTCTTGAAGAACGGCCCATATTTCTGCGTTTTATGGATTATTTCGGTAGCTGGTGGTTTGGGTGCATTGTTACCAACATACAATTTACGTCACCTCCCGCGAATTACACGTAATACGTACTGGTATGTTAACAGTATAAACACGGTCCGAAAGTTCGGAACGGTGAAAGTGTAGATAATTGACGATTTCTGTCGTGTATAATGATTATTAAGTTGCATTAGTTAAGTTGCACAAAACTATGTAAATTACCCAAAAAAAAAACGAAATCCACCAAAATCCACCAATACATGGCACCAAAATAATGACCATCTGTGAGCATGTTATCCACACAGTCTGCACACGTGCATGTGGTCACAGTAGTCACACAATCAGCATCGGCATCCGAACATGATTCTCTGTTAACTTATATGTGACTGTGGCGGGAGAAATATGGCTTATTGGTGTTGCGACCAGTGTAGATCCAGATCAGCCTGTGCATCCGCACAGTCTGATCAGGATATGCACTGTACGACATTCCATCAATGAAACACCGGAACATGATTCTCCGTTAACTTATATGTGACTGTGGCGGGATAAATGTGGCTTATAGGTGTTGCGACCAGTGTAGATCCAGATCAGCCTGTGCATCCGCACAGTCTGATCAGGATCTGCACTGTTAGCCATTCCATCAATGACACACCCGCCATCCTTCTGACAAGCAACGCAGATCGTTATCAGGCTGCATGCCTCTTTATCAGGAGCTACACTGCTTACAAATCCCAATAAGCCTCATTTCTCCCGTCACTCAACCACAAAGATGACTGTGAATGGAGAAATGGGGCTTAAGGGATGTGTGACCAGTGTAGCACCGGATCATTTATCACACGCCTGTATCCCGATAACGACCTAAGTAGTATATAAGAGTCACAATGATACCACCATCACCTATGGAAGGTGCCAGCTACGCGCGGCACCTTCCACAGCATGATGGTATCATTTGTGACTTTTATATACTACTACCGCGAGACCATATATTTATGACATGAGAAGATACACCCTATTAGAGATAAAAATCCCTATGTTATACTCAGTATATATATACAACATAATGGTTCTAGTTAAGTGTGCATGGTTGAAGACAGGTAGTCACGAGAGATGTTTTCGCTCCGGTATTTACGAATATTGCAAACATCACCGTGCATGGATGCGAAGAGGTTCCGTTTCACCTCGCCCATGTCGACATTGTGGGGTAGGGACCAAAGCCGAGTCACTGCTATGTCCACCATGTGGTGGCACTCAGGCTACTCATCGAAAGGTTAACAAGGGATTACGTGCTCGCAAGTATTATCGTTTAGTAATAATTCAAATCGGAAAGTCAGTTAGAAAGATAGAATCGATCTAATAAGTCACGGTGTTTCTACAGCATTAAAACACTGTAAAAAACATTATCAAACTAATTTTATAAAATTGAACAGAAAAAACAAGTACCAATATAAAAGAGAAAATGGATAATACAATACAATTGGAATTGAAAGTTTTTAATGGCTGTGTTAAAGAAGTTTACGAAGAATACGGGGGTTATAATCCTGTATATAAATTCTATAAAATGAGAACACTAGGCGATATCGAATATATGAAATACCAGCGTAATTTATTACGCTCCGACAAAAACGTTGCATTTACAATATTATACCGGCAATTATGTCAACTATACAAGAGGCAAATACGAACATTAAGACAGATAATGCGTATCGGTTATGAAACTAAGGCGTATTATATAAAACTATTAAAACCCAACGATTCGTTTACGAACGTACATTTCTACGATATCACTTATACATTTATGTTGTAATCACAACACCAAGCAGACGACAATGCAAATTATGTGTCCTACCTTACACGTATATTAAGTGTCCATTTTATAGAGAGATTACACGATTACGTCTTCCGGGATGAAAAATAAACACACTATAATATATTACACACACGGCTATTTATAGCCTTATCAATGGTATGTAAACGGGCTATCGATTTACACAGGTGGTGTACACAGTTTATAAACACTTAGTGAGGGTTATATAATTCACGAATTTCCGGGATGGTTCGTTATTTAATTAATTTTAATAAAATTATTTATAATTTAAAGCTGAACACCCCCTATTATATAGGAAACATATTAATTAATATAATAAAATAATAAAATTAATGGCGCGGGTTCGAGCCTCGGTGGAACTTAAAACTTTTTTTCTTTTTTTTCTTTTTAAATTGTTAATTATTTTCCTAAAATTAATTAATAAATTGTTTACTGCACCAATATAATTAATTTTATAATTAATTTTATAATTTTCTTTAAATTAATTATAAAATTAATTATTTTATAAAATATCACAATGGTGCTGTAATATTTCTTCCGACTTTACCTCCAAGTTTTTCCCTAAATTTATCCCAATCAGTACACTCAATTTTGGGCATGGTGGCGCGCGCCTTGATTCTTATATCATTTTTTAATTGTTCATATCTCCCCATTTCTTCCACCACGGATTCAAACTCTAAATTTGATATTTTCTTATCGGCCAACGCTTTGGACACCATAACGTCGATGGTATTTTTCTTCGACCTGGCGAGAACGGATATTCTATCATGTTTTCTACATTTTTTCTCGAGTTTTCCACCCGACGCCCTACACAACAACCCAGAAACGGCCGACACCGCACATAAAATCCCCGCTACGGGAACCGTTATAATGGTGGATAGAGTTGCAGCTGTCCCCGCCCCACACAACACAGAAACACTCGCCAGACCCGTGCTAGATACTTCAGCCATGTTCACCGCGCGCCTATATTTGTTAGCGTTTCTTTTTCTATTTGTATATTCTCTAACTAAAATATCCTGCATAGCGACGATATTATTCAACCTAAAATCTGAACTTCTTTCGTTAATTGTACACAGTGTTGATGGAGTGGTATTGACAATTGGAAGCGTTGATTCGTTCATATTTAAATTTTACAAATTTATTTCATTATATTAGTATTTACAAAATAAGTTCAATTAACAACGAGACAATAGTGGAAGAACTCTCTGTGTCACCGATTTTCGTAACAAAGTTAATAACACTACCTTTGGAAAGTCTAATTCGATCATAACCGGAGAACGAAACCACCGTCGAACTATCTCCAGATTTTAGTGACTCCAACTCCCCGTTCTTCCCCATCTACTACAATATTTATCGCGACCGCGCCCACAGGTTTACCACTACCATTAACCGAGCAGACCGCCATTTGGATAACTTCACCCGCGGCTGTCATAGTGTATCCCCCACATTTATTACTCGCTTTGGCACCGAACGAATATTCATAGTGCCCCTCAACCAATGGGCCCCGCTTCTCAGCCCAAACTGTTATGGCACGTTTTAGCGTTTTCATTGTTCGCACTATTCCGGCAAGCGCACTGTTTGCGTTATATGCCTCAGTACGAATATTATAAGAGGCCTCCTCAAGAGCTTTGGTCGCGGCTATACGATCATGTTTCAGTTTATCGGAAACTTCGGTTATCTTTCCGTCTAGTTCGGTAAGTGCCGCTTCTCTGCTGAGAGAGTCCTCTAAGCGCAACGCATCATAAGCCTCCGTAATGGTCGCCTGGTGGCCTTCTAGGGCTTTCTCAACACCCAACCGGGCCTCTTTTTGAAATTCGGTTATTTTCCCGTCAAGTTCAGCAACCGGCCGCATCTCTGATGAGAGAGTCCTCTGAGCGCAACGCTTCATAAGCCTTCGCAAGGGCTGCCTGGTGGTCTTCTCTGAGAGAGTCCTCTGAGCGCAACACCCTATAAGCCTCCGTAAGGTCCGCCTGGTGGTCTTCTCGGGCTTTCTCAATACCCGTTCGGACCCCCTCAACCCCCAACCGGGCCTCTTTTCGAAATTTGGTTATTTTTTCGTCTAGTTCGGTAAGTGCCGCTTCTTTATTGAGAGAGTCCTCTGAGCGCAACGCCCCATAAGCCTCCGCAATAGCCTCCTTGTGGTCTTCTCGGACCCCCTCAACCCCCGACCTGGTCTCTTTCAGAAATTCGGCTATTTTCCCGTCTAGTTCGGTAAGTGTCGCTTCTCTGTTGAGAGAGTCCTCTAAGCGCAACGCATCATAGGCCTCCGCAAGGGCCTCCGCAAGGTTCACCTGGTGGTCTTCTCGGACTTTATCAATACCAGACCGGGTCTCGTTTCGAAATTTGGTTATTTTTTTATCTAGTTCGGCAACCGCCGCTTCTCTGACGAGAGAGTCCTCTGAGCGCAACACCTCATAAACCTCCGTAAGGTCCGCCTGGTGGTCTTCTCGGGCTTTCTCAATACCCGACGTGGCCTCTTTTCGAAATTTGTTTATTTTTTTGTCTAGTTCGGCAACCGCCGCTTCTCTGACGAGAGAGTCCTCTAAGCGCAATGTACCATAGCCCTCCGTAAGGGCCGCCTGGCGGTCTTCTCGGACTTTATCAATATCCGACCTGGTCTCTTTTCGAAATTTTGTTATTTTCCCGTCTAGTTCGGTAAGTGTCGCTTCTTTGCTGAGAGAGTCCTCTAAGCGCAACGCATCATAAGCCTCCGTAATGTAATGTCCGCCTGGTGGTCTTCTCGGACTTTATCAATCCCCAACCGGGCCTCTTTTCGAAATTTGGTTATTTTTTCACCTAGTTCGTTTAGTTCCGTATGCGTTTCTTCACGACTTTGTGTATTCACAGCCAGGGCATATTCTCTAAGTTGTGATAGTAGGCTCTTGTGAATCTCGTCCGTGGCCCTCGATATAGTTCTATTGATCAAGGCCTTTGTTTTTTGGGTAGTTAAAAAGTCGCCCTCTGTCGGGATGAATCCCCCTTCTGTCGGTTCCAAATTATTTGAATTTGTCACCCAATCGGAAGAACTACCTGGTCCGTATATACTCATTTTCAATAATGTTGATAATATATATATTACGAACATGCGTTTAATTCTAAATAATTTTCTTAAAATTAATTAATTTGAAATTTCTAGGACGACCGAAATCGGGTAATCGTTCTTCAACTCTCGCCCTTTATCATCGAGAATAGAAATCTTCAACTCGTGGATGTGTCCCGATTCCAAAACTTTCATCTCGGGGTGCGGGAAGTCTAAGGTCAGGGTCTCACCATAGAAACAGTCGCTTCGCTAGCGGGCACGGTTTTCAGTAATGTGGTGGGAGTGCCGTCTACCGTGTTGTACGATGTGTTCACCCGATCCAGGTGCACCCCGAGAGTTTTCGTGACGGTGAAGTTCACCGGGGTTGGGCCGACGTGCTCGCCAGGATCAAACACTCCGTCATCGTTGTAAGGGTATGTTATTTTAAATCCTAACAGTGAGACCAACCCCGGTGAGATCCTTAAACGCCTATCAACGGTCAATGTCGTGAGCCCGTGGCTTTCGAGATTGCGAGAGTGACTACACCAGGAATCTTCTCCGCGACAAAAGCTTGGAGATCTCCGAAACTCCAAAGACCGTGAGGTACTATAGCATCTGGAGTTCTACGAAATCCTGAGGTCACTGGTTCAGTTATGAGGTAGTTTCCGAAAGCCACGGGGCTTACACCCTCGATTTCTGATGTGACAAACTCGAGCGTTTCAACGTTTTTCCACCCGACCGTGAACGTGATTGATCTGAGGCCTACCCGGCGTTGTCCGCAGCAGTTGTCTATTAATTTTTGAAGTTCACAACTCCCTTTTTGAACATTAGTGATAGTAGCAAACATAATAATATCTTTCAATGGATACAAAAGCATTTAGCTTTAACTCTAATGCAAAGTACGCGGTCGGTGGTAAATACAAGCAAAAAGACGTTGTTAACCACCTTGTACACCCAACCGTAACGGTTAGACCGTTTGAGAAATATGTAGTTCCAAAGACTACTAGTCAAGATGTATTACTAAGATGGGAGTTTTCCCATATGAACTTCTGGCAGAACCAGCTAAATTTCGCTGTATGGTGCGCAACGGCCGGATGCGGAGTTTCGCATCAAGACCATTTGACATCCGAGAATATCATGCTCCGAAGTGTCTACAATTTTCACGTGTATTACACAATTAGGAGGATTCTCAAAGAACTAGGTATTCCACTGCCTCAAGACGATGGCTGGGATCCCATTTCCAGCGCATACGACCGTAAGGCGTTCGAAAGATTGTGTGCGAATTTGGGGTATCAAAGACGCCGACTGGAGACAGAAAGTATACACCCCGACCAACAGTTTTAGGGTTAGTTCACCTTAAAGGCTTAGTTAGTGGGGAGCGTCTGGATAAAGTTCCATTATATTTCTCAGGGCTATGGAGCGCTCGAGGGGCCCCCCCCCCCCCCCCCCACCAACCCCGCCACCAGTTAGAAAAATGGCAACATGGACTAAATATAATTATAAGTTGAATAAGATGACGTTCGGTGCTGAAGTGCTTGGTGGACTTGCGTGTAATGATGGTGATTGCCATTGGCTGCCTACTAAAGTAGCCCATGTGGAATACCTAGACCTGGGTGATACTCCACAGATGCGAAATGCTTGGACCACATTTATGTTAGATGAAAGCACTGGATTTACGCAGGGTGGGGTTATTCGTCTCAACGAATCCATTCACATATACGTATGGGTAATCCTCGCATCACAGAAGCAAACGCGCAGCGCTATACTTGGTACGGGAACGGCCTTTGACGCGCAAAAACAGTTCTTGGCACTTGTCGAGGACGCCATCTCAGCTAAGGTGGACCTCCTGAAGGCGATCCAGAATTATCAAGACGTTTTGCAGACTGCCCGCACCCCGGTAGACTACGCATTTGTAATAGGTCTTTATATGGCGCCGAGCAATATGATACTACGAGACGACCCGGTTGACGGTTACAATAATCAGATCGTAGTCGCAACCACCAATCAAAAAATCGGCCGCAACGGGAACGTGAACACGGGTATCATCAAGCTCCCACCCAAGATGATCGGGCGCGGAGTTGTAATTCAAATAAATTTGAAAAAGATTTCATAAAACCCCCAAAACACAAAATGGATACACATCCCTCAACACAATCGAACCCAGTACCCCCAATTCGTAAATTGGATGCACCATCGCGGTTCCATCAACAATGTTGAAACACCAATCGAGATTGGAAGCACAACACACGAGGAGGAGAAATTAGCGCTCGTCGTCGCCCTCGTGGCGATCGGATTATTTACGCTTTGGTTTTAGGAACTCTCTGGCGAAGAATAATAGGAGACCGGCGATGGCCACGATTAAAGCCCAGGTATTCTCGGCGAGCCATCCGACCGTTTTTGATAATATAGATAACAAGAAGGAGAGGAGACCTCCTATCAAACCAGGCAGCGCGGCAGCCAACTTTCCTGCTGATTTAGCCAGGAGACTGGCGAGGGCTTTTAGTTGTTTTTTTATCCACTCCTTGGCTCCGCCGGATGGCGCGGGTGCCGGTGCTGGTGCTGGTGCTGATGCGGGTGCTGGTGCGGCACCAGCATTGACAGCTACAAATAGAGACGATATAGATAGAATTAGGGTCGATATAATCATGCTGAAAGCTGCGATGATGGTTAATATCGTGACGCCCTTCTCTCTGAACAGAGTGCGAAGACGCTCACCGAGTGTCGTGTCCTCGTGCAGAACCCTCGAGATTGTTTCGCGGCTCCGACTTAATTGGCCGGAAAGCGTCTCACGGTTAGTCGAAGCAGCCCTCCAAGCGAGCTTCTCTTTCGTCCCACAACGACCGCAGGAGTTTGTTGATCCGCTCGGTAGATTCTCTATCGTCACGGATTTCCCCAAGTTTTCTTTCTTCTAGCGCGATATGTTTGTCCAACGCCGTGAGTTTGGAGAGGTTATTGACCAGTTCGCCCCGAGTTGTTTGCAGAGCCTTATCGAGTCCCCGGAGTTCGCGAAGAGGTAATGGTGGGTCATATTTCGTGCCGTTCATTTCGTTGACCGTGGTTTCCACTGTGTTAATAGCGTCGGTGGCTATACGAGGGACATCGCTGAGCTCGCTCATTTCTATAGCGGCGGCCGTCTTCGCCAGCGTTTCGTCGGTAGACTGTAGTGTTTTTACCATTTGTTGAGGCAGCTGCGACCGATCATCGATCACTCCGAGAGCTCGAGCGAGGGATACTCCATATCGGTTCACGGAAGAGGGGCTGAGGAACTGGGTCGCGGGTCGTTCTTGTACGTCAGCAACTTCCAGCTATTACCCCATTTAACCCACAAGTCTCCTCTTTTAGTGCTGCGGAACTCCAACGTGGCCTTGATGCCGTTTTTAGACACATCACTCTCCCACCGTTTCACCCGAGAATTCGTTTCCTCGAGAGGCGCCAGCTCATCCTTGGAGATCCCCGCAGGAATCTCGGCACCGCCCGCCCACGCCGGAGTTGCGGGTGGGCCTCCCACATAGGGACACCAGCAGATGAAGTTCCCGGTGCGTCTGGACCAAACAAAGATGCACGTGGATTAACCAAAGGCGTATTTCGTGGTGCGCCTGGATCAAACAAAAGTGGAATTGGGGGTGCTGGTGTCTCTATGAAGGTCGTTTCGTCATAGTCATCGATGTCATCATCATCGCGGAAATCGTCTCTGCCGATTTCATCCATGTTAATATCGTAATCATCCATCTTTATAACTTTCTTAAAATTAATTATGTATTAAAGACAAAACCATAAGGGTTTTAATATAGTTTCACTAAATTATGTCTTCGAGTCAATACGGTCGCAAACTCAATCCATACCGCAGACTGCGTGAGCCCCTCGGGGCAAAAGGCGTGAGACAGAGTGTCGTTATTACGAACAACCCATCGACGATCGACCACAACCAGCAGCTCTTGGTCCGCTTCCCCAACCTCGGAGCTAACGACGTCATTGTGCCGGGTACTGTTCGCCTCGCTTTCACTATTTCGCTGACGTCGACGGACGAGGACCGAACCGTCGTTCAGAACCTTGGTCGCGCCATCGTCAAGAAGACCATGATAAAGATTTCTGGTAATGAGGTGATGTCGATCGACGACAGCGACGTCTACCATTGTTATCAGGACCTATGGAAGACGGCGCAAGAGCGCGAAAACGCTGTCTATCAGGGTATTGACACCAGCAAAAATATAAGAACGTAACCAAACTTAGAATCGGGGCTGGTGGTAACAAGGTAGATAACAACTCGAGTGACAATGCGGTCGCGGGCGCTTACGGCAAACCGCTTCTACATCCGCTCGACTTTGAGTGCTCGAGAGTCACATGCCCTACTATCAGAGCGCTTTGGCTGACCGCCTCGAATACGAACTAACGTTCAACGACTACGGCCGATTCTCATTAAACCAAGCGACAAATGGTTATAGCGACGTATACGATCGATAATTGTTTCGCTGGAGTACGACATGGTCACGATGCCCGAACTCGCGCGATTGATCAGAACCCAGTACGCCGGGCGCGTTGCCATAATTTACGACCGAGTTCTTCGCCATCGCATGATGACGAAAGACAAAGGCGACACATTGTGGAATATTAACGGTCAACGTACCCCGCCCGCTCTATGAAAGGGTATACTGATGTTGTTCGAGGATGCTCGGTTCGCGTTCGGTGCTAGAAAAACCGACAAATTTCTATAACCCCAAAATCACGAAGGTAGAGGTGACGATCGAGGGAGTTCCCAATCAACTCTACAGCGCGGGTCTTCGCGCGCACCAGCAGTGGGATGAAGTAAGAAAGCAGTTTGCTGCCGGTTCTAAGCGCTCTTCGGAGGTTGCAGCGGTTGCCAAAGACCTGCATCTCTCGGCCGTCTCCCTCGCGGAGTTCCTGAATACCAAATACGCGTTATGGCTAGACATGCGAGCCAGCGACGACGACCAAATACACGGCAGCGGACGCCAAGTTGAGAACGCTAGCGAGGGTGTGACGATCCAGATAAACCAAAGAGGCGGACGGAGCCGGGCCATTGAACGTGTACTTATATATAATTACAGACGCACAACTCAACATCGAAGATGGCCGATACGTCTCAGCACTCTACTGATTTAATTAATTTTAAGAAAATTAGCAATCATTCTAACGATTTATTAATTAATAAATTTAAAAAAATTAAGAAAATTAGCAATCAATACCAATTCACGATTGGAGATGCCCACTCTGCCATAATATGTGGGCAGACAGGATGTGGAAAAACGGTTTTCATCCTAGACTTGCTCGAGGGCTCCTACCGCGATGCCTTTCGTCATATTGTGATCCTGTGTCCCACTGTGCGGCACAACGATACTTATCAGCGGCGAACGTGGATATGGACCGACCCTGAGGTATACGTTATTGACCCCGGTGATAGGCTTCACGATTGGTTGCGTGGTTTATACCAAAAATTCCAGGGTGAGCCCACCCTATACGTGATTGACGATTGCTCGGCCAAGGCGGCGATGACCAAAAAGAAGGACATGCTCTATGAGCTCGCATTTTCTGGCCGCCATGCTAGGCAAAGTGTATGGATATCCACTCAAAAGTACAACGCCGTCCTCAAGGATCTGCGCGAGCAAACGAAATGGGTCGCCCTCTTTCACTGCAAAGACCGAGACTCATTCGATGACTGTCTTCGAGAGAATGACGTTATCCCAACGCGCGAGGAGCGCCTGGAGGTTAGACGGATGCTTTCGGAAACTAAGCACGCCAAGCTTTTGCTAAAGACTGATCAACCAACTACTTACGAAGTTATCAATTAATTTTATAATTAATTAGCAATTACTGAACAAATGCTGAACAATGCTGAACAATGCTTAGCAATTGCTGAACAATGCTGAACAATGCTTAACAAATGTTGAACAAATGCTGAACAATGGTTAACAATGTTAACAATTTGGTGCTCCGCTGCGAGCTTTGTTGCGAGCATAATGGTGATCATAAGTATCGGGTGGTGCGCTTGGCAATATGTTAAAGTGATGAGACTTGTTAGAATAGTTAAATTACTTTTAAGAAAAATGAACTGCGACGAACTTCTCGATCAGCTAATAGAAGAAACCTCAACTCCGACTGCCAACATAGATAATGATCCGACAGAGCAATCGGAATCAACTCCAACGGCGGTTGGTATTGGGTTGAGTGCAACGACTCCGAATGAAAGTGAAAATGCGGCGCGACGAGAGCGGCTAGCTGCGCTGGTTGCTGGGGGACAATCGGAGCATTATCTCGGTAGGCGTCTCTCAGTTTTTCAGGTGGATAAGATGTCAGATGCGGAGATCGATAAAATGTATGCGCGATACGAATCTAGGTTAGGTGCGGAGATAGACAAAAACTCTCGGATCGGCGGTTATTCATTTGTACGCAACCGCCGTTAGTATACTTCTCCCTATACCAAACACCGCGGGATTGATTGACGATCTAGAGACTGACCCTTTTATAGGTCACACTCTTAGAACAGCCTGCTGCTCAATTTATCACAAGTTTGGAATGTACTTAGCTCCGCTGACAACCGCGTTGACCACGGGTAAACACTGTCAATTTGGACATATATGCCCACGAACTATAAGCCCTGAAAATGATGACACAAGACACACCCGCGAGAGTGACGGAGTTGAACCCGATTGCTCCAACCCAATCGAACCCGAGTGTTACTCGCCACTGGATGACATACCGCATATAAATCCCAAAAGACAGGCAGCTGGGCGGGCGGCGGCTGCCACCCGAAAAGTTAAACAAGATAAAATACTCGCCGAGCTTCGAGATGCTAAACAGTCGTTGCAATCGGGGACGGAGACAGCAAAACATCTGAAGACAGAGTTGAGTACAACAACACCCCCAATTCACGAATTGGAAGCACACTCAACACCCAATCGAGGTTGGGCGAATCCGATTGAACCCAAATTCGTGAATTGGAGTTGGGTTGTTGGTGGTGGTCTGGCAGTTGTTGGTGCCCTGTGTGTGTGGAAATACCCCCTATTATCGAAAAAACAACCAGCCAGTGTTCAGAAGAAAGTTACGAAACACCAATCGCGATTGAACGCGCCCCATTTAAACATTGATCGCGACCCCTTTTATATGCAATAATTATAATGGCTGAACAAGATGGTAAAATGTTAGTGAATGCGCTTTATCACGCCGTGGTGATATCGGGTTTCAGTATCGGGTATGCTCGACTATCAAAGATGGCCCTAGGAGGATCCGCTCCCAAATTGGACTTTACTGCGAGAGACGTAGGGCTCGCGACCTTAGATGTAGCGGCCGCAGTTTGGACCCGAGATTATCTAGTTAAAGCTGGAATTCTACCAGTCAATATATGGAAATAAATGGCTTCAATCGCAGTAATAGTAGGTGGTGCGCTCGTAAACGCATTGGCGTTCAGCGGTAGCAACTTTCTATTCTCTAAAATGAGAAGCTCGAACGTGGATGAGGAGCGTAAGCGTCACGATTTAGCTGTAGAACAACTCAATAGCGCAAAGGAAGCGTGGTCGAAAAAACGAACCGCCCATCTTGACTGGGTCAATGAAGAGCTTCGCCGCGAAAATCACTCCGCACAAACTTTTCAGAACGTTGAAGTAGCCAACCGCGAGTACGCGCTGGCATATCCGCAGAAAAGTCTCGCACCGCTGGATCGCGAGCCCCAACTTTCAGATTTCTATGTACCGTCAGAGCCCCAAAAAGACCGCGAGATCGCGTTCATCGTCGTGGGAATGGGTGTGGTGGGTCTCGTCGGCTACTATATTCGATCGAGATTTTAAATTAATTATTTTAAATAACTTTTTATAAATATATATATATAGAACGATGTCAGTTGACGAACTTTATTTTGCTATGATTGATGTAGGCTACACTGCCCTTAAACACCGCATAGCTGGTGCAAAGGGTATGATTCGTCTGGCCCGAGATTCTCTCGAGACGTGGCGGGAGGACGAAAAAGCGGCCACCCTTTTCGCAAAGCGGATGTTAGATTCCTCCACCAATCCTGGGGATTAGATTTTCCCAATTTCCTTCAGAACTTAACCCCCAATCGCGATTGTACTTCCAACAAAGGTTTATTATTATCGACGCAGTTACCGGACGATCTGGCGAGGGCATGTTGGAGATTGTCAGATATATTAGAATACATGCATACGATGAACACGCGCAAACTTAATACCAAACTATCGGTTCGCCTAACGCGCAAGCTAGCGAACACGTACTATAGCCCCGCGGCTACTGAAGGGACTCGCTGCCATCAAGAACCTCGCGGCGGCGACCAAGGTTTCAGAAAACGCTGTCAAGGAATGGCTCAAGAAGCAGGCCATCTGGCAGATCTATTTACCCGCGCCTCACAATATTCCGCGCCCGAAATTCGACGTGCCGGTACCGAACGAAGTTCACCAAGCGGGGATCTCCTGTTTTCTCTACGATCGCGTCAGTCGTAGATGTACAAGTACGCGCTGACAGTCGTTGACGTAGCGAGTCGTTAGGGTTAGGGGGCTGAGCCGTTGGCCCACTAAAGAGTCTAAGGAGGTGGCCGAGGCTCTCTCCCGAATATATAAGAGGAGTCCTCTCAAATGGCCGAATCTTCTCCAGGTCGATCCCGGCCGCGAGTTCATGGGCGCGGTCTCTCATCTATTGTCTAAGCACGAAGTTTCTGTCAGACGCGGCCGCGTCAACATCCACCGGGACCAGGGGATCGTGGAACGCTTCAATCGAACCCTGGCTGAGAGACTGTTCGGACACCCATACGCTAAAGAACTTGTAGACCCTCATTCGCGATCGACCGAGTGGGTGGCAAGACTGCCCGCCGTGGTCTCCGCACTGAACGGAGAGGTGACCAGATTGATAGGTAAGAAGCCTGTAGATGCTATCAAGTTTAAATGGGTGACGAGCAAGCCCTCTGCCGTCTCGCGCGGGCGACCCGTTGGTTTAGAGGAGCAACGGCTTCCATCAGATATTGACGTCCGGTACCTCTATCAACCGGGAGAGCTCGAAGGTGGCAGCCGCCGCGCGACTGATCCCGTGTGGTCTCTCAATGTATATCATCTAGATCGATCTATTACCAAACCTGATGAGCCCGTGCTCTACTATTTGGATGATGGGCCATCTCGAGGGTTTGTTCGCGAAGAACTTCTCGCGGTGCCTTCTGACACCCAGCTACCCCCGGATCGTCAGAGTCTTTAGTATTCTCTCAAAGTTCTTTTTTATTTTTTTATCTATCCTATAGGCTCGGTGTGTAACCCGTCATCCATCACTCTCCTCTTGTTGTAGTACGCCGAGAGTCCTAATTTTTGTTGACAGTACGTCTTCACCCCGTTAATCATTCGGAATACCCTGTTCTCCGCCATATCCCTACCCCCTTCGAGAGCACTCTTATACCTTCCCCAAGTCAGATCGTTAGATCTCTTCGACATCCCCTTGGCCGAGTGCTTAGATTTTCAATCACCGCTCACGTAGTAACACTTGCTACACAGAGCGATGGCTCTATCCCCTTCGAATTCCAGCTTGAACAGTCCACACGTCCCACGCCAACCACTCGGTCTTCTCCTTATTGAACTTTCTCTTCATATTCTTTCTCACCACCGCCTCCAGCGTCTTCTCCGACAGCGCGAAGTACATGCTGTCAGTGTCCATCTGTATCAGTTCGAAATCTCCGCGATCCACGTACTTGTCCAAGAAATCGTAGTAGAACTCCAGCATCCGGAGCTTGGCCAACTGGTAGACCGCTATGCCACACTGAAACGGTCTGTTGATCACCACTCGAGTCTTCCTGCTCGATATCTCGTAAGCCTCCCCAATCTCCTCCAAGTCTTCGAACCACGCCGACCTCAGTGCCCGATCGACAGTCTTCTCATCCTTCGTATATGTGGTGTTCAGGTGTCTCTCTTGCGCCTCTATCAGCTTGCCACAACACGCGTTGCCAACCAGTTTGAATATCTCCGCCAACACCGCCTTGCTCTTGTCGACGTCCCCGTCCGTCTAGCAGCGGTGACCTCTTTAACGAACCATTGAAACGGTTTGCCGGGCGTGTAGTCTATCACCCTATGCACCGCCTTGACGATCAGACCGTGCTCCAGATACCACTTTAGCAGCGGGGAGTATATGATCATCTTCTTGGCGGACATTGTCCCCACGAGCTTTCTCTGTCCTTCGACTCTTTTCCTCCCGGTCCCGGCCAGGTAGTCCTTCATGTGCTGTGGAACCTCGTTCTCATCGACTTCTCGATTAACGAACAGCGGTGACATTTCCGAGAACTTGTCTCTCAACGTTTCAGGGACCTCTATATCCAACTCCGCAAATCCGAACCACTTTTCACTCCTGACCTTCCTCACGAAACGGCTATATACGACTGTCTTTCCGGGTCGTCACACGTCCATATCTGCTCCTCACCACACGGCATGTCCTTCGACAGAGTAGATAGGTATAGAGCATTGGCATCGTACCCAGCAACCGCCTTGCACATCTTCTCCTCCCGACTCCCCACCTGACCCCTGATCGTCGACCTTCCAGCCTCGGCGTATCTGGAGAATACTATGGACGGACCACCGACCAATCCCTGCTTCATCATCTCGTAAGTTTCAGACTTCGGTGACCACACTCGGGCGTGTTCCGCCTTCCCATCGATCGACCGCGGAGTAGGTACTGAAGGGAAACACCGGGCAGAGACACGCATCCTTGAGTATATCCACCCGCCTTTCCCTTGTAGAACTCCGTCATTTTAGTCAGAGCCTCTAGGAACGGTCCTACATCCAAGTCGTTGTAGTGTTGCAACCATTCCTTGAACGTCTTCATCCCCTTTTCTCGGAATACCTTCTTACACTCTTTCCACTCGGACAACGACAGAAGGAACTACACCTTCAACTTCGAGTACCACTCGGGATAGTCTGGCAGCCCCGGATGGTCGAGCTTGTCCGCGCTATCGAACCACTCGTACGGAAAGTGAGACTTTACCGTTTTACAGTCGTACGCCTTAACCCACCGGTCGTACGTGGTACCGGGTCCCAGATACTGGATGATGTCGAGAAATCTAAACTCCGGGGTAAACAGAAACATCGTCGTGCTGGCTCTCTTTCCGACCATCACCTTATTCACGGTGGTCGCCAACTTCTCTACAAAGTACTGCTTGATAAGGTTCAGGTCGTACCTTCTACAGTTGAACCCCACCACCGGGACTTGGTCAATCCAAGAGATAATCTTTGCTTGCTGAGACTTCGATAACATATCTATGTCGGCCGGCAGATACTTCTTCCTAACCCCCTCCCTGATTGCCTTGCCTCTCATCTGCAGCTCGGTCACGAACAAATTCTCGACTAGCGTGTCGGGATCTCGTTCGCATAGGTGTGTGATCCCTTCATGCATCGTATCCCCCAACGACACCGATATAGGAACGTGCTCGACCTCGAAGGTCAGGTCTTTGGTGGGTCGCGTGGTTTTTGACTTGTCGAGATACGCCTCGAAGTCGTAGACTATCTGGTGGGGGTACAGAGTCGTCTCCTCCTCGCGTGGCGATTGGGGATAGTAGGTATTCACCTCATTCAACCACTCGCACTCCCACATCACCACCAGCTCGTAACCCGCCTTCCTTATCTTGGCGTCTTGAATTTTCGTCCTCTTGTACAGCGATCTCGCATTACCTCTCATGCAATGCCTCGGACACCCGTGCCAGTAGCATCCGTGAAATGAAACACACGGTCTCGGTCTCGTGACAGTAACCGTCGACCGGATCACCGGCCACCCACCTCTCACCACCGTGACCGCAGTTGGCGTGATGTATGTGCTTTCCCACCCTCTCCTCTCTCTGCTCAACCATTGAATCGACCTCACACTCGCTGACCCCTTAGGATAGAACGCCTTCTCGTAGGCCGACTGCGGTCTCTCTACCCTCTTACCTGGACATGTCACCACGGTCTTCCCACCCATGCAGGTGGTCGCGTGCCTGTGCATGTTACACGACTTTGTGAACCGTTGTTGACATCCGGTGCATCCGTACTCGTTCGTCATCTTGCGGAGATTCGTTATGAGGAACGAGTGACCTCCAAACATTCCTATCGTCATTGTCTTACCCCCAACCACGTCGTAATTTGCCGGAAACTTCATGAGGTACCACACTCCATCGGCGGTGGGCTCGTACACGCGAATACCCAGCTTGAAGCGCTCTTCGACCTTCTTAATATCGTCCAGGGGAATTCCCTGGCTACCCGGTCCGTTATCATGCCCGAGATATTCGCGAGCCAGAGCTCGTGCCTTCTCACAACAGCGGTCTGGTCTCTCTCCACGTTGGATGGCTATGCACCTAAACGACACAAGTAGTCGTCGTACGTGTCGACGGAATACATTCCCTTTTTCTCGTCTTAACCAGTCTGGGAGTTTTCCCGCTCCCATGAGAAGTTGTTGAGCGTCGATGATCATCTTCACCTCGACCGATATCCAACGAACGAAGGTCCATTTTGTGTTTGGTCTATCGACTTTGTCGATGTCCATTCGACCTTTCTCTCTATCGGATATCCAACTCTCGGCTTTGGCGATCTCGTTTATCCACGGACTGCCCTTTGATTGTTTGTGATAGATCATAGTAGCGTCGGTCTCTATGTTCCTAATACGATACGAGCAACGAATACCTCAGGTAACATGCCGTGGTCATCTCTGGGCGAATTTTATTCATTATACGATTAGCGATCTCCCCGTCTACCCCCCTCTCGAAAGTCCATACTATCTTCCTCCTACCCCTATCAACAGTTTCCCTAACTTCGGCTTCTTCGGCGAGAATCCTGGGACCCTCCTCCACCAAAGCTCTGGCGATATCTCTCCTCTTCTTGGGAGGTCCCCACACCAACCCTTGATAAATCTTATTGTAGTATGCCTTGTATAGGGGTTTTCTACGTGCGCTGGGATCTTCTTTTACACGCTGCGCGTAAGCGGTGGCGCGCAGACTGGCCGTCGTCTCGTTCTCCAATTTCTCGGAGCGTTTTTCGGGGTCGGCGGGCAGTCGTCCGGTCGAAACCGCACGCCGCAGCCTCTCCTCGTAGACGACGACTCGCGCGTCACTTATCCTATCTGCTATATCTTTCTTGAGTCTCAAACCTCTTAGGGAAATTCCCCAACTCTTAGCTTGCTCTCTCATTTGCTTTATGGTAGGCATTATACTGAGTATAACCAATAGATTTTTTATCTTCAATAGGGTGTAAGTTTATATTTATTCGTAATAAATATATGACAGATTGTTGTAATATATTTAGTATAACTTATGGATAACTTGTCTTTAATAGGGTGTCAGTTTATATTTGTGACAGATTGGTGTAAAATACTGAGTATAACTTATAGATTTCTTATCTTTAATAAGGGTGTCATTGTTATTTTATTCGTAATAAAAGTATGACGATTGTTGTATATATATACTGAGTATATGGATAACTTGTCTTTAATAGGGTGTCAGTTTATATTTGTGACAGATTGCTGTAAATATACTGAGTATAACTTATGGATTCTTATCTTCAATAGGGTGTCAGTTGTTATTTATTCGTAATAAAAGTATGACAGATTGTTGTATATATATACTGAGTATAACATAGGGATTTTTATCTCTAATAGGGTGTATCTTCTCATGTCATAAATATATGGTCTCGCGGTAGTAGTATATAAGAGTCACAAATGATACCATCATGCTGTGGAAGGTGCCGCGCGTAGCTGGCACCTTCCATAGGTGATGGTGGTATCATTGTGACTCTTATATACTACTACCTACTACATTCCTTTTCAGAAGCGTGACTGGTGTTTCATTGATGGAATGGCGACCAGTGCATATCATGATCAGACTGATACACAGTCTGATCCGGATCTACACTGGTCGCAAAACTCATAAGCCCCATTTCATCGCCACAATGATGTCGAAGTTTACTCCAGTTAAGGATTTGGTCGGTACGGTGGGTGAGGTTCGGTGTACTATGCACATCATACAAGGTACGGTGGGTGAGGTTCGGTGTACTATGCACATTAGACAAGGTACGGTGGGTGAGCTTCGGTGTACTATGCACATCAGACCAGGTACGGTGGGTGAGGTGAGGTGTACTATGCACATCAGACAAATGCAACTAGTCGTATGTACGGGGCGCCATGCAGGACAGGTTAATTATGTGTACAAAATTGAGTTTTGTAACACTAAAAATCACAAAATTCAATTCTGTGTCACAAAATTCAATTCTGTGTCACAAAATTCAATTCTGTCAATTCTGTGTCACAAAATTCAATTCTGTGTCACAAAATTCAATTCTGTGTCACAAAATTCAATTTTGTGAAGACAGAATTCATTTTTGTCCACAAAAATTAGTTGAGTATGTCATCTCTACGTTGATTGGTTGAGATCGGTCTTAGTCCATTTTACTAGATGGTGGAGTACACTTGCACGGTTTAAATATTTCAATGCGAAAATATAACCCAATATATCAATATTATACTTCTTTATGGACAATTATTTTGGTTATATTATGATTACAAATGAGTGGTCACACCATATAAGCATATATACTTTGAAGGAGAAATAAGAAAAATATTCAGAATTTTCCCTCAATTATGTAAACAGGGTCAAACATAAAGTAGCCGGGATATAGCTAGACCTGAGAGCAGGCCCATATATAGAGAATACCAGGCTAGTGTATTTTGATATCAAGTTTATCAGGCAAGGCTAGGAAACGCGTAGGAATTCGAGGCTTGCCGAGGAATTACTACCGTTTCCGAGCCGAGCCTGATAAACTTGATATTAAAATACACTAGCCTGGTATTCTATTTATCAAGTAACGTTTTATGCTCGAAAATGACATTAGATGACGTCGTATTCTAACAGTAGATCTAACCTTGTGAAACAAATGGTATTGGATCTGTGTCTACTAGTTGCGAAGTTACGTGTTCGCAACTATGTGTCTACATGCATTATTTACAGTATACACCATCTTAGTACATGTATCCATGGTATCTACACAAATACTACAAATGGTTTATTCCTCAAATGGTCCAATACACACATTCTGTTTATAAACACAGACAGCAGTCAGAACACAGGCCACAGCGTGTGTATTATTGATTTAACTGGGGCAAATGTACTTGCGATACACACTAAATGACGTCAGTACTCGCGGGAGATCTACATGTACATGAATTATGTGTACAATTATAACGCAAATGAGTTTAAATACGAATGGGTTTGTCAACGTTTGACTGTTTGGAGATAGTTGAAGCAAAATGGCAGAATGAGAAATGAATCATCGGCAGAATGAGAAATAAATCATCGACATTGAATGTGTAGATCGGCGACCGTGACCCATTTTCTCCAGTGCAGTTTCTGACCAATGGTAGTCCTTCTTACATGCGTGTGCAGAATTGACAGAATTGAATTTTGTGACACAGAATTGAATTTTGTGGGCAGAATTGAATTCTGTGGCACAGAATTGAATTTTGTGACACAGAATTGAATTCTGTGACACAAAAGTGAATTTTGTGACACAGAATTGAATTTTGTGGCACAAAAATGAATTTTGTTGACAAAATTGAGCCATGTCCCACTTGGCGCCCCGTAGTATGTACAAGGTCAATGGAACATTATGAAATTCGATAGCATGGAGAGACGAAAATCTGATTAGCGTACAAAGTATTTTTAAATTTGACATTCCGATTCGTTAGACGGGCTAGGCTCTGGAATTCCCACCCTTATCGCATCGTCGTGTTTCGGCGATATTGATTTCTAAAAACTTCAATGTTTCCGTAAGTCACGTCGAAAATTTATGAAAAAGTCAGAGCTCATGCGAAACTCTGAACCTTTTCGTCAATTTTCGACGCGATTTACGGAACGTATGATAGAATTTTGAAATCAGTATCGGCCCAAAACGGCAATGCGATACGAGTGGTAATACACGAGCCGAGCAATATTATTTCGGCGCATTCCGCACTATCTATATTTAGAATCATGAACTGTAAACACATTCTAGTCCCGACCAATCATAAGCTGAATTGGCCATCACATACGAAGTCGGTGGATCACCTAAATTTGCCCAGGTTTATAAGTTTGCCGATACACAAACCTTCATTCGAGTGTGAACTTTCTAGTAATTTGCTGAGCTTCGCAAAATATCGACATCACTTGTTCATTTAGCAAAAAATATAGCATTGCCTATTGCCAGTATTATTATCCCCTCGCCCATAGGCAAGAGTGGATGTACCGTTCGTTAATCCATGTACGTACGTGCGTGCGTGTGCGTGCGTGCGTGCGTTAGTAACACCCTTCATTTTTCATTAACTTCTGAACCGCTTCATTGTGCTCCGTTTTGCATACGACCCACGTCCGACCGACCAAGTTCAAGGTCACTGAGCACTTATGTTCTTGTCTTTGTGTTTGTTTTTATTTTATTATCAAGGCTGCCAGCGAGGGAATAGCCTCCTAATAACGATGTCCTTGTTGTTATTATTATTGTTATTATTGTGGGAATTAATTGTTAAATTGAGGGAACGAATTGTTAATTCGTGGGAACGAATTGTTAATTCGTGGAAATTAATTTTTAAATTGAGGGAACGAATTGTTATTTCGTGGGAGCGAATTGTTATATCGTGGGAACGAATTAATAAAAAAAACAATTCTACGTCCCCTGCGGGGCTCCGTAGGTTTGGCTAAAACGAGTCACTGTGAACTTTGAATGTTGCAATTTCTATTTAAGAAGTATGTAATTAATGTTAATACACATATACTTTCAGATTATATAAATCTATTTTCATCGTCAGTAGTAATTCCGCCCACATGCCGCAATTTTTACCCTGTTAAGTATGACGTATCGGGTGTATATATATGTATATTGAAATGGTGTGCTATCCATCCGATATGTGCTTAGTTAGTTATCTTATATTTAAGGGTAGGAATTGGCACACAGACCTTCCAAAACCCGGGCATATGAGCCAAAGAATAAATGTATGTGTTAAGCCAATGGCCGTTGGCCCGTTTTCCTTTCCGAATTTAGTATTAGTTGCAATACAGTCGAAATGTTTGGTTTAAATTAAGGAGGTTATGAGACGGTTAGTTTAGCATGTGGTTCTCGTGACACCTGTTGATTAGTGTACATACGTGGCTGTGACTGGAGAAATGGGGCTTATAGAATGTGTGACCAGTTTAGCCCGTGATCAAATAGCACACTGCTGTAGCCTGATACAGATCTACAGTGTTTTATAGAAGCATCACGGGTGATTCATTGATGTATTGGCTAACAGTGCAGATCCTGATCAGACTTTGCGGATGCACAGGCTGATCTGGATCTACACTGGTCGCAACACCAATAATGCATATTTCTCCAGTCACAGCCACATACCAGTTAACAGAGAATCATGTTCGGATGCACACGCTGATCTGGATCTACACTGGTCGCAACACCAATAAGCCCTATTTCTCCAGTCACAGTCACATACAGTTAACAGAGAATCATGTTCGGATGCGTATGCTGATCGGTGGCTACTTTAACCACAGGCATCAAAATGAACAAACCAGTTTGTCATCCGGGACACAGATATCAGGATATGGGATCACGTGGTCTATTGTGTTGTCTGGAGTAATGGCCGCGCCCATGAAGTATCATGTACATCTTATTGTTCATCAATACGACTGCGGTTTCTTCATTTTAGTGATGGCCATGTTCCAGAGTCCATCAATACCAAATTTAGCAGCATTACTTACGTTGTTTGTCCGATCTTTCTGCTGAGAAATTTAAATCGGACCATGATAAAACAATGTTCAATTCCGTCCGATTCAAATTTCTCTGCAGAATGTTCAAACTAACTGCATACATGTATGTAATGCTGCTAAATCTACCATAGCCCCGCTGCTAAATATACATGTACCATAGCCCCACTCGTAGTGTTAACAGCTGGAACGTGGTCGTCATTAAAAGGAAGAAACCGCGATCGTATTGATGAAAAAGAAGATTTACCTCGAGACCTCGTGGGCGCTGCCATTACTCCAGACAAAACAATAGACCACGTGTGTAGAGCCGGTTTTTGTAACCTCCCGGTTTTTGTAAACCCCGTTAACAAAAACCGGGGGTAACAAAAACCGTTGACGTACGCGCCGGTTTTTGTAAACCCCCGGTTTTTGTAACCCCAAATATTAATATTGCGATACCTGAAATATGATTGCTCCAAACGTTAAATAAAGTATGTTTGTGCCCGACTCAACGTTCCGAGTTCGATACTCAAGCCGTTGGGCGGAGGCCGAGCGCAAATTTAACACTGTCGTTTTTTCCAAATTTAACGGTTTTTGCGACAAACCACCTTGCGTAAACGCCAGAATGTTCGGGTTACTGATGAATACCAAGTTACAAATCCAACTTTGGTCAGCCAGATAAGCTGTTTAATTTTGATTAATATAAAACCCATACGCCACAAGCGAATGACGGCTTAATATAAAAGATTTAGCACTAAACAAAACACTAGAATGTGTCATGAAGCGCTAACATGTCTGATTTACAGTGGAACATCTCTAAACCGGACACATTGAGGACCTCCCAGGTATCCGGAGTATTTGGAGAGGTTCCACTGTAGATATTAACATTTCACATCAAGATAATTCAACACGTATTTTGTACTTTGTTATATTTGTTTAAGTTGTGTGTGTTACTTATATACACAAGTAGGCTGATATGCTGTAACATTTGACATTGTAAGAAAACGAGGGTCATTCAATAAGCTCTATTAATCCAGATATGTATAATATGTATATATTCATACGATGTACTGATTAATTTATGTTTAAACAAGGATACATGTCTATGCATATGTCTCTGGTTAAATAATGAACTATGCAGCCTACAGTACAGATACTTCATTATCGGGCTACAGGAAATGCTATTTGATCAGGAGCTACACTGTTCACAAATCCCATCAGCCCCATTTCTTCAGTAACAGCCCCAAATGACAGTGCAGCTCAGAGAAACGTAATTCCATGTGTGCAGAATGGAATGAGGCTGGCTACACAGTTTCGTTATTCTATCTGCTACTCGTTTCCTATTAAACCCTTTCTGTTTCAACACCACATGGCTGTATAGTAGTATTGGCAAATGGTGTAGATCCAGATGAGCCGGCTCGTGAGCCGTTTCATCAGGATCTACACTTTTTGCAAGTAATTTTCACATTTTTTTTGCGTCGGTTTATGCTAGATTTTCCTCACTGATTTTTGTTCTCCGACTTAGGCCAAAGAAAAAGTGTTTGTTTCCTATTACGCTAAAAATATATAGGTAGGTACATGTAGGTAGGAACAAGTTTATGATTTGTAAAAAACATTTACATCAAACTATCTACATCAGATGCACGGCCCATTTAGAGTAGTACATGTCATGGCTAACTTATATAGTGTATGCTAAACAACTATGTTGACACGAACACTTTTTATGGGAAAATTTCAGTGATTTTATTTTTATTATTATTATTATTTCTTACTAAAACGTTTTGTGTCGGCGGGAAAATCTAGGTACGGTCGGGTAACTGGAAACAAACATATTCTTTAGGCCTTAGTAACGGTAGTCATGGCACCGACCTTTAGTTTACATGTACATACTATGCAGTATTACATGTATTGACGACTTGGATGTCAGTTACTGATACACGGTGAACACTTTAATTTGAGCACGACTTAACCCTTTCAACACCACATGCCTCTGTCCCTATGTTTGCAAACGGTATAGATCCAGATGAGCCGTCCCATCTGGATCTACACAAATCGTGCAGATTCTGATGAGAAGGCTCGTTACTTTGTGGAGATTTTCAATTTAATTAAATAAAATTCCCCCCACTTTTCTGATTAGTGAAATAGTCTGAAAATTAAAATAGAATACAATCCACTCCAGTTACTTGGGTATGAAAGGGTTCAGCTCAATTGCCAGTGTTCACAGGTTCCAGGTTCGACTGTACACTACAATGCCAGTGTCCAGGCGTGCAGTGTTTGTGAGTTGTTCGAAGCAGAGCTCTGCTATCTGCCACTTAGCTGCGTTGTGTAACGGTTCAAGGGCCATGGATTTCTTGAAGCATTCCATGGCATTGCTCGTGTCGTGCTCTTGTCGGTATATCCACCCCAGAATGTTCCAGGATGTCTCCTTGTGGTATATTTCATCTACGTGCGTGGTAATCGTGGATTCTAACTGCACGAGGGCAATATCTTTCTGGCTATTGTCGTGCATCTTAGAGCAGACGAGATACCGCATGCAGTGTAGAAACACGGTGGCATCCACTTCAGCCACATAGTGACGAACTTTCATTTGTTCATCCGGCGACGGAGGCCGTGTGCCCGGCACATATCTGAACATTTCATACTGCAGTGGCGTTGGTGTGATGGCTATTTCTGTGGGGAGGAACCGGACACAGATACCTACTGGGCTGTCCCGTGCGTCTTTAGATACGGGTAGCATATCACAAGATGCGTCGTTAGGGTTATAAATCCAGGTTGTACCCACCACACAGTTGCTGCAGCTGTTCAACACGAATGGCCTACAGTCATTTTCAGCTATGGCTAGGATGCGCTCCACGGTTTCATACTCAGCCAGTCTGTAGTATATCGCCGAATGTTTCAGTCTGCTCGACAGCAGGTCGGACCCGAGGCCTTTGGATAAATGCTCCTGTATCGGGGTATTGGACTTAATGCTCATCGTGGATCCAGTTGTCTGGAGGACCTGTGATACCAGCTGGCAGGCAATACTGGTGTGGATGGGTCGCGTGATGTACTGTAGAGCAGCCAGCGTCTCTGTCTCTGAATGCTGCGATACTGTCTTTATCTTGTATATATCGTGTAGCAGCGTCTCGTGGGACTGAATACACGATGCGATGTCCATATTCCTGCTGGTCAAATAGTGGTTTAGAAGCTTGGTTGCCGTTCCGTGACAGTGTGTGTTAAGGGTAGAAATCATGATTGGTCGATACAGATCAGCCTGCAACCCAATGCCATATGTTTCAATGTTTTGCCGTCTGAAATGTGCCAGTTGCTTACCTATACCATCTTGTTTGATTTTTAATAGGAAGCTGCAATTTCCTAATAATATCCCATCTAATAACCGTACACTCCGCTGTCGTACTTGTCTGTTTAATTTGCCTCTGAACAGATTTTGTTCCTTGATGAAGTAGTGTGGGCAATAGCCGTGCCTGAGCCAGTGCAGGAGTGTGCCCAGACAGTAAATGAGGCACCGCACTAGATTGTCGCGCTGCCAGAAACCAGCCCGCGTTCTCTCTATGCAGTAAAACAGACAGGTCTTCAGTTGGTATGATGTAATGGAATCTGCCTCGAATATATCCGACTTAATAAACTTGAGCAAGACGTAGCATTTATGCTGTACCTCGTTGAGATGGAACATTAGCTGTCGCTCCATGAGAGAGAAAGAAAGCCTCCATTCCAGGTTTGCCTCGCAACTATCTGGGTGACCTACAAACACGAATAGACAGCCCTGTGTTTCTGCCATGTGGATCATGTTACTCGGTGGCCAGTTGTGTTCTCGTTTCCGGTGTAGCCATTCTGTGGCGAAATGAGGCCAACTGGTACACTGATGAGCTAACACAATGTCACAAGGAAGTTCTCCTTGACTTGATAATGCTGGGCCGTGTTTCTCTGCTACGACATTATTCAAGAAGTACATTCCCATCCTTTGTATGTTCTCCTTTGTATGATTGTGCCGTACAGCACGCCCTGTATTGTCAAATCTTGTCTCGAGGTTCAGTACACAAGCCAGCTGTTTGTCACGGAAATCACACGGCGTACCATCGTACACCAGCTGCAGTTTGACGTAGCCTGGCACCGTGTTGATATCCCAGATCGGCAACAGACACAAATCAGCACCGGCATCATGCAGGCTGTTCACAACTGTATCATCTAAATATACGGCTACCATATCTAGGTCCGAGTCGGTGCTCAGTTGAACTGTGCCTTCAGATCTACTCCCGAATATATAAATAACAGTAGTATGATTATTGGCTACTATCCTACTCATCACAGTTTCTGTTATCTCCATTGATAGGATGGTGTGTACCGTTGTAGCCCTCCTGCATTCCGACACCCCATTGCGGTCCAGAATCTCCCACAGATAACGAGATAAGCATTGGTGTCGGTCTGCCATTTCTCACCTGAATATACACCAATGTTCAAATAGAGGATCTTACGATTTAATATGAACGAGTTTACTGATTTCATAAAATACGAGGCTATGCCGAGTGCCTTATGAAACCAGTCAACAAGTTTAATAAATATCATATTAAATCGACACATGTTTCAATATATTAACTGCATGCCTAAATCGTTGTAACCATTCCAACCCTAAATATTGGGAAAATATTTGCTTTGTTGTGGGAAACCATGTTCACATATTGGATTTAAAGAATTACATGTCAGGGATCGCTAGCGACCACATCACTTAGTTCATGAATAATCCAATATGTGAACAACATACGTATAGTTCAGCCAAGTATACAATGCAATGTCCCATCCGAGTATTGATTTTCAATTTCCTGTTAAACAGTTAATGATTAAATATGTTGCAATATGTGAAATATGTTAAGCACAATGCTGCCCATCGATTGGCTTAGTAAGTTGGACGAACTATACATTTGTGTTTCCTAAAATAAATTATGTCCAAATATTTAGTTTTATTACGGTACATGCGAGGCCAAGGGTTATATAGTTTCTGTAATTCAATCGAGGTTTCGTCTTCAACATTTTATTATGTACTATTATCTTCTGTGCTCCAAGTCCGATTTATTTGAAATTTTACATAGAGAATAGTAGGTTAGTGCCATGAATGGGAGAAATATCTCGCAAGGCTCAGGAAACGGGATGGGCGAGGCTCTGCCGAGCACATCCCGTTTCCGTGCCGCGCCAGACATTTTGTCCCATTCACGGCACTAACCTACTATTCTATTTATTCCGTCAACACCTACACATGGTTGTAGAATGCAAAAATTGTATTGACTGGATATCAAAAATGTTTCACGGCACCGTGTTTCACGGCACATACGCACTGTGTTGACGGGATAAATACACATTTTTCATCATCCCTATATTTATTCTGTAGCTCACCCATGATGCGGCCTTGATTCCCAAGATTAATGGTAACAATATGTTTAGTAGCAGAGTTTGAGATTGATAAACTAGACATTATGTTTATAAAACACGCGTATACTGGACTCTAACTAGATATTGTGTGTAAAAGAAAAACAACCTTTAAATGTACACAAGATTCAAGTTGGTGGTTGTTCGGAACACGCGATGGGTAATTTAACGATCGGGGTTCATCTTTACCGGAATCCCGACCGGAGACCTGGTTTGGCCCTCAAGTACGTCTTTGGCTTTCTTGTATTTGAGAGTTGAATCTGATGATACCCCTTACTTCTAGAGTAATCCTACCGGTATTACTTTTAGGGGAAGGGGCCAATTGACGACTCTGGTGTAGTATGGACCTGGCACCAGGTCAGGTTATTATATTTTCAGGGCTGAATATATATTTATCTTGATGTAAATATGCAGTTCTGATTTTTCCCCCAATGCAGCAGGTTAAATACGGGATTGAACCTGTAGGTCTGGCCTTAAATGACCATAGCTATTGGTATGCAGTTAAACACCAATAAACAAACTAAATTCACATTCATTTGAGAAAGTGTTACAAACTTGTTGACGTAAAGTAAATAATGGGATTTAATACTAAACCAATTGACCCGGCCTTAAATGACCTTAGCTGTTGATAGGCCGTTAAACCCCAACAAACAAACAAACAAATAAACGTAAAGAAAATGGCTAAGTGTTTCAGCACCAGTTTGAAGGTCACAAAGGTCAATGTCATGTCATTGGTGGTGTGATTGCGTCACACATGTTCAGGTGAATGAACTGTCCAAATATTAAAGCAGTCTTTCACCGATTATTGAAGATATTACATGATGGAGAAGAAACGCTTACAGACTGTTCGACGTGAATGTACACGGACGGACGTACGGAACCTCAAGAGCAACGCAAAATAGCCATTCTGTGAGATAAATATAAAACTCGTAGAAAATGTTCATTTAATGAATTTAGACAATAAAACGATATGGACCAAAAACCTTTACAATTCAAGATGACCCTAATTTTCAAAATTGACACTATTTTTACAACCTTCGTTTAAGGTAGTGGATATACAATAAATGACTCTCCACTGGCAACAGGTGGGGTGTTTGTGAACCCCGTCTCCCTTGTTCTAATGTTTCCTCATACATTAGGCACCACCAAAATTGTAAGTACATGTATGTACTGTAATAACCCACATATTCGGACACCATTTGTTTCGGGAAAATATGGGTTTCTCAAAACAAATATGTATCAAAATACTGTCAAACCAGTGAATATAAACCAGCCATTCGAATAGCAAAATCTGGCCTTTGTTCACAGTTCTTTTATGTAATAATTGTATAATTGGGAAAACAAAAGCGTGGCTACAGGTAATTGCTATTCGGAGGCGGCCTTTAGCACAGGATCGAATATACATTATTATTGCGATAAATCATTACAACATTACTAACCCTAAACATTTGGACGTTATTTTGTTGTGGGAAACCAGATATGTATACGTTTGTCCTAGAATAAATTATCTTCGACAATTTTTGGTTATTACGGTATGGATAAAGATAAAGAAGAAACCAAGAGTTTCAACCTAAGTTTACATGCACCTTATGGTATGAAACGTTATGCAACTGTTAATGGGAGAGGCAGATGGTTACATCACATCACTTTTGTGGCTGTGACTGGATAATTGGGGCTTATGTGTTCAGCGACCAGTGTAGATCCAGATCAGCCTGTGCATCCGCACAGTCCGATCAGGATCTGCACTGTTCGCCATTCCATTAATGAAACACCCTTCATGCTTCCAACAAGCAATATAATAGATCATTATCATGCTACATGAGTGCACTATTTGATCAGAAGCTACACTGGTCACAATGCCATAAGCCCAATTGATATGCGATACAGTGCGGATACCCCGGTAAATGACGTACTAGAATCTGCCGTAAACATTTGATAACATTAAATATTATCGAAAGGAATATTAGTTTTGCATTGTTTATACAGCCATACCAATTGGGTAGGTTTCTTGAAACAGCCAGTATATTGCTGGATGGCTTGTACACGTACAGAACCGCAAGGCAACTTTACACTTTTATTAATTTCAATAATTCAGTGGGCGAGTATCTAATTCAAACTACTACCTTCATTTTCCCCATTTTCTGGGTAACACAAGTATCAGTTTAACCCTAATTAGGATTTCTATAAATTCACTTGGCACATTAATGTGGTTCATTAAGGACCCGTTCTATACCTGATCATCGTTTGATTCAAAGATAATTGCTTCGTAAATGTGATAGAATATATGTATAACATAACTGTGATACTGCCTTGTTACTGTATCCTATACGGCACATGGAGTGGCCAAGTCGGCCATATTTGTGTGTTCCAGCCATCAGCCAGTTTCACCTGTTCGGCCGTTTGACAAAGAACTCAAAATGTGAAATAGAACATATGATATAATGTAGCTAATCACATGTATACAATCCAGGAGAACGGACTCCTATCGATTATATTACACTAAACTGTTTGTGCCTGCGTTTTTAAAAACATTAACCACCATTATAAATACCCTCATACACAGCAAATCGCACAGTGTATCACTTTTACCTGGCCAACCACACAACACATATCATATATACCCCACTATTGTACTCTGTTATTAGCTATCAAATCCAGTGACATGTAAGCAGCTACCTATAGTAAGTGTATTGTCCCTGTTATCTACTCACCTACTATGCGAGTAAAGAGGGCTTTACATATGGGCAACGTGTACACTAACAATAGGCTGTGCATCAGATTTAAACGTTTACACATCAACATTTATTCAGAGATTGACGGGAGAAATGCTTAGATATCTCGTATTTTGTATAGTTTGCTGGCATAATATGTACAGCTTGCCATTTTCATATATGTATATTATGTATTGCACCAAAGTCTATTTGGTTTACTTTGACAGTCATATTATTTGCTGTGGGAGGTGGTCGGGCGAACGAGACGGCCTAAATTAACGGTATGGGTTCCTCCTTATAGGAATCACGATTTGCCTGGTTTGGCCCTCAAGTACGTTTTTATCTTTGGCTCTTTAGTTACCTGGGAGTTGAATTGGGTTATTGCCCATTATAAAAGTAGTAAGATTATTACTGATCCTACTGCTTTTGGGAGGGGCCAAGTGATTCTGGTGTGGCGAGGACCTGGCATCAGATCAGGATTATTCTCATTTCAAGGCTGAATATATAGTTTTGTTATGGTAAATATTCAGTTCTGATTTTAGGATTTACATTAGCTGTTGATAGGCCGTTAAACCCCAACAAACAAACAAACATATTATTTGCTGTATGTGTCAAACGCACGAAGTGGTGAAAGTAAGATGGCTTCTACACACAAAGTTGGCGGAGATGGCAACACAATGCTCCATACACGTACATTCATGGGCAAAACACACACTGAGTACAAGGCAATATATACCTCGTAGATGGCTCTATGTATTTTATTTTTGAAAACACTACAGCTAAAGCATGACTTTTAAGCTCTTCAGCTTTAATGTGAATGGACTTGGGCACCCATCGAAACGTGCAAAGATGTTTTCGTGGTTTAAACAACACAATTGTTCAGTATGCTTTTTGCAAGAACTTCATTGTACATATGAAATAATACATAATTGTGAAAAAAGAATGGGGCCACGATATTTTCCTGAGCTGAAACAGTCCAGGTATCGGTTTACTATTAAATTTAAATTGTTCATGTGAAATTATAGATTATAAAGACATAATACCAGGACGATTACAGGTACCAAAAATAAATATATATATGATTCAAATGTAGTACTAATAAATAAATATATACGGACCAAATAACGAAGACATAAATTTCTTCACAACAGTTGAAAATTTAATTATAGAAAATAATAGTGAAACTGTAATCATTGGAGGAGATTTCAATAATGTTATTGATTTTAATATGGATAAATTAAATGGCAGAATCGATACGAATAAAAAAAACGTAATGATATTATAAATGAAAACGAACTTCACGACATATACAGGCTCAGACATTCAACTACGAAACGGTTTACTTGGCATTCAAATCATAAACCACCTATTTTTTGCAGGTTAGATTATTTTCTAATAACAGCTAATATATTAAATGCTGTAACACACTGCGATATATAAGTGGAAAAAGGTGTAATACAAGGTTGTCCCTTATCTGCATACATATTTATTTTATGTATTGAAATATCGTCAAGAGAAATCAATCATAATGAAAATATTACCGGTCCATTCTTAGGTGGTACGGAAATAAAACAAACACTATTTGCCAACGATGCCAATTTTACACTTGACGTGTCACAACAATCATTTCAAGAGCTTGTAAACACGTTAGATGAAGTTGTCCTTATATCTGGACTAAAAATAAATAAATCAAAATGTATAATTTTAAAGATAGGAAGATTAAAGCATGACCCAAGCCAATGGTGCAATAGCAATATGTATACGTGGTCAAGCGACCATGCATCAACACTAGGAATAATATTCACAAACAATAGAGCAAACCTACATGAACTGAATATACTTCCAAAGATAAAGTAATTCCAACATTGCCTAAATAACTGGAGAAAATGGAACCTATCATTAATTGGCAAAATTACTGTACTCAAGACTTTCGCGCTACCAAAACTAATATATCCACTAACTGTGCTTGAAAACCCAGTAGCCGAAACAATAAAACGGATAAATGATATAATGTATGATTTTCTTTGGGACAGTAAACAAGATAAAATATCACGTAAAACCATAATTAAAAACTATGTTAATGTGGACTTAAAATGATAAATATTCATGCGTTTATCAACTCACTGAAATGTTTATGGATAAAACGTTTAAAAGGTATACAGAATACCATACAATAACGAGCTTAGGAAATATGGCGGTGATATTATATTTATATGTAATCTAAATGAGAATGACGCAAAGCAATTAGCAAACAGATATACCTTTTTTAATGAAGTCTTGATCTCGTGGTGCAAAATTAACTTCAAATATTTAAGTACCAACGTAGCACATGGTATTGTATGGCACGACTCTAACGTAAAACATGAAAGAACCAGTACGATATATTATAAAGATTGGTATAACAAAGGTATTATGTACATGAAACATTTTATGATTTTAGAGTAAACGATTTCTACACAGTTTCAGTGATTTTAAGGGTACATATGAAATAAATGCTGGCAACTTCTTAAAATATTACGCATAGATCATCTTGATAGGCAATATTAAAACTGAATGGAAAGTAAAGATGATAACAGAATCGTTAAACAACGAGGTGCCGACATACTTGATAAATAAAACATTATCGTCTAAAAGTATAAATAGAATGTTATACAACAAACAAGTTGAATCAATGAGACTAACACAACTAAAACATGTACGAACATGGGAGATCGAATTAGACAATCATTAAAAAATTGAATGGAAATATATATTTTCAATAACGTACAAGAGTACAATCAGTACAAAACTTAGAGCATTTCAATACAAATATCTGATGAGAATAATACCAATTGAAACAATTCTTTTTTCTTTAAATTCAAACTAAAACCATCAAACCTGTGTGAATTTTACCATAGACTAAACCAGCTATTACAAACGAGTAGGCTAGATTATAATCTCAATTTAACATATAAATATATATCATTTTGTAACGCGAAAGTTGCTTGTAAAAAGAAAACAATACTTATTCGTTGTATAATTCTTTTAGCAAAATATTTTATTTTCAGATGCAAATGTAGTGAATCACAACCAACATTGGAACACTTTAACGCATATCTTAAACAAACAATACAAATTGAAGAAACTATTGCCACTATGAGAGATAAACTCGAAAATGTTCAGTTAAAATGGAATGACTGTATTCAGTTTAGCAAACACCCTCTAACAATACTGCATTTATCTTACCATATCAATATTCCCAAATCACCATACGTTACCATATAAGCGAGTTTTGACACTTCTCACCTTCCGATATAAATAAACCTCCTACCCCAATCAACCTTTAAAAAAAATTAAAACTCACAATTAAGGAATGCGACCATGCTCTAACAAATACGTATTGTTTCTTCTGTTTGTCAGATCACGGTCTTTTGTACATGTATACAATAATATTATTGTGACCATGTCAACTATGTGTATGATTGTATGTTATGTATTATATACGTGTAACAAAGAGCATTAAAGATTAATAACAAAAAAAACAAAAAACACAATGCTCCTATACAGTAACAAGACAATATTCGCATATGTTATATACATATATCACATAATTATGCAATTATAATTGAATTCAAGTGTATATATCTATAACCTAATGTTTTAACCCTTTCAAAACAACATGCCTGTACAGTGGCATTGGCAACAAGTGTAGATCCAGATGATCGTAATATATTGGTGGGCTCGTAAATGCTAAATTATGACAATAAAATGAAACCATAGTTTTGTTCTGTTTACTGGGTCCCTGGACAATACTTTTAACCAATACAACCAATATCGGCAGACATATCGCACGACTTTAAGTAATTGACTGAACTACGTAGCCTGTGACCAGTTGCTCAAAACCTCTATTAGCTTAACGGACTATTAAATCCTTAACAGTGTTAAGGATTTAACAGTCTGTTAAGCTAATAGAGGTTTTGAGCAACCGGGCCCAGGTGACGATCTATACTGTTTCTTAGAACCATGACTGGTGTTCATGTATGGAATGGCGCACAGATCCTGATCAGACGGGGAGGTAAGATTTATCTCTACACAATGGGGATATTTTTTCTAGTGGGTTTAGAAGGAAAATAAATGCAGATTAAACTCACATGTTATATATGTTTGCCCCAGAAATTACAAATAACACGATATATATAATATAAACATGTAAGAATAATTCAAACAAAATGGGGATGCACACCATACACACGTTTTTCTATGACGGATTGGGGAGCTTGTACAAACTGGGGATACACACGCCTTATAGACACAATCAAAGGTTTTTACAAACAAATCGGGGAAACCAAACATTTGGAACATTAATATTGCTGTGCCCTTCTGGCTTCCCCATGGAAATCATTTTTCTACATGACTAATAGCTGAGTTACCGAATAAACCATGTATATGTAATCTATAACTGTTTATAGAGATACTGCCATCAATTAAAATACGCATGTACGAATAATTCAAGAAAAACGGGGATGCACACCATACACACGATTTTTTTCCAGACGGAGTGGGGAGCTTTTATACACTGGGGATACACACGCCTTATACACACAGTCAAAGGATGTTTACAAACAAATGGAGGAAACCAAACATTTGGAACATCAATGCTGCTGTGCCCGTCTGGCTTTCTTATGTACCGTCTATGGAAATCCCTTTTCTACGACCAAGAGCTGATTTACAGAATAAACCATGTACTATATGTAAACTATAACTGTTTATAGAGTTACTGCAGTAAATTAAAATACGCATATTAGTTGTAAATTGGAAATAAGCCTATTATATATATAAGCCTATTACATATCTTGTTTTTTCTTCTTTTGACATAATGACAGCTACGCGCCCGGTACATGCATGTGTGCATTGGGTAAAGACATGTATTGTAAGGTCCCTGTCGTCTGGTTCTTGTCAGGATGGAGGGGGGCGGGCATTTGTCTACTCTAAAGTAGAATAACACGTCCACTACTGTCTTGGCTTGGAAAAGAATACAAAGTTGATTGTGTTATTGTTTAACTAGTACTATTTAATATCAGATAATGTAAGCGTCAAATTACCAACAATTATCAACAGTATAAATAGTATATGGGCCGCGCTCTGGGAAAACCAGCCTTAATGACAACATCTTCGATTTTCACTTGTTTAGATTTTCTGATGCGGACACCTTTCAAAAACAATATTCTGAAATATTCTCACTTTTTGTAGCACCATGTGAATCACGCACGGGAAAAAAACGTAACGTCATCGAGAAAATGACGTTATTGAAACGGCGACGTTTGTACAATGAAACTCAACAGCCTACAGTACTTTGCTGATATTAGTTACACTAAATGTATCTACAAGTGTTAGTATGTATACTATAAAACATTGAACAGAATAAAACTATGGTATGCACATGTAGTCAACAAAACAAACGCACCACTATCGATTTTAAATCTATAATTAGCCGACCTGCGGCTTCGTAATTTGCCACCATTGCCATAATAGATGCATAATGACATAGATGTGTCGGCAGAAAGATACATTGCACTTATTTCAGAATTTAGGCCAGAATATAATTGACGTCATTTACAGTTAATTGTGACGTCATTTATTGATGTAGACATTACGTCACCAAAGACCAAAAAACTAAACGACATTCCTGGTGTTTGAAATAGTAAATTATATGCACATCGTGTCGGTGATTGAAACAAATTCATTTGTTTTCTGTAGAAATGAATGACCAGAATTTGGATAGGCCTATGGCTGCACATATCAATGACTTTGAACAGCGCCCGATGGGGTCTAGAGGGTAGTCGGACACCCCCGGGGATTTTTAAACAAATTGAAAATCGGCTGTCCATTCCTGACTCTCGGAATTATATTTACATCTCAGAAAGCGGGAGGAACGTTTCCTGTGTAGCAAATATGACTGACGGACGGGCTAATGTGCATGTACCCCGACCGTACTAGCAGGTAGCAGGTCTATGGGAAAATGCTACGCAGACTCCCACTCCCTCGGCTGCCGACAGCCGCCACTGCCCCCCCCCCCACCCCTAACTCCTGCACACAGAGGGAAGATATTGTTAAGCGTGTCCTCTTGAACAGTTATTGTGCGGGATACCCGTCACTACCCTGTCTATGAATGTAATGCCGGTACTGATTTCTTTTTGTAAGTTTTCTTCAAATTTATGTTCGCATTTATCAACCGTACTATACAGATTCCTACATATATTTGTTATTTTCGTGACTGATGTCCGCGCGACAGCATAAGTATTTATTTAGAAAATGGAATGCATAGTTGTTAAAATCTAAAATGGCCAACGGAACATTCAGAGCAAAATTATCCATTACTTTGTATTTTTATATCTGTGTGGGTTTGAATTTTTGATAATTGGTTTACCATTTGAAAATAATTATATTTTCATAAACATGCAATATGTATACATCAATGTCGGGAAAATGTTGAGATGTAAGGAATAAAAAGGACTCGGAAAGGGGCGTGAAACAGGAAACTGTTGCGTGATAACATCAAGGGTATCACAAAGCCAGCTATCCGCCGTTTTGGCTCGCCGATGTGGTGTGAAGCGAATCTCTGGCCTGATCTACGAAGAGACCCGTGAGGTGTCCTCAAGGTTTTCCTCGAGATACATTCTCGAGGATCTAATTACACCGAGCACGCCAAGAGGAAGACATTAACCGCCATAATAGACTAAATTTGTCCCGATCACAAAATAGATTTCGTTGGAATGCGGCTCCACACCCTGCGACATTTGTTCGAAGCCGCTCGTTTGAAATTAGACGCGTTTAATCTGCAAATCTAGAACTAGAACGGCTTGGACTTCTTAAATGTAATGTAAATGTTGGAGACCTGTGCATCTGTGCAGTCTGATCAGTATCTGCAATGATTGAAAATATACTAATACAATTTCTATACATTCATATAACCATATTTACAAATGGTCATTTTAAAGAATATTTACATTGTTATCAAACAGCAATGGTACGGCTGATTCAATGTGATATTTTGTTAAGGTACCTGTAAGTGGTAGCAGATACATATACAAATCAGTAGGCTACGTCCCTTGTGGCTACAATTATGTTCGCAGTAAGAATTCATGTGACACAATACCAACACACGAACTATTCAAACATGTTTGGCGCAGTGTCACCATGATGCGATATGCCAGGAGCTGTGTATATTTGGTACTACCATAATTTTACATCTATGATATGCTTATTTTTCTGCAAATTTACAAATTGCATTATGTTGATTTTAGAAACATTCGACAGGCGAAACAATAATTTATAAAATTAAACGAATTAACCCCTGTGCCCAGTTCTATTCGTGACCATTTTTATCCATAATACCTGTCCCAGTTAATGAGCCAACTGTTTACATCCTCTTTAATAAAAGTAACGTTTGCGGGCACACTTCTACGTAATCTGAACACGACCGTTTAGCACAATTAGCAAAGAGCGCGCACATACGCCCCGGGTTCGATCCTCAATTTGTAAGTACATTTATATCTGATGGTGGTCGCCAGACAGGATACGTCTGTTTTCTTTGAGATTTCCGGTTTCAACCCAATATAAGAAACATACAGACGCCTCCGTCTACACCGACTACAATTGTTCCCGCGTTTGTTTGTAATTGTTGTATACATAATTATAAACAAAGTTTAAAAGAAATATTCGCAATATGATTACATACTAAAACATACCGGTCGTATGGTTATTTAGTTTCAAATGTCAGGGCACAAGTCGTCCATATTTATTATAAAAATCATTTGTAATATGCCCATTTGTATAAAAAATACCGAAAAAACAGACAACTTTCTGAACCACTATGAAAACAACTAAAATTCTGCTACGCGTATCCAACATTAAAATGTGTGTGAGCTACAAATAGTAAAGCGTACGGTTATAAATAGGACAATTTATTGCAATGACGCAACTATTTCGAGTGTCAAAATCCGACGTGACGTTGGTAAATATAAGCGTAACTTTGCGACGTCATTTTCAGGATTTCATGACGTTGTCATTAAGGCTGGTTTTCACAGAGCGCGTTCCATATATATTAAGTATTTAATTATACAACACTACATAAACGATGGTCACTATGGTAGCCCTGTGATTAAGTTACGCGACCTAATTCCAGGTTGTAAAGTATAGGTTTGTACGTGGTGGGATCTAATCGTAGAAGCCAGTACTTCTCAATTCCGCACGGTTGTAAATGTTACCCTAAGTTATTTAAACTCTGACACGCATGTCTGTTATGATGAATAATTGTATTACATTAGTATTGTTTTATAATACAATGTATTGTATTACATTAGTAGTGTTTTATAATACAATGTATTGTATTACATTAGTAGTGTTTTATAATACAATGTATTGTATTACATTAGTATTGTTTTATAATACAATGTATTGTATTACATTAGTAGTGTTTTATAATACAATGTATTGTATTACAATTACATTAGTATTGTTTTATAATACAATGTATTGTATTACATTAGTAGTGTTTTACAACACAATGTATTGTATTACATTAGTAGTGTTTTATAATACAATGTATTGTATTACACTGTATTACAGTACACTATAGTATATTGCAATACTAATGTAATAAATCATAAAATGAAATTGTGAAGTACTGGCTACTATGATTAGATCCCACCACGTACAACACTATAATTTTAAACCCGGAATTACCTCTGTGTATTATTCGTCCAATGCATTTTCTGGTTTATTTGCTGAGCTGTTCACATACAAAAAATGCAAGAGTGATTCGGTCGATTCCTCCACTAAGTTACGAGTCCGCTTGTGGAAGAACCGTAGCACAAGTGAATTATTATTTATGTAAACAGCTCATCCAAGCAAATAAACATTTTCTTACATTTAGTGCATAATATTTAATCAAAAAAGAAGGAAAAAAGCGTATATTAATCCGAAACGCTTGACGCAATAATTTTAGAACGCGTGACGTCATGACGTCATTGATGCAATTTAGCGGAACGGAAGGATTTTCTTTGGTTGATTACGACGCTATTGACGTCACTTTTCCATATAAGGAAAACACGAGAGTGGTGTAAACTACTGGCGCTCTGCAGAAACAAGTGATTCACCATAATATCCCTGTAAACTACTGGTTGAAATGTAAGAACATTAGTTTTACATTTGAACCAGTAGTTTACAGCGATATAACGGTGAAGTATACCACTAGGTTGTGCATAGCGGTAGTAGTTTACACCACTCTCATGCTGCGATCCAGCTTTATTCTGACTCAATGAAATATAGCAGTAAATCAGTAGGACATCCTAAACGCATCGTTACGATGTATGTACGATGTCGGGGCGACATTGCGGTGATTGTAATGTCAACGATTTAACCGCCCGATAAAGTGTCATTTTTGCCTGACAATACCCGGTACTGATAAATATCCACTAGCCAAATCTTTGCAATATATATGATGACCATATTACTAAATCAGCCGACAAACATGCTTCTGATGACCGAGACTGACCACCGTTTATTCACCTTCGCATTGCTGTTGTTGTTGTAGATCATTAGTGTGTACATGTATGCACGGCGGGTACCCGCGGGGAATTAGACTGCAAATAATTTCCGACAGGCGGGAGTTAGACAGCAAAATAATTTCCGACAGGCGGGAATTAGACGTGCAAAATTAACTCCGTGGTCGGGAATTTAGATCACTCATATATCCTGTCCAACTGTATAGTGTTGTTGTTGTTTTTTGTTTGCATTTTTGAGATGAATGTTGTTAATTTAGTAGTGTTGAAGCATTTACTCCATAACGTCAACGGCTCAAACTCAAAGTCAGCGGCGGAATATCAGACATACAACAACAACAATAAAACCATTGATTTGTTTCTTCCTATTTAATACGTTTCTGATAGTGAAATCACAGTTCATTAACCCCCAAACTAAGTCAGAGGGACATACTATTCGCGTTGTCTGTCTTTCACAACGTCTGCCAGTCCATTTGTCCATCCAGATACATATGTTAACGGCCGCGCTATGGCACTGGTTCGAACACCTTTCATGCCGTATGAACAAAATGGAACAGGATGACCATCAAAGGTCGTATATAGAAAATCATTTGATTAGAAAAGTATACATACATACATGTACATGCAGACTCTTTATAAACTTATCAGATCTGGTTGAAATACAAATACATTGTTATTGCATATAAAATAAATTCACTATGTTTGTAACATTTCTGTTTGAATTAGGCCACCCTGGAATTAAAATTCACACAATTTATGCTGATATTTTTTATAATATCCAAGGGGCGTGTAATGAACATTTTTCTGCAAACAAGTCTAGTATCAACTAGAATGTTATACAAAATTTGATAGTATTTGTATTACTTTTACTTTCTCAAAAGTTGAATTGATATAAAACATTGGCATTGATATTTAGTGAGCAATCCCCGCTATTTCTAACAGGTAAAATGTGAAATGTGTCGGAATGAACACATTTTAGATGGTTTCATCATCCGCTAATTAACAATAAGATACAGCCTAATAATATTATTGGCAGTCAGAAATTGTATATCCGATTTATTGACATTTTTTTCCATTGATTGATCTGTAAACATTTTTGTGACTTAAATTTTTTATGTTATTTTCATTTCAATTTCATCTTTTTGATGACATCAGTGTTTGAAGGATCTTATCCCCGACTGTTCTTGAGTTAGTGAATCAATGTCAGTCTGCTATTGACCTTTGACCTACTGACCTCGAATCAATAGGGGTCGTCCGCTGGTCAGGACGAACTTCCATACCAACCTTGGGCATCCTATGCCATTTATTTGAATAGGACATCCACTGGTCGTTACCACCCGCCATAGCAAGTTTCAGGATTCTAGGTCAAGATAATTTTGAGCGTAAATTGCTAACATGCGGCAAAAAGACCACATTAACCCGCTGTCAGTGGCCGATTCGGCGTTTCCTCGGGCAAGACACCACCGTGTAGCCTAGTCTGACTGACTGATGCTTACGTTTTACGGCCACCCTGCCTCGATGGGCTGGCACGCCGTCCATTTTAAACAGTTGTTCGCCCAAGGTGGTAACGTGTTACCATTCAGACGGGCAACTGCTTATGACGGAAAAAAACTACTATAACTTTGACATATAAATGCCTTGTCTGTTTTCTGTGTTGTATGGCCCGCGTGTGGCCCTATTGTAGGATATTTGTTGTTTTTGCCGGCTTATATTTGTTGTTTGATGATTTGTTATTCATTGAGGCAGCATAGGATATTAATTGTTTGGTGTTATTTGGGCCCGCAGGTGGCCCTGTCGTTTGGGTAGTATCCGTCTGGCATGGATAAAAACATTATTTACACTGTCCTTCATGCCGGTATGACCATCAAAGTTGCCTCCGCGCCGCTCCCGTCGTCATGTTTATTTCCTTTTGTCCGGCGGTGCTCTCTCTCTCAGGTACGTATGGTTTTGTGGGTATGACGACGGGGGCGGCTCGGTTGTAAGGCAGCCATAACATAAGATATACATGGTGAGGTGCCTGTGCCAGGTGCAGTGGGTTTTTATTTATTAAAGTCTAGGCGGGGAAACTCTGGGCCATTGGCTATCTATGTTGTGGGGCTATTATCTGTATACGAGTCGTGAGAATGGTTGTTGATCCTGTTGAATTTTCACTTTTAAGCACTTTCACTTGTATGGTTTCACTTTGGTATTGATCTTCCTTTGTCGATGTCTGTCGTTTCCCATGTTTAGACAGGTTGAAGTGTACACACGGCTATTTGTTATGTTATTTACTCAGTCCTGTATGTTATATTTTTGTATAAGTGTTGCTATTATCATTGCGGGTTGTTCGCTTGTTTACACTATTATATATGTGAGATTAAGTCCTTATCCCGCAATATGCTACACTTATATCCCGTATTATGGCCCTATGTTCTTGTTGGTCCTCGGTTGTTGTTCCTTGTTGTTGATCGTCGTCTTGTTGGTTGTTTTCCTGGTGTTGATACGTCTTCATTGCTTTATACCCCGCCTATGCTTACCTGTTCCAGGCATGTACCTACCTATTTTTAATATTTGGCTGAAAAGGAAGTTTGATTAGCTGTACACTAACCTCTACACATGGGTGCGTCTTTTTTTACTATTTTTTTGTTGGTGATTTCATGGTACATGTAGTTCAGTTATTCCGTAATGTCTGCCAGCGCTATGGTTGTGGTTTTGTGTTCGAGCCGTGCGGAGTGGGGGGGTTACATATCTTCGGTATAGCCAAGGGCCGTTATATACTTTTCCCGTTAATAGGTGAGGCTATTTCCATATTAGAATGTACAAAACAATGGTGTAACGGCCCTCGTGATTTATTGATCTCGCTGTGTCGACTTGTCTACTTATCGGGTTATCGGGTTGCCACCTTGTAGGAGACGATTATGGCAGTTGAATAATTATATTATTGACCACTGCAGCTCGTGGTCAGACTGCGCGAATGAATGCGTTTAGGCGTTATTATTATTGGCGGCCTTGTAGGAGACGAGTCTCCTGCTAATTACAAACTTGTTATATACTGATTGATGTATCAACTACATTGTTCATGTTGTACCGAGTGATGTAGAATTTAATCCGTGTTATTCGTTCATGAATTATATCACTACGGTGGTATTGTATTGCTCATGAATGCTCATGCACTTCTCTGCGTGAATAACTATATACATGTATGGATCTACAGTATTACCATTATTCGTAAGATATTGCGCACTTTGACGAGAGACGCCAATTTATTAGTCATTATATCTTTCAGAATAAACAGTCATTGCCGTCGATACGGGTTTTAGTACCAGTAGTATATGGGAGTCAAAATGATACCACCTCCCTCTGGAAGCCACCCGCTACGCGCGGTGGCTCTCATCAGGAGGTGGTATCATTGTTGACTCCCATATACTACTTGGATTTTCCCCCACTGATGAGAACAGTGGAAAATGTTTTTCATCAACCACGAGACCATATACTTCCTCGACTGGATGAGAAGTTATCAATGAGACGAGATGGTGATGTCACCATGTTAGAGATAAGCCCTCCCTATGTTATACTCAGTATATGTAATCACACAATGGTTCTAGTTAATTGTGCGTGGTTGAAGACAGGTAGTCACGAGAGGTGTCATCGTACCGGTATTTACGATTATTGCAAGCATCACCGGGCATGGATGAGAAGAGGGTCCGTTTCGCCTCCCCCATGTAGGCATTGCGGGGTAGGGACCAGATCCGAGTCACTGCTATGTTCACCATGCGGTGGCACTTGCGCTACACATCGGAAGCCGACGGAACTGCTGGACTGTATGGTGGTGGGATATCTTGCTGCCGCTGAAAACACACGAATAAGCATATCACGTCCCGAGGCGGGCGAGGAGATTTTTTTCTCCCGTCGGCTCACCCCTCCATTACCAGTTTTGTTTATGTCTTCGTCTGCAAGAATTTGTGGTCGGGCCTTGGACAGGATCGCGTCCTTTAACTCCTGGTACCTGGACATCTCTTCGACGACCAGTTTGAACTCGCTATCTGATATATCGAGTTCTATTAACAGTGTCACAACAGTGGAGGAAGTCGCTTGGTCAGTAACTTTTGTTACAAAGTTAATAACACTACCGGGGGAAACTTTAATTGCAGTGTCATCATCGAATATCGTAAACCCCGACCTCTGTCCCGCGTGCTTGGTGATGCCAGACTTTTTCTCTACCCCGTTCAGGACGAGATTCACTCGGACTTCGGCAGCAGCGTGTCCGCGAAAGTTGACCGAGCAGACCGCCATTCGCAGAATCGTCCCGAACGCTGCCATGGTGTATCCCCCATATCTGTTGCTCGCGTTGGCTCCGAATGAATATTCGTAGGCCCGCTCGCCCAGGGAGCCCCGCTCCTTGGCCCAAACTGCTATGGCGGGTTTTTGAGCTCGCATTCGCTGTACGTGTGCAAGTGCCGTAGCCGCCTCTGTGCGAGCCTGCGCTATCCTTCTCTCTATCATTCTCATTGTGGCTTCATCGTTGCTGGCTGCGCGCGCGCCGGGAACGTCCTGTTCTGCGCTGGAACTACCTGGGCCGTATATGCTCATGATATTTATGAAATGTATATTAATGCTAATCGGTTATTTCGAGAACGATCGAAATCGTGTAATCGTTCTTCAACTGTCGCGCTTTATCATCTAGAATAGAGATCTTCCATTCGTGGATGTGACCAGATTCCAAACGTTTCATCTCGGGGGTTGGGATGTCTAAGGTCTCGGTCTCACCGTAGAAACAGTCGCTGGCGTGCACGACCTTAAGGAGAGTGCTGGGGGCTCCGTCTAACGTGTTGTACGAGGTGTTCAGCTGATCCAGGTGCACCCTGAGAGTTTTCGTGAAGGCGAACCCCACTGGGATGTCGCCGACGTGCTCGCCTTGTTCAAACCATCCCTTATTGTCAGAAGGGTATGTTGTTTTAAATCCTAACTGTAAGGCCAACGGCGGGGTGATCCTTACCCGGTTGCGGCGCTCGATAATATATTTCAATGGATACCAAGGCTTTTGGCTTTAATAATAATGCAAAGTACGCGGTCGGCGGGGTCTACGCCGCTGAGGCGGGCGCTCTCCGACTGGTGCACCACTCTATCCAAGTTAGCGGCGGAACAGGCTTTCAAACCAACTTCCCCTTTGAAAAATATAGGCTGCCCAAGATTACTACCATGGAGGTCGTGCACGGGTGGAAAGCGACGCAGATGCAGTTTTGGCATAATCAGCTCAACTTCGCCGTTTGGTGCGCAACAGCCGGATGCGGGGTTTCCTCTCAGGACCATCTGGCCGCGGAGCATCCCTTCTTGAGGGCCATTTACAACTTTCACGCGTACTACACTATTAGGAGGATTTTCAAAGAACAGAAAAAATCTCTGCCGCAGGACGACTGCTGGAATCACATTTCCAGCGCATACGACCGTAGGGCGTTCGAAAGCATGTGTAACGAATTTGGGGTCCCAAAAGACGCGGACTGGCGGCAGAAAGCATTTGCTAGCAGCACTGGCCTCGGTGACGTTCTCATTCGGGGCCAAGGGATTTGGACGCAGACGGATTTTAGGCACGATCATTCCGGCGACCATATCATCAGTCGGAACGCCGGGAATTTTAACCTCGCGACGATGACCTTCGGGCCGGAAGTGTCTGGTGGCCGGCACTGCGGCGTCTCATCCTGCGATTGGCTACCTCCGAAACGAGCTCACGTCGATTACATACAGCAGGTTGCTGCGTTACAGGACGCTTGGGGTACATTTATGTTAGATAAGGGTCTGGAGTTCAAGCAGGCCGGGGTTCCTCGCCTCAACGACTCCATTCGTACGTACGTCTGGGCAATCCTCGGCGAACAGGCGCAAGCGCGCAGTTCTATAATAGGAGCCGGGACGGCGTTTGACGCGCAAAAACAGTCCTTGGCAAATGTTGAGGACGCCATCTCATCTCCGGTGGACCTCCCGGCGACGATCCAGCGGTATCAAGACGTTTTGCAGTATGCCGGCACACCAGTAGACTATGCATTTGGAATAGGTTTGTATATGCCGCCGAGCAATATGATACTACGTGACGACAGGGTTGACGGTTAAAATAATCAGATCGTAATCGCCACCGTCAAACAAAAGATCGGCCATAACGGGAACGTGAACGCGGATATCATCAAGCGCACCGCGCATTGAACCGATTTCCTAAAACCACAAGCACCCACCCGAGTGCAAAGTGTCACAGCAAGTTCCACCGTTGTTCCAACGGCAGGACAGACTTGATGCACCAGCAAGTTCCTTCACAACTAATGACACAGCCCACGACGCTGAACAATTAGGGCTCGTCGTCGCTCTCGTGGCGGTCGGACTATTCGCTCTTTGGTTTTAGGAACTCTCGGGCGCGAATAGTAGGAGACCGGCGATCGCCACGATTAAAGCCCAAGCATTCTCGGCGAGCCATCCGGCTGTTTTTGATAATATAGATAGCAAGAAGGAGACGAGACCCCCGATCAACCCAGGCAGCGCGGCAGCCGCCTTTCCGGCTAATTTAGACAGGAGACTGGCGAGGGCTTTTAGTTGCTTTTTTACCCACTCTTTGGCTCCGCCGACCGGCGCCGGTGCTAGCGCGGGCGCTAGCGCGAGCGCTGGCGCCAGCGCTGACGCCAGCGCTGACGCGATCACAGCCACCGCACCACCACCACCCGTGATAGTTAGAACTAGAGTCAATATAGTCATGCCGAGAGCTGTGAGGGTGCTTACTATCGTGACGCCCTGCTCTCTGAACAGAATGCGAAGACGCTGACCAAGTGTCGTGTCCTCGTGCAGGACCCTCGAGATTGTTTCGCGGATCCGACTTATTTGGGTGCGGAGCACCTCACGGTTAGTCGAGGCAGCCTCCAAGCGAGCTTCTCTTTCATCTCGTCTATCTTGCTTTCGCTGATCTCCATTGTTCGAATAGCGTCGGTGGCTGCACGAGGGACCTCGCTGAGCTCGATCGTTTCTATCGCGGCGGCCGTCTTCGCCATCGTTTCGTCGGTAGACTGTAGGGCCTCTACAGCGCGGGCGGGCATAATTGGTTTACCCCTCTTCCAATCTACGAATCCTAGTTCGTCCCTTGTGATTTGGCCACCGCCCCGGTTTCCGGCAATGGTGCTCAGCGCTAGGGGTTTCCCTGTCCTCATGTTGACGATTGGGACATTTGATGCTTTTAGTCGCAACCTACCGCGCAGATCCAATTTGAACTTGGAGTAGTCGCGGCCCACGAATGGGACCGTACCTTCTTCTACCAAATTGTTGTAATACCTATCTACAGCTGACTCGAGTAATTCCCGACTTAGACGAACGGTGTTGGCAGCACCACCTATTTCCTCGCCGGCTGGCGCCTATATGAAGGGCGTTTCGGCATCGTCGGCGCTCTTATAATCATCGAGGTCATCATCTCGGTAATCGTCTCGGTCGCCCGTAGTGGGATCAAATTAGTCCATGTTAATGTCGTGACCAGCCATCGTTTCGATGTATTAAACAAAAAACCATACGGGTTTAATAGAGTTACTATGTCTTCGAGTCAATACGGCCGCAAACTCAATCTATACCGCAGACTGCGGGAGCCCCTCGGGGCAAAAGGCGTGAGACAGAGCGTCGTTATTACGAACAACCCATCGACAATCGACCAGAACCAACAGCTCTTGGCCCGCTTCCCCAACCTCGGAGCTAGCGACGTCATTGTGCCGGGGACTGTTCGCCTCGCTTTCACTATTTCGCTGACGTCGACAGACGCGAACCGAACCGTCGTTCAGAACCTGGGTCGCGCCATCGTCAAGAAGACCATGATAAAGATTTCTGGTAATGAGGTGATGTCAATCGACGACAGCGACTTCTACCATTGTTACCAAGACCTGTGGAAGACGGCGCAAGAGCGCGAAAAATGCGGTCTATCAGGGTATTGACACCAGCCGAAATAGGAACGTAACCAGACTGAGAATCGGGGCTGGTGACAAGGCAGATAACGTCGCGAGTGACGACTCGATCGCGGCCGCTTACGGCAACCGCTTCTACATCCCGCTCAACTTTGAGCTGCTGGAGAGTCACATGACATACTATCAGAGTGCTTTGGCGGACCGCCTCGAATACGAACTAACGTCCAACGACTACGGTCGAGTTCTCATAGCCACTAACATGGCATCGACGTGTACGATCGACAATGTTTCGCTGGAGTACGACATGGTCACGATGCCCGAACTCGCGCGATTGATCAGAACCCAGTACGCAGGGCGCGTTGCCATACTTTACGACCGAGTTCTTCTCCATCGCAAGATGACGAAAGACAAAAGCGACACATTGTGGAATATTAATGTCAACGTCCCTGCAGGTATACTGGTGCTGTTCGAGGAGGCTCGATTCGCGCTCGGGGCTAGAAAAACCGACAGGTTTTATAACCTCAAAATCACAAAGGTCAAGGTGACGATCGAGTCCCCAATCAGTTCTACAGCCAGGGCCTTCGCGCGCACCAGCAGTGGGACGAAGCCAGAAAACAGTTTGCTGCCAGCTCTAAGCGCTCCCCGGAGGTTGCCGCGGTTGCCAAAGACCTGCAGTTCTTGGACGTCTCCCTTGCGGAGTTCCTGCCTTCCAAGTACGCGCTATGGCTAGACATGCGAGCCAGCGACGACGACCAAATGCACGGTAGTGGACGCCAAGTTGAGAACGCTAGCGAGGGTGTGACGATGCAGATAGCCAAATAGGCGGACGGAGCTGCTGGCGCATTGAACGTGTACCTATATATAATCACAGATGCGCAACTCAACATCGAATATGGCCGATACGTCTCAGCTTTATACTAAAACTGTGGGTTTTACGAAGGATGCCCACTCTGCCATAATATGTGGGCAGACAGGATGCGGAAAAACGGTTTTCATCCTGGACTTGCTCGAGGTCTCCTACCGCAATGCCTTTCGACACATTGTGATCCTGTGTCCCACTGTGCGACACAACACGACTTATCAGCGGCGCCCGTGGATATGGGCCGACCCTGAGGTATACGTCGTTGACACCGGCGACAGGCTTCACGATTGGCTGCGTGGCTTCTACCAAACCTTTCCGGGCGAGCCCACCCTATACGTGATTGACGACTGCTCGGCCAAGGAGGCGATGACCAAATAGAAGGAAATGCTCTCTGAGCTCGCATTTTATGGCCGGCATGCGTTGCAAAGCGTATGGATCTCCACTCAGTAGTACAACGCCGTCCTCAAGGATCTGCGCGAGCAAACGAAATGGGTCGCCCTCTTTCACTGCAAGCACCGAGACTCATTCGATGACTGTCTTCGAGAGAACGACGTTATCCCAACGCGCGAGGAGCGCCTGCAGGTTCGACAGATGCTTTCGGAAACTAAGCACGCCAAGCTTCTGTTAAAGACTGATCAACCAACTGCTTACAAAGTAATAAGCAATTATTAAGCCCAGCTTAGATTGTGTTTAACGCTCGTTAGTAACTGCTGAGCAAATGCTTAACAATGCTTAGCAATTGCTTAACAATGCTGAACAATGCTGAACAATGCTGAGCAAATGCTTAACAACGCTTAACAAATGCTTAACAATGCTTAACAAATGTTGAACAAATGCTGAAAAATGGCTAACAAATGCTGAACAGTGTGGGAATCAATTTGTTGCTCTGCTGCAAACTTAGTTGCGAGCATAACGGTGATCATAAGTATCTGGTGGTGCGCTTGTCAATATGTTAGACTTATGTGGCTAGTCAGAATAGCACTCAAAATGAACTGCGACGAACTTATCGATCAGCCAATGGAAGAAACAGTCGTGCCGACTGTCGTTACGACTGCCGACACGACTGGAACTGTAGGAACGCCTGTCGACACGACTGCCGACACGGCTGGCGACATGTCAGAAACCGCGACTTCGCAGCGGCGCCAACGGCTCGCTGCACTGGTTGCAGGGGGGCAGGCCGAGCAGTATCTGGGGCGACGTCTCACAGTCGACAAGGTGGATAAGATGTCAGACACAGAGATTGAGAAATGGTATGCCCGATATGAATCGCGGCTAGGTGCGGTGATGACGAAAACTCTGGGGCGGCAGCCATTCACTTCTACGCAGCAGCGCCGAGTAACTTTCTGCCGATCCCGAATCAATCGGGATTGGTCGACGACCTCGAGGCTGACCCTTTTGTCGGACACGCGCTAAGATCCGCTTGCTGCGTATTTTAGCACAAGTTTGGAATGTTCTTAGCACCGCTGACAACCGCGTTGACCACAGCTAAGCACTGTCAATTTGGACATATATGCCCACAAACTATAAGCTCAAAAAATGATGATGACACAAGACGCACCTGCGAGAGTGACGGAGCCGCAATCCCCGATTGCTCCACAGGAACTATCTCCGATTGCACCTCAGGAGCAAGCTCCGGTTGCACGACACAAAAACCCAAGAAGACAGGCAGCTGGGCCGGCAGCGGTTGCCACCCGAAAACCTAAACAAGATAAAATACTCGCCGAACTTCGAGAGGCTAAACAGTCGTTAGTTGTTCCAGCTGCTGTTGAAACAGCAAAACGCCCGAAGGTGGTTCCAGCGGAACATCCGAAGGCAGCTGCGGTTCAATCTCCAACCTGGATCATCCCGTGGGTTGCTGGTGGTGGTCGGGCAGTTGCGGGCACCCTGTGTGTGTTCCTACTGCGGAACTTCCTTTCGTGACAACCAGCCGCGGTTTCGAAGGGAGTTACGAAACCGATTGCACCCCCTTTAAACACTACTCGCGATCCCTTTTATATGCAATAACTATATAGATATGGCTGAATACGATGGTAAAATAATAGTGAATGCGGTTTATCACGCCGTGGTGATATCGGGCATCAGTATCGGGTTTGCTAGACTATCAAAGATGGCCTTCGGAGGGCCCTCTCCCAAGTTGGACATGACCGCGCGAGACGTAGGTCTCGTGACCTTAGATGTAGCGGCCGTAGTTGGGACCCGAGATTATCTAGTTAAAGCTGGAATTCTACCTGCTAATATATGGAAATAACGAATAATTGACGAGCTTTATTACGCTCTGCTCGATGTATGCTACACGGCCCTTAAACACAGTTTAGCTGGTGCAAAGGGTCTGATCCGCCTGGCCCAAGATTCTCTGGAGACATGGCGCGAGGACGAAAACGCGGCCGCCCTTTTCGCAAAGCGGATGTTAGATTACTCCGATTTCCTTCAGAACTTAACCGGCAGTGACATTTCTAGCAAAGGTTTATTATTGACGACGCAGTTACCGGACGATCTGACGAGGGCATGTTGGAGACTGTTCGATCTACTAGAATACCTTGCATACGATGGACACGCACAAGCTTGATAGCAACAAACTATTTGTTCGCCTAGCGCGCACATACTACAGCCCCCGCTGCAACTGGAAGGGACTCGCGGCCATCAAGAACCTCGCCGCGGCGACCAAGGTTTCCGAAAACGTTGCCAAGGAATGGCTCAAGACGCAAGCCATCTGGCAGATATATTTTCCCGCGCCGCACAATATTCCACGCCCGAAATTCGACGTGCCGAACGAAGTCCACCAAACAGACCACCTGTTCCTCCCTCACGATCGCGTCGGTCGCAAGGCGTACAAGTACACCCCGACAGTCGTTGGCGTAGTGAGTCGCTATAAGGGGGCTGAGCCGTTGGCCACTAAGGAGTCCAAGGAGATCGCCGAGGCTCTTTCCCGAATATATAAGAGGAGTCCTCTCAAATGGCCGAATCTTCTCCAGGTGGAGTGGTTCAATCGGACCTTGGCCGAGAGGCTGTTCGGACACCAATATGCCAAAGAGCTTGTAGACCCTCATACGCGATCGACCGAGTGGGTGACCAGGCTGCCCGCCGTGGACTCTGCACTGAACGGCGAGGTGATCAGATTGATCGATAAGAAGCCCGTGGATGCCATCAAGTCTAAAAAGGTGACGCACAAACCCTCTGCCATCTCGCGTGGGCGACCCGTTGGTTTAGCGGAGAAACCGCTTCCATCGGATGTTGCCGTCCGGTACCTCTATCAACCCGGAGAACTCGAGGGTGGCCACCGTCGCGCGACGATCCCGTGTGGTCTCTCAATGTATATAATCTGGATCGATATATTACCAAACCCGATGAGCCCGTGCTCTACTACCTCGACAGTGGTCCATCGCGCGGGTTTGTTCGCGAAGAACTTCTTGCGGTACCTTATGACACCCAGCTACCCCCGGACCGCCCATAGTCGATCAGAGCCTTTCCGTCAGTCAGATCCTCGTCCGAGTATTTCGGTCAGTATTCTTCACTCTTTTCATATTCCTTTTTTTGTTTACCTATCCTATAGGCTCGGTGTGTACCCCGTCTTCCATCACTCTCCTCTTGTCGTAGTACGCCGACAGCCCCATCTTCTCCTGCTTGTACGTCTTCATCACACCGTTAACCATTCGGAATTCCCTGTTCTCCGCCATGTCCCTTCTCCCTTCGAGAGCGCTCTTGTACCTCCATCAAGTCAGATCATTAGATCTCCTCGACATCGCCTTGGCCGAGTGCTTGGAGCTTCCGTCACCCCACGTAGTAGCACTTGCTGCACATAGCGATGGCTCTATCCCCCTCGAATTCCAGCTTGAACAGTCCCGCAGTTCTGTTGCTCCACGCGTCCCACGCGTCCCACGCGTCCCACGCGTCCCACGCCAACCACTCGGCCTTCTCCTTGTTGAACTTTCTCTTCATCTTCTTTCTCACCACCGCCGCCAGCGTCTTCTCCGACACCGCGAAGTACATACTGTCAGTGTCCATCTGTATAAGTTCGAAATCTCCGCGATCCACTTACTTGTCCAAGAAGTCGTAGTAGAACTCCAGCATCCTGACCTTGGCCAACTGGTAGACCGCTATGCCACACTGAAACGGTATGTTGATCATCACTAGTGTCTTCCTGCTCGATAACTCGTAATCCTCTCCAATCTCCTCCAGGTCTTCGAACCACGCTGACCTCAGTGCCCGGTCGACAGTCTTCTCATCCTTCGGATAGGTGGTGTTCATGTGTCTCTCTTGAGACTCTATCAGCTTGCCACAACACGCGTTGCCAACCAGTTTGAATATCTCCGCCAACACCGCCTTGTCTTGTCGACATCCCCCGTCCGTCTGGCGGCGGTGACCTCTTCCACGAACCATTGGAACTGTTTGCCGGGCGTGTAGTATATCACCCTATGCACCGCTTTGATAATCAGACCGTGCTCTAGATACCACTTTAGCAGCGGGGAGTATATGATCATCTTCTTGGCGCACAGTGCCCCAACGAGCTTTCTCTGTCCTTCGACCCTTCAGGTAGTCCTTTATGTGCTGCGGAACCTAGGTCTCGTCGACTTCTCGATTAACGAACAGCGGCGACATTTCTGAGAACTTGTCTCGCAACGTTTCCGGGACCTCTATATCCAACTCTGCAAATCCGAACCACTCGTCACGCCGGACCCTCCTCACGAAACGGTATATATACGACTGTCTTTCCGGGTCGTCACACGTCCATATCTGCTCCTCCCCGCACGGCATGTATTTCGACAGAGTAGACAGATACAGCGCATTGGCGTCGTACCCCAGCACCGCCTTGCACATCTTCTCCTCCCGACTCCCTACCTGATCCCTGATGGTCGACCTGCCAGCCTCGGCGTATCTGGAGAACACTATTGACGGACCACCAACCAATCCCTCCTTCATCATCGCGTAAGTCTCATCCTTCGGTGACCACAGCTCGGGCGTGTCCGCCTTCCCATCGATCGTCCCGCGGAGCAGGTGCTGAAGGGAAACCCCGGGAAGAGACACAGATTCCTTGAGTATGTCCACACCTCTCCCCCTGTAGAACTCCGTCATTTTAGTCAGTGCCTCCAGGAACGATCCGACGTCCAAGTCGTTGCAGTGTTGCAACCATTCCTGGAACGTCTTCATCCCCTTTTCTCGGAAGAACTTCTTGCACTCTTTCCACTCAGACAGCGTCAGTAGGAACTCACCCTTCAACTTCGAGTACCACTCGGGATAGTCGGGCAGCCCCGGATGGTCGAGCTTGTCCGCGCTATCGAACCACTCGTACGGGAAGTGGAACTTTACCGTTTTACAGTCGTACGCCTTAATACACCGGTCGTACGTGGTACCGGGTCCCAGATACTGAATGATGTCGAGAAATCTAAACTCCGGGGTAAACAGAAACATCGTCGTGCTGGTCCTCTTTCCGACCATCACCTTATTCACGGTGACGGCCAACTCATCATCTTGCGGAGGTTCTTGATGAGGAACGAGTGACCTCCAAACATTCCTATCGTCATGATCTTCTCCCCAACCGCGTCGTAGTATGTCGGAAACTTCATGAGGTATCACACACCGTCGGCGGTGGGCTCGTAAAGGCGAATACCTAACTTGAAGTGCTCTTCGACCTTCTTAATATCATCCAGGGGGATTCCCTTACTATCCGGTCCGTTATCGTGACCGAGGTATTCGCGAGCCAGAGCTCGTGCCTCCTCACAGCAGCGGTCGGGTTTCCCTCCACGGTGGATGGCTATGCACCTAAACAGACACAAGTAGTCGTCGTACGTGTCGATGGAATACATTCCCTGTGTCTGCCTTAACCAATCGGGGAGTTTTCCCGCTCCCATAAGGAGTTGTTGATCGTCGAGTAACATCTTCACCTCCACCGATATCCAACGAAAGAATGTCCATTTTGTGTTTAGTCTATCTACTTTGTCGATGTCCATTCGGCCTCTCTCTCTATCGGTTATCCAACTCTCAGCTGTGGCGATCTCGTTTATCCACGGACTACCCGGGGAGTCTTTGTGAAAGATCATAGTAGCGTCGGTCTCGATGTTCCTAATACGATACGAGCACGAATACCTCAGATAACAGGTCCAGACTATCCAGAGCTCTCTCCTCCTCTTAGGAGCTCTCCCCACCAGGCCTTGATAGATCTTATTGTAGTACGCCTTCTGGAGTGCTTTGCTGTGTGCGCTGGTATTGTCTTTTACACGCTGCGCATAAGCAGTGGCACACAGACTGGCCGTCGTCTCGTTTTCCAATTTCTCGGATCGTTTTTCGGGGTCGGCATGCAGTCGTCCGGTCGAAACCGCATGCCGCAGCCTCTCTTCGCGAACGACGGCTCGCGCGTCACTTATCCTATCTGCTATAGCTTTCTTGAGTCTCAAACCTCTTGGGGCAATTCCCCAACTCTTAGCTTGCTCTCTCATTTGCTTTATGGTAGGCATACTGATGCGTATAACCAATGGATTTCTTATCTCTAATAGGGTGTAAGTTGTTGATATGTATGACAGATTGCTGTGTTATACTGTGAGTATAACCAATGGAATTCTTATCTCTAATAGGGTGTCAGATGTTACTATGTATGACAGGTTTCTGTATATACTGAGTATAACCAATGGAATTCGTATCTCTAATAGGGTGTAAGTTGTTGATATGTGTGTGTAACACACCGACGTATCGCTATTATATATAGATCGACTCGATACGTTGGCTCACTTTGGTTAAACCAATACACAAAACAAGTACACCACCACAGTGGTTACGTATCGGCACGCGGTGCCTGACCAGCACGTGGTGCCTGTCCACCACTACACCAGCGAGTTATCACTATTATATATAGCCTGGCTAGATACTTTGGCTCACTTGGGTTAACGCTAATCGATATTGCACAGCACTTGGTAGTGTTTATCTCCAATGAGTCTCTCTCTCTCTCTCTCTATTATATATAGATCGACTCGATACTTTGACTCACTTGGGTTAAACCAATACGCACAAAACAAGTACACCACCATTATATATAGCCTGGCTAGATACTTTGGCTCACTTGGGTTAACGCTAATCGATATTGCACAACACTAGGTAGCGTCTATCTTCAGGTTTAAGTTTCATAGCTGCCTTGGTGGTTGTGTGGACTAAGGAGCCGCGCTACGGATGTGTATGTTGTGAGTTCGTGCCGCGGCTGGACTCAAAACTTTTTTTCTTTTTTTTTTAACTTCTAACTTCTCATCCAATCGAGGAAGTATATGGTCTCGTGGTTGATGAAAAACATTGTCCACTCTTCTCATCCATACCGGGCGAACAGTGGGGGAAAATCCAAGTAGTATATGGGAGTCAACAATGATACGGGGTGGCTTCCAGAGGGAGGTGGTATCATTTTGACTCCCATATACTACTGTACCAGTGTACCAGTGTAGACATCCCAACACACTATACTGTAACACTGACATAAATGTCACCCCATCCTACAATTATGACGCAATAAATGACTTGCAACGCATATGACGTCACATCAACGAATTTAGTCCCGACCCAGATTTATGTACATGTCAGGGTAAATTATTTATACAAATATAGTCAGTCAGTCACGTGATGCTTAAACATTTAATCAAACTAAGACTCAAGCAAGCAAGTATAAACCAATAAGCAATCAACTGTTACGTTACGCTGGTAATTTTTGGTAATAATATATTTTGAGATTTATGCCAAAAGGCAGCAATACGGATGTTATTTAAACTCTATTTTTAGACGGTTTACTGATGTCTTACAAACTGGTATACATGTACATTTGCATTGTTGTTTTTGTGAACAAGTATAAATATGTTTTCTGACGGCGGCCGGTTTTCCCCCAAATTGTGGTCCATATTACCTAAAACTTTGGGGGTAATACCAGGTAATTCCTTCGAGCCATAATTTATTATATGTTTTTCTATTTTCAAAACACATTTTAATAACACGATATGAGGGGCACATCTATCTAAAATTACAGCTCAATCCGTTCATTATCCATTCATCCAAAACAATCTACCTATAAATCACTATTGTAATAGTGCTCACTGACCCATAGTTCAATACATAACGTCAGCTTAATTATTTATAGACATGTTATCGGTACTTCAGAAAGACAAAACCAAAATATACTGAAATATAAATTAATACTTCGGGTTTTGTCATCCGCTTGCATACGTTTTATGTCGCACAAACGGGGGGGGGGGGGGGGGGTTTTCTACCCGGATACACACGAAATGATGACATTGTTGGTACTCAAGTGTTGTGTGTGAAACGGGTGTGATAAATTCATACAAATTGGGAAGTCGACGGAATTTGGTCGCAGGTAACTATTTATAGATAATTGATGTCGTAGAAATCGATATCCGCCCTTAATACAAAACGGGGAGCTCCCCGTTTGGAGTTGTCTCCCCGATTTGTTGGTGTGTATTCATACGAAACTCCCCGTTTGGGGGTTTTCACACACACACACACGCACGCACGCACGCACGCACGCACGCACGCAGGCACGCAACGCAACGCACGCACGCACGCACGCACGCACGCACGCGCGCGCGCACGCACGCACACACACACACACACTAAAGCTACACACACCACTAAAGCACGACTTAATTATTAAAGACTAATAACTGATGATACATGTATCTGCATAGTAAGAACTACATGTAGTAATGTTTAACACCGGTGGAATAGTTACACAGTTATTTCATAATTACTTAACTCCAATGAAAATCAGTTTGTGCCTAACAGATGGGACCCCAACTTTAATATATACGCACAACTATAAATTCATGAAGCACAAACCCGTTTAAAGCCGTCACTTACCTGCGCTCGATGTTACTTTAACTGACAGTCGTGTAGCCAGTAAATCGCAGGAACGGCCGCATATTCCGTCACTTTTATCACCAGGCAACGCCCAAAGTACTGCGATTATTTTACGATAATGCGGGAAAAATTTCACGAAACACCGATCAGGAAGTGAATATATTCGCCGTCGTGTTTAAAGGTTAGACACCACCAAATAGTTTTACTATATAATTTAACCGAATGCCATCCAATAAGGCCAGTCTCTCCTACTTTCATTATTCGTATGGATGCTGCGGGACCCACTTGTACATGACCTGCAGCCAGTCTGTACTGGTTCTGCATGAACTAAACACTTATTCCTAAGAAAGAAAAATCCAACCTTGTCATATCCCCCAATATTGTTTACATTTGTTGGCCACGGAAACTCTGTTTACATCACGTGACCAACAGGTTCAGTGTTTTCTTTTAAATGCTACAAATATGCTGAAAACTGGTGTTAAAAGCACCCCAAAATGTTCCTCCAGTGAAACTGGGTAGTAATGGATCAAGATTCTGCAAGCAAATGGTGTCTGTGACCTCAAAACACCCGCACTATTGTTTTATACCGGACTATTTTTGCATACACCCTGGGCGATTTCGCACCATTTGGTATCCTCTAACCTAAACACATTCGTGTCTTTCACGCCTGGTTGCGTATCATTTTATTAAGGAGTTACATTTCACATGGGTGTATGCAGTAACCTGTTTTTCCATATTCTTACTAAAAGTTATAAATATAAAATACCAATAGTTAGGCAAGCGAAAAATAAACCTGCTGAATATAGACACAATTTTCTGCAAATATATTGTAAAAATGCAACATTTTCAGTTATTTTCTATATGTTGACAACATCATGAATTCAAATAAACTATGATTTTTGAAATTGGACAATGTCTGCCTAAGTTACTACAAATGTACACATGGGTAAACAACAGAATGGTCATACCAAGGTGTGGGATCACGTGTGTCCAATACGGCGTGACGTCATGTTTTATTTAGACGTGTTTACAATATATTTCCTTTAATATCTTTCTAATGGAATGACATATTTTTATGAAATATGCCACATCAAATGCGGTACACGTTGCCCTTTATTGTATAGGCGACTTTAATCTCATGATTCTGTCGTTTTGACGAAGAATCGGTTACCGTAAATGTAAATAAAAACTAGAGCACGTGAATGTAAGAAATAAACGGTACTCGATTATTTGTGCAAGTTATAAATTATTTAAAAAAAAATTCAGTACACACATAAAACAAATACGCCATTGTATTTGGTACGTAACATATCATCAAAATACGACTGTTTGTAGGAAAGATTTAAACAAAATGCTGTAAATATAACATCACAGATTACGTCACATCGGCAAATCGAGTTCGGAAACCATGTGATCCCCACACCTTGCCTATTGTTGATGTTGTTACATGTACTTGCTGCAGTAATGGAAAACATGACCGGTTGTTTCTATCGCATCACATGTGCGTCAGGCGAAGGTGTGAATTACGTATTTGATATTTTCTTGAACAATTTTCGTTAAACACTAGACTGTTATATGTAGCTGTTCGTCCCAGGGACGAAATATCGGAGGTAGTGTGACTAACAGTATTGCATTACTCTGAATGGTGAATCTGAGGTGGGGGTAACAGTCCCACACGAATTGGTACGAACGGTCTCGCTATGTGGACAGTTCGTGCCAAACCCCAGAACATATGTGCCTGTGACTGGAGAAATGCGGCTTCTGTGTTGTGTGACCAGTGTAGATCCAGATCAGCATGTGCATCAAGATATGCACCGTTCACCATTCCATTTTTATAAAGATATGTCATTAAGCATGCTAATTAATTACTGTAACAGAATTAATACAAAAACAAATCTCGCATATTATATCATAGTAGTACAGTTCATTCACATAAAGGGAAAATGCGTGCCTTGTGATTTGTGAGCAACCAATCTGGAGAATAGGGATCAGCCATTATCGTATTTCCCACATCCGATACCACAGGTTCAAGTTTCAAACCAAACTGCAACAAATTAGTTAATGGATGTTTGTTTTACTCCCTGTTATAACAGTATGTGTTATAACAAGGGGTAATACAAACATAATTAACCAATTGTTTGCGCTTACTATTACTGTATGCATTTGGTATATTTAATTGATGTATATACCTTATAGTCCGTTAATGAACCTGTGGTAATCAGATGTGAGAAATAACACAGTATGTGTTATAAAAGGGAGTAAACTACGGCAGCTTAAAAGGGACACGCGCATTTTTTTTTCTATGTCGTATCTCGTTACCACGACGTAGCATCTCGTTCCCACGAGATAGCATCTCGTTACCACGAGTTAGCTATGTCGTTCCTACGACATAGCATCTCGTTCCCTCGAGATAGGATCTCGTTCCCACGAGACATGATCTCGTTACCACGAGTTAGCTATGTCGTTCCCACGAGATATCATCTCATTCCCACAAGATAGCATCTCGTTACCACGAGTTAGCTTTGTCGTGGGAACGACATAGCATCTCGTTACCACGACATAACATCTCGTTCCCACGAGATAGCATCTCGTTACCACGAGTTAGCTATGTCGTTCGCAGCATATCGTTCCCTCGAGATATGTAGCCAATGAAAATGAAGCATAATTACCGCCATATTTGTTCGACAGCCGGGAGCTTAACCTTGTTTTGATTAACATAGTTTTTTATTGGCGATTTTGCTTGACCATACAATCCACATCCAGAATCCGGCTGATGACACTCTGTCATCATTGAGCGCTTTGAGTTATTTGCATAAATTCAAAATGGCCGCCAAACAGTTATAGTATGCCGTGTGAGGTATTGAATTAATTTAAGAGCGTAAAGGGGATTTACTTGACTTATCAGATAAGCGGTCAACATTTTTAATATTCAATTCAATTCACTGTGACATGGAAAAACTACTCTCACACTCTATATCAAAGCAAACATGATACTGATATTGGATATATTGACACAATAAACGCTGTCAGTACGTTCGATATGTTCGTAGACAAGTTGTTGAACAGGGGAAGTCCAAGATGGCCGCCACTTATAAATATAGTATCATATAGCAATAATGTAAACGACTGATAATTAAGTATATAACTGCATATTAGCGCCATGTCGCAGTAAATTGGTATAGATGTATTGGATTTAGGAATACATGTACACTGAACGTTTTCAGTAACTTAGAAATATAATTAAATAACTGTGCCCATAGCAGAAGTCAAAAATGGCCGCCAAATATTTAAAACAAAAGTCACGTTGCCTTATATAGCGCAAATTGCATAATAATTACTGGGGCTATTGATTAAGTTAAGCATATTAGTATACGTATCTCAGGTTTATGGACACATTGAACGTTTTATGTAACTTTCAAATGCAATATTAGACAATTGTATCAATAGAAGAAGCTTTAGATGGCCGCCAGATATAAATTACCGTGCAATGACGATCATATTGTGTTATGATTAAAATATGAAATGTCACGTTGACCTATTTCAAAGAAAACAGACATACTTATGTCAATCGTGTGTTCTTTTGTAACCTTGTTATGTAATTAGACACGTGTTCCAATAGCAGAAGTCCAAGACGGCTGCCAAATATAAATTATATCAATTATCGTTTAATAATTAAGTCATATAATTAAGTTCAGTCAAGCTCCATAGGAGCACGCTGTTATAGCAATATTTTAATTGTGAATAAAGTAACATGTTTTATAACTTCTTTATACATGTACGCTCACACATGTGTCACTACATATAGCATACTTCCAAGTTGGTATTCCAATATAACTAGATTACCTGATAGTAACAATCAAATCGTTCATAATAGCTATTTTTCTTTTTATCATTCTTGGTTTTGCAAATAATGCTTTTCTTAAGCAAATATATTAGTTATCATACTGATGAACCTGTCAGCCAAATTGGCAATATAAGCATGCAACTTCATACGTTATATATCAAAAGTGCTTTATTTTATAAAAAAAATATAAAATCGGACAAATGGTGTAATGTTATCTGCTAACACAGGTATTGACAAATAAATGCTCAAATGGAGTGTTTTCACAATGCTTGTGTTCCACTTTTCTGGCGAACACCACATGCATCCACTCAATTTGTGCAATTAATTCACTTAGCTAAGATGTTATTTATTTATGTACCCGATGTATGTACGTATAACTGCGTATGAAGCGGAATATTTACATCGAGATAAAATATATTCAGCCCTGAAATTAGAATAACCTAACCTGGTGCCAGGTCCATGCCACACCAAAGTCACTTGGCCCCTTCCCCTAAAATAGGATTACGAATAATCGTAATACTCACATAAGTGGCATAACCAGATTCAACTGTCACATACAAAATGCCAAAGACGTATGTGAGGGCCAAACCAGGTCTCCAGTCGGAATTCCGGTAAGGATGAACCCCGATCGTTAAATTACCCATCGCATACTCCAACCTGCCACCCACTCTCTGTCGTATATATTGTTGTGTACTATGTATATTGCTGTTTGAAATGACTATAACAGTTATTGTTACCGTGATGGAGTATTTAGTAGTGACACAACTGGAATGAATGTCATATATATCATTTCCATGTGTATTAGTTGTGTCCACTCTATAGTATTTATTCTACATTATATCAGTGTTTTTCTCAGAATTATTGAATTTGTGATTAAATTTGATTTCTTTGTTCTGTATTTATCTACTCTGACGATTTCATATCTTATTATTTTAAAATAGCATATGCATGCACTCCATATTGAGTTTTATGTAATAAAAACAACTGCACATGTGTATCAGACGTTGACTTCCGACTTATCATTGAAAAGAAGAATGTTATAGAAACATTACATTATCTCATCATACGAATATATTTTGCTCTACCTAATCAATAACAATTTGAATTTTTATCAATTACTTGCAAATGATAAGTGATATCAAAAGGTCGTGCATCAATCACTATGTACATACCGTCCTTTTGTGGAAAGTATGTACCTTTCGCAGAAAAAAACTTATGTCACAATGTAATAATATCAGTGGGAGTCCTTGGTTGCTATGCATGTTAAACTGGTTTAACGCAAGTAATATTAGCGAGAAACTGGAATAACGCTAATAATGGAACGCTGGAAATATATAGATGTATCATTTGTACCAGCCAGGTTAGCCATTTCGTGTGATTTCACAGTAAACATGTTGAGCGAGCAGTGAAGCATTTGGAACCAATGGTATGAAAGAAAACCTCTTGCATTTATTCAAATTAGGAAGTCATTACAGTTTACTGTAAAGTTCCATACTACATCGTTCTGCCAATGCCCAACTATATAAGTTTGGTAGCCGTCTTGGATTTGGCGTCAGAATATTTTCAGCATGAATATTGATGTGGAATGGCAAGACAAGAAGGCTTTCCAAAATAAACTGAATAATCCAACATATATAACCAAATGTATTATTATAAATAATACATCAGTATATGATTTGATTACTAGTAGAATGGCGGCCATCTTGGACTAATGCTGTTGAAACAAATATCTAATTGCGCACCTACTAAAGGTACTAAAATCATTGTGTATCTAAATACAATATTCGTATATTCATTTGCTCTAATATATGGTCTGAGTGCAATTATATATGTTTTCTTATGTAGAGATCCGATTGCACGTATAATGCAACATATTGATAATTGGCGGCCAGTTAGACTATTATTAAATTTCACAGCAAAGTTACAAAAACAAACACTCATTGTTTCAGTAAACTCAAGATTAAAACAATCATACTCTTTGTTGTGACGAACTAGTGAAATTACGTCAAATGGTCACATTTGGCGGCCATCTTGGATTGCTCCCATATTGCAGTTAAGGAATTGAATTTTAACGTTTCCAATTTTCATCACTATGTCAAATACACCCAGTTTACGCTCTTAAATTGCTTAATTTCTTCATGTTAATGCAACTATCTGTCACATTATATCTCTTTGACAGCCATCTTGAATTTGTAAAAAAATTCTTAAAATGCTGAAGGGTGACAGCTTGTCATCAGTTGGATTGCAAAACAAGAAGGTCTGGACATGCAAAGTCAGTATTAAAAAAAAATGTTATTCAAAACAAGGTAAAGCCCCAAATCGGCATTTGGCTGCCAGACTATAATGAACTATGGCTCAAAGAAATATGGCGGTAATTATGCTGCATTTTCATTGGCTACCTATGTCGTGGGAACGAGATGCTATGTAGTGGTAACGAGATGCTATCTCGTGGGAACGACATAGCTAACTCGTGGTAACTAGATCCTATCTCGTGGGAACGAGATGCTATCTCGAGGGAACGAGATGCTATGTCGTGAGAACGACATAGCTAAGTAAGTCGTGGTAACGAGATGCTATCTCGTGGGAACGACATAGCTAACTCGTGGTAACTAGATCCTATCTCGTGGGAACGAGATGCTATGTCGTGGTAACGAGATGCTATGTCGTGGGAACGAGATAGAAAAATAATTGCGCATGTCCCTTTTAAGCTGCCGTAGTAAACAGAACATTAATTAAATGATATTGTTTTCAATTTATGATACGTTTAGAGATTATATTTAATGCAAGTACAGACCTTGGTCCGTTACGTGAACCTGTGTCGTTGACATATACCACAACCCGTACGTCCACTTGCGCTGCATCGAGTAGTGGTGCCCGAGCATTGTTACCATGTGTGTCTGGAAGAGCTGGCAACATGGCTGTCGACATTCGTAGGCTATAGCCCAATTCCAAGGGGTGGAAAAGGTTTTATTGTTGTTTCCTATGGAACAATATGTTCTAAATCTGAAAAGAAATGTTTCCACCCTGAAAAAGTGTCCCGTTTGTGTAGCATTCCTCATTTTCAGCGTGATATATTGAAGTGAGCTAAATTTAATGTTGTTATGTCCTTTTCTTATAGCATGGCGGGTTCACAGCACTTTAACATGTTTATAGAAATTAGACCAATTCTACATTAGTAACAAATTTAAAATGACCACCAAAATACAGGGGGGGGGGGGGGGGTGGGTGGGGGGGGACGGACGTGTGAAATGTGAGCGGCAGGCTTAGGTTGGCCAACAGGTTTAGCGGTAGCAGGCTCTCTGGTGACCTTTTGTGAAAAAGTAGGAAAAAATGTAGGAATTTTTTTCGCAAAAAGTAGGAAAAAAGTAGGAAAAAGTAGGAATTTATGATAAAAAAGTAGGAACATTTGTTCATATTTTCTTACCTTTGACTTTTACTTTGAACATTTCTTGTACTCACGGTTACTCGGAACATGGTGTTTCAGTGATGTCTTCTTGTTGTGGCCTTGTGTCTTCAACATTACGGATGCTGCCAGTCTGAATTTTTTATTTTTTTTTATTCTTTGAACAAACATTTTACAGCAATATGGACACCAACTAAGAGCATGCCTTTTATGGTTTTCAACCAGCATATCAGCATGTATGAGCAGGCGCGGATACAGAAATAATTGTAGGGGGATGGGGTCTGTAATTAAAATTTTGCGTACCTGACATGCGCGTGCGCGAAAACGTAAAGTCTGGGGGGGGGGGGGGTCTTTTAATGCCAGATCACCGCAGATGCGATTTCCTGACACCTAGGCCACGAAAAATGAGGTTGATGAGGTTATGAGGTCTGATCTTAGTGTACACTGGTTGGCATGCCATTACACGGCGCTAAGATATGGGTCCGGCAAGCAGCGTTGAGTCTGATCAAACTACACATGTGTATGCTCAGCTGGATGGAAAAGTTATAAGGTCCATTTTCTCAATTGATGGCCCAATTTACTTAATATACTAATGTGTAGCCTATGAAGACTAGAAATCTATCAATGTGCCGTGTATTTAAAGAACAAAATACATTTCCCATAGACTATCATGTATTTTCATATTTTTAATTTATACCATGGGGACTGTGCAAGGTAGCTTCAGAAATGTAGTTGCAACCGTTGAATAATTTGAGCTATCTCGTCTTGTTCGACTCATCCATTCATGAGATGTGCCAGTCCCTAAACATGGATTTTCAATCGATGTCAATGGCGATGTCATATGAAAAGTGACGCAAAATGCCAACATCAAGTTCAAACATGTGCATATTATAAACTACTTCAGAAAACTTCAATGTAAAAAAGTATTTTAAATTGCATAAATTTATTGCCCATTTAACTTGGTTGTTTAATTCAAATCAATTTAGTATTGAAACAGCAGCAGTTTGAAATACATGCACGTCTATTTGAAATATAATTTGTTCCTCAATATACTGAATCAAAATTCCAAATGCAACACTCATATAAACATAACAGTGTTTACCTTTTACACACAAATTTTAATTCCTAATTAGAAAGTATACAATACAATATACAATATTATGTATTAGCATTAAACATTAAACATGTACAATGTTTTTCGCTATAAACATAAATAGTCAAAGAGTGAAATCGTTTAAAGATGTATCAAAATAGTATAACCATTGTCTGAAGTTGGCAGTGTCGAGCGTTATAAGTAGCCTGCGACGGCATGCGTCACTGTATTTGTATAGAATGTGTGCAAGTGACGTCGTAGGTTGGCAGAAGTCCCAGAGTAGGTGCGAAGGAGCTTTCTCACTATCCTAATCTGGTGCCTGATGCTGTGGCACACAGGGAAAATGCCATCTCCTTTAACTCATCATTTATGAGAAGCAGGGGCTACTGCAGCACAATTGTTTGGATCAGTTAATCTGGCACATAAATGTTCAAAGAAAAGGCTGTACCTGGGGGTAAAATCACTTAACAAGAGTATATTAAAACACTCACCTGAGAATACTGTATGCTGTTCCGAACTGGCAGGCATCTGAGGTATCACAAACATCAAGGCCACAAGAAGAAGACACCCGAGAGCACTCTATATAACATGCACAGCTTTTTTCTGTAAATAAATCTCATAACAGATCAGAACAGCATAGTTTTTAATTTTTGTTTAGCTTTTCAAATGAAAAAGTAGGAAAAAGTAGGAATTTTGGGAATTTTGATGAAATAGTAGGAAAAAGTAGGAATAAAAAAAAAAGTAGGAAAAAGTAGGAACGCTTGAAAGCCTGCGGTAGAGCAAATGGTGTAAAAAGACGGCCATTTGACACGAGGTAGGTACATTTTCGTTGTTTTATTAATATTTTAATTTAAAACACGAGGAAGCCATATAGCCTATGGAATGACGGAATATATCATATATCTACGAATGCAGACACTTTGTTAAAAGATGCAGTGACAGAAAAGTAATTGAAGGATTTGTGGTCTCCCCTGTGTAAACAAACCATGCCGTTACGAATTTTGCAGACATTTTCCGGTCGATTTTAATGAAAATACGGTCTATACCCCTGTATATAACCCATGCAGCCCTCAAGTATCCACTATTTAACCATTTTTAAGCGATTTTACCATTCGCATACCTCTCACGTCCGTGAAAACGATGTGTAAGCACTCTAAAGGTCCGGCGGTGGTAATAACGTGAAATTACAAAGGTTTGTGGTAGGTTTGATTGGCAAATTGTGTGGCAACGTATTAATAAGTATAGTTATATATGTTCATTATTGATACAGTCTTGTGTTCCTTGTGTCATTGATGGACGATGGATGTATACGCAATTCAGTAGAAAAGAAATCCCTAGCTGGAACATTTCACCTGTACCCATGTTGAGAATACTTTCTGAGCCGGTTTGAGTTAATTTTGCTTTGAAATATGTTCCTTAAAGTGTTCAAGCACCCAAAACTTCTCCCAACATTCAGTGGAATTGACTTACAGTTCTAATGTAGTTCTACTTTTTTGGGGGGACAGTACATCGCTGAATGTGGGGTACATTATTTGCCACGTTGAAGACCACCGTTGTACTCGTACCATATATCACAGACATTCGGCGTGTTTCGTCTTTCATCGGTATAACTATATACACATGAACAAGGCTTCTAACTTTGGTCGGACACATTTGAGAAGTATTCCTATCTTGCTAAAATAGCATAGTTAGAACATAATTATGCAAAGAATATCGAATTACATCTGCTTTTCCTAGGTCGGACACAACCTCGCATCATAACAAATGAAATAATGTGTTTAAGGCTCCAACGTCAATATTGTAGTGGCAAGTTCATATGATCATTTGAGAATTATAGTTACATGTATCCTGCAGAAATACATAGAATGCCTCGCAAATTAAAATTTTAAACACGTTATTTTGTTATGATACGAGGTCGTGTCCGAAATTAGAAGCCTTGTTCATATGTATAGAGTTATACCGATGAAAGCTAACACGCCGAATGCCTGTGCCATAGATCACTATAGTTGTATTATTATTATTATGTTTTCCCCCGACTCATAGACCCATTATGGTTTATACCTCTTTATTTTGAAACATTTACTGCTGTATCATCATATGTATTGTATGCCCCCTAGGCGACAACAAGGGAGCATATTGCGTTTTGCGTTGCTTTTGAGGTTCTGTATGTCGGTCCGTCCGTCAGTCCAGGGACATCCGTCCGTCCGTGTACATTTACCTCGAAAAGTTCGTAAGATTCATGTAATATGTTCAATATTACTTGAAGGATTGCTTTACTATTTGGACAGTTCATTCACCTGAACATGTGTGATGCACTCACACCACCAATGTAATTTCTTGACCTGTGTGACCTTCGAAATTGTGCTGAAACACTCAGCCATTTTCTTACGTCGAAAAGTTAGTAAGAGTTTTAAATTGTGGACAGTTCATTCACCTGAACATGTGTGGCGCAATCGCATAAAGAATGAAACGACTTTGACCATTGTGACAATTGTTAAATGCCTATATGTCTGCCATAGAATGTCGTATTCATGGCAACCAGTGTGGCAGCGGGGGAAACGTAGCTAACAACAGTACCAGGCTCCTAGTTTAACTCGTGCTCAGTCTCTCTACCGCTCTGCTACAATCATAACAAACACACATTAGTATGCACTGGTAGGCTATTCATATAATGTCATAGGTGAAATTCACAAATTGATGTGGCTGCTCATTCTTACGTTGTTACCCGAGACCCTCCCCACAACCCACCGCACCCAAGATCCGCACATGGACCCATCATCAATATAACCTGGAGTTATAATAATGTAATTTATTTCCCATACATACTGCCTACCATGCCCCACCGGCACACTATCTGGACGACATTTATATAAAATGCGTTAGTATGGTCAATTGGTAGCCAGGTGAAAAACAGAACATTTGACATTTGCAAGAAGTCTAGAATAGATAGTGGTTCTTATCGTTTTCTCAAACGGCAATTGAAATGTGTCTGTCGTTTTGGTAGCGATCTCGCTTGTAAAGGAATTTGATGTTTGCCTTGCAGTTCGATATGAAAATAATGCGTTATCTCCCCTGGTATTTTATCGAGACATTTGCTTTTACCGAATCGCTTCGTTCACAGTTCATTTCGCCTTTAGTGACTGAAAAACAGAACATTTGACATATGCAAGAAGTCTAGAATAGATAGTGGTTCTTATCGTTTTCTCAACCGGCAATTGAAATGTGTCTGTCGTTTTGGTAGCGATCTCGCTTGTAAAGGAATTTGATGTTTGCCTTGCAGTTCGATATGAAAATAATGCGTTATCTCCCCTGGTATTTTATCGAGACATTTGCTTTTACCGAATCGCTTCGTTCACAGTTCATTTCGCCTTTAGTGACTTATTCGCAGGAATATTAAACACAGTAATTGTGCGGACAAACCTATGAATCGTCAAAATCCCAATAACACGTTTAAAATAATATATATTTTCGTTATCATCTACAGTTGGGTATAATATACGTAACAAACTTCACCGCTCGTGGGAGGGGGTCAATTGCGTACTATACAAGGCATTTAGACTCAAATAAATCCCTCACCTATACACTATTGAAGGTAATATCCGCCATAATTATATTTGGCTTGATGCTTGCTGGCTGATGACATTTTAAGTTCTATCCGTCTTATTACAATTATATGTGGCTTGATGCTTGCTGGTTGAATACAATTACAGCAAGCAGATTTCAAATATAATAAATACAAATGACGAATGAAATAACATGAATATAATTTGTAATGTCATCAGCACGCAAGCATCAAGTCACATAGAATTATGGCGGATATTACCTGCCATAATACACACGGTGCAATTCCCTCGGCTCAAGTCGATTTAAAGGTAATCAGCAGACGGTGGCCTACAGTCATGGCGTCAACTGTCTACGCCACTGCCTGTGTTCGATTCTCGTCCAGTTTGTCTGTGTAAATAATGTGATTTTCTTGCCAAGTCAATTATACGTTGTCTCGGATGGGGACTTTAAACGGCGGTCCCGAGTATCAAAGTTAACAACCTCATTCCCGTCTTCACTCTCTTGCAGACGGCATGCAAAGTCATCGAGCCAGTGACGACGTGCAACTATCTATCTCTGCTCTATATATCTCTCGCTGTCTCCATCACGTCCTACATATGAGACACGCCATGTTATTTTGTACCTTCGGACATCTGCGTAATGTCATGAAATACGTTTACAAAACTTACATTTATTTTTCGTAAATGGCGTCAACAATTGACAAACTTCTGCACGACTTGTCGACCTAGGTTGGGTTTGTAACCAAATGGTGAATATGTATTTCAGACAATTCATGAAACTATGTTATCCGGGTAACAGTATATATGTGCATTGGAACACCATCGGTAAATATAAATATAGGCCAACAATGTCACACCAAAAGCTGCTTATTGTCCAATGTCTAAAGTTGTTCGCACTGTAGCAAATTATCAATAAACTTACAATGTAAACCCATGCCGTGACCGTTTACATATTGCATATTGCAGATGCTTAGTCTACACTTTTATGTCGAAATTGTGAGAAAGCTAATTACTGCTCATCGTCACCATCGAGAGGATAGGAATTTGTACATGTTTGGCAAATGCATGACAAGCACATTGTTGTGAAATACAATCCGGCTTTGCGACACATACATCGCTTGCCACATCCTTTCTTGCAGCCACATGATACAATCTGGAGTACACTGTCAGGTGCTACAGATACATCTGTCAGAACTCACTCACTGTTTTCAGCATATTGCCACTGAGCTCCCAGCCCCAGTCAGTGGGCTCTAGATCTCCAACATTACCAAACCATTTTTGTACAGTAAAGTATCTTCTGTACGAGTGATAACTTGAATCTGCCGATGTTGGTGGATGACTCCCCAGTTTGATGCTGCCGTTGCTCTTCTTGCCGACCTTTTGCATGTATTGTACATAACGCAGCTTGTCAAGAGATGTAGACTGCTTGGCATTATACAGCTCCAAGTGTTTTGTCTCCCCACCCGTGCAACTTCATCCTGACTGGAGTCTGACTTTCGAAATACATACGCTACTGTCAATCTTGCGGACAACAGTAAGTGCCTTCTTCTCAACGCTGAAGGGGGCAGACATATCACACCCTGTGATGGCATGAGCGAGAAGAATGTGTGTACGTGCACTGGGTTGTATCGCTTGTTGAATGTCATCGACTTTATAAACAACATTCATTGAATAACGCATGTAGAAGTTTGTGGAGGTGACTATCAACAAGCATGATAAGCAAGTCCGTGTCTGTGCAGACCAGTACCACGGGATGACATGGGTGAGCATTGGCGTAAGTTATGGTTGAACGTGTCAACATGTATTCAGCGTCTACGGTAGCCTGCATACATTTCACACATTCGACGGTGAGCTTCTGTTTGACTTTTCTATCAGTCGGGATTTGTTAGTGCGATTGGCTAAGAAAGAGTGTTGATTTGTAGAAATGGATAAGAACGAGCGTTGATTTGTAGAGATTGGTCGGTGAAGATCAACAATTATGTCTGCAGATATGGTTTGACGGAGACTGTGCCTATTCTGTTCTGCAACTTTAGTTGGCATGGTGGCATAACCATCAAAACAAAATGTACGCTTGTCATAATTATTTAGCACGTTGGATACATAGTTTTCACAGACATCATCATATGTACAAGTATCCGGATCGGTTGGCCATGTCACACTCTGCAATAAATAGACGCCATCAACAATGTAGTACGGGTTCTGGAGTTCATTACGTGTTGTGGGGGTAACTGGGGCTTTCATCTGATTAGCCAGAACACTTTTATTGTTCTTCCGAAACACTCACTTTTCAAATAAAATAATGCCGGTGGCTCCTTACTGAACTCATGCCGAAAGAGATATTCCATGTCTGAGGACACATGCAACACGCATGAACAGTAGGTTGGGATCTATATAAACTTCATGATGACGGACTGTCACACTATTGTTCGCGCTTACTTACCTATTGAAACAACTCGGTCATTCCTTATGAATTTAACGTCAGCATAATTCTCACCTGTAAGGCATTCCACAGCTTCCCTCCAGAGCTCGAAAGCACAATCTGCATTAACAGATTTGGGTGCAACTAGTCCAGTTGAAACAAAGACCAGACTGCCACGATGATGGCCTGTGTAACATAAATGGAAGTGATTGCCAAGCCAATTTCGATATATGGCATCGTGCTGTCCATCAAGCGCTGTTTGGAGACTCGCATGTCATTGTGCTGGTCGCTTGTTGGCAGAATGTGGACCATCCTTGACTGGGTCCAACTTGTGATGCCACGACCATGTTTAATTGTTTCAAGCCTCCTTGTGTCCTTTAGCATCCGCATCAGCACCTGCTCAATGGTCTGGTCAGTGAGGTTACCCAACCAGAATATGTCACTCCTGCGGATTGTCCAGTAGCCAGATGTGGTATATGTAGTACTGATTTTCATCCATGATATTTGGGAGCTTCATCATCTGGTATGGTAAAGATGGGCACATTTTGCATATTCCACATGCCCATCAGAGTGTAGGCTGTCCATTCACTTTCGGTTCCAAATATATAGGAATATAGGGATTTTTTTCCAAAAATATAGGGATAAATATATGGATTTTTGCCAAAAAAATAGGGATTTATAGGGACAAAACTCAATATTTTCCAATTTTACGGCATGTATGTATGTACGTATGTACGTAAAGGATTTTTTCGAGTTAAAAATCTAGATTAATGGCCTCCTCCTCCCCTTATAGCCATTCCGTATCCTCTCCTCTGTTTTTTAAATGGTTTACAATTATTAACTTGATTAATTTTTATTTTTTATTTTCTAAAACAGGTCGAGCCACTGCCTGACAAAAAGGTACCGCTTGGCCTTGTTACCAAGCTCACTGATCTCAGGCTGACTATCTATGCAATCATGGTATAATCTGTCGTACCATGATTTCTAAGGGACAATATAATAATTATGCTAATTCTGACAGTGTGGATTCACTTGGAGACTTATTCAGAAAAAAGCTTGGACCTATTTAAATTTCTGTGTTCAACAATAATTTCAATTTTGTGGGTGGAAGATATGTGCAAATATATGGCCCATACATTACTCATGAAAATTATGTGGGGGTGGGGCAAAAATCATTTAAATTCTAGGGGTGAGTGCTCTACAAAAGCCAGGCCCTCGCTCAGCTTACATTTTTCCGGAAAATCACTGACCATATCAGTGAATGATATCAGACAATTCACATGTAAAGACTGACCAAGGCCCAGTGGTACATTTTTTTCATGCAAGAGCTCATAGCAAACTATTTAACATGAACTTGTTAACTGTGCATATATACATATCGGAATGTTTAAAAAATGAGATCGGTGGCAGAGGTGGAAAATAGAACATTGAATATTAAAGAGACATTATTACATAGAACAACCGACATCAACTGCCCCTAGCACACTAGTAAGCATGTACCGGTAATATCGTGGCTTATGTCATTAGGCGAATCACAAGCAGAACAGCAGCTGATCTCATTCACATGCCACATGGGGTTGGCTCATACAATAGGTTAATGACTAGATTGTTACTAGCAGCAATTATTGTACATGTAAATCACACAATAAAGTACAAAATGGCCGCAATTGTACAGGTCTACATCTGGACAATGTATACATGTTGTCCAGATTATATATGTACAACAAGGGTCTAAGCAAAGGTTCAAGTCAACCCGATAATATCTGGGTGGCATTTTATCCTGTAGTGGATTTCACGAGAATCGGTTAAGGCACTAATTATGGGTTGTTTTACAATCATGGTGCATCAAATAGTCTCACAGGGGGTACAAAATAGATGAGTTTTGTTTTGATCAATATGGTTTATTTTTTATAGTGGATACATCAAATTTTCGATATTTGAACAATTTGAGGCACTAGCTCATATAACACAAACAAAAAATATGAGATTTTACTTGTGAAAAATCATAAACTCGTATAATAACGTAACCTTTTGCAGTCCTGCTTATAATCATTCAAATAACATTCTACTCAACATCGTGTTGGTATGATTTGTACTGCAGATACTATAAAATAAAAATGCAACATTGATTTCCAATTACATACGTTATTTGTTGGTGTAAAACTAAATTGCAATATTTTCATTGCTGATACATATAAATTGACTACATGAAGTTGTGTCTACTGCATTACATGAAACAGTTACATTAGCTGTTTTATAATTTACAGTTAAGCATACACAGGCTGCATTTACATGCCAATTTTGGAAACTATGTCCGTTACGGTAATCTAGATATTTGATGTAAACAAAAGGTGTCTTTTCCGACTTATTTCAGTCGGAAAGGACAATTCTTTTGACATACTAAAATAACTATATGCCCATGACTCTGATTAATATCTGTATATGGATTGGCGAAATTGATGATGAATGAAGTCTGTAAACCACATTTTTATCTATTTTGCATATTTGGTTTTTGTAACTGACACTTTATATAGCTTGGCAAGTGTTACCCTCATGATTTACACAATACGGACTACCACTCCATGTTAATAATGCGCCTATTTCTATTGCAGTTACACACATTACATGACTATGGTTAATAACGTACATATTTAAATGCATTTGAACTGCAAATTCGCAAGTAAATTGCTACTTTTGAAAGTGTTGTGGTCATTCGGAAAGAACAATATTTTTGACGGCCACATTAAATTGTCAATTTGTCACTGTACTAGTATCAGATGCTCCGTGCCATGAATACAGGTGAGTATACATTACACCATATGTTGTTCATACACAAAAAGCTGCACTGTTTGATTGTGTTGTTGGTGGGGTTGTAAAGTTACTACAGTATTACCATTATTGTAGAATAGTTTCCATAAACTACTTCAAAGATTTTTATCGATCTAGTCTACAATAATTCTAACCAATCACACTAGCATCACAAACAACAACCATAAGCTTTGTTGTACATTATAGATGTAGTCCTGTTGTTCAGTTTTGAAATAAGTGCAATTGGAATTTATAATATAGAAGGGCATATGGTTTTGGCAGCCATATCATCTATATGCTTTATCTGGAGCTCCGAGGACTTCATCCTTTTAACTTCCCGGTTGAGGGCTTCAACTTTCAGTTTAACATTCTCGCATTTTATGCAGCAGCATACTATGCGTTCCATTGCTTTCATATGCGTGACATTATTTGGTTTGCATTGGATGAATTTGCAGTAGCCTATCTTTACTGTTGGATGACTGGAATTGAACAGTCGATATGCTTCTATATATAAGGATTCTAGAAGAAAGGGTGGCTTTCCCTTCTTAACCCTCTTCTTCAGGGGTACTTCCCTCGAGATAGCTTCACTTTTCCAGTATATGTTACTAGATCTTTGGTTGATTGTGGTAGAATGTCTTTTTTTTTTTTTCGTTCAAACCGTTTCTGTCGGAGTACACAACCTCCTATGTCCAGTAGAGAAGCAACCTTCTTCTTCATTCGTGGGTATTTTGCTGTTGCATGACATGCAGCATGAGCCAAAATCTTATAGTGTTGCTTTGCTTTTTTGTCCATTCGTCCTTGGAAGTTCATCTATCTTTTCTTGGATTGAAGTTATGGCTGCACACATTGACTCATCCAATTTTCTCTTCACCCCTCGTTTCTCCAACTGCTCTTGCTTTTGTGGACTCGCGCGGCTAATGACTCTGTCTATCACTCTAGCATAGGACCGTGGTGAATGTGGCAGTTCCTGTTGGATTATCTTGGCGCGTCTAAAGTGTGTTGCCCGACTTGATGCACGGTTTATGTCTGATTTTGTATTGTCAGTAGTCATCTGTTTCCTACTTCTGTCCATCATTTTATCATGTGCTTTCTTCTGGCTGTTCCTTCTATCTCTACTTTCTTTTTCTGACGGTTGTACTCTTTTCTTTCGTTCATTGTCTGTCATCAGCTTAAGCTTCTTTGGCGGTTCATCTTTAGGTGCATTTGCTGATCGTTGGACTTGCTTGTCATGTTTCCATTTCTGTCTTTGTTTGATAGCTTCGTCCTGGTTTAAATCTGCCACATGTTTATATTTTCCTTCTTTCCTTTCTCTGTCCTTCACTTGCATTTGTTTGTAACATGCTGGGTTTGTTAGTCTTACATTTTGTCTGTACTTTGGCTTTTGTTGTCTGCTTTAGTAGCCAGTCTTTCGCTTTCTCAGATTGAAGGGAAACTTTACCGTTAGTATTTCTGACATTCTACACAAATGTTAGTGATGCAGCGAAGTTCTAGAAAGAAAAAATTATTAATGCAGCATCAAGTGTGCATCTTTATCTGGTTCTCAAATGCTCCCCAATTTACTTCTTTCTCAAAGTAAAAAAAGGAGCATTTCTACAACCAGATTGCACTCTTTATCCTGCAGTAATAAGCAGAACCACCACCAAATTAGTTTTGCTAGGAAGGATCTATGCAGCTTTCATGTTGGTGAGTATTAGTAGCCAACTTATAGACCACCAACCAGTGTAAGGTCGCATGCAGGAGTGGAGGTATGTGTTCCTCTGTGAGTACTAGATCATCTAAGCCTACCAGTATATACAACAGACAAGCACATATAGCTTTGAAGAACAAAGATGAATGTGTCAAATTATTTGTCCTTTCCGACATTTCAAGGTATTGAGCTCAGAATCATGATTTGGTAAGACTAGTGTATTAATGCATAGGCTGTGGAACTTCCCGTAGGATTTTTATGTGCCCTCTGTTTGACACTGGATTCGTGAACTAGACCATGTACCATGTCAAAAAAACTTGGGTAGACATTTGGTACCCCGGCAACGAATGAGAAATTCAAGATGGCCGCCGGCGGCCATTTTGAATTAGTGTATAATTTAACTTTGCAACTAATGGGTCTAGAGACATAAATAACGCATCATTTCTGACTAATTTCAGGACGAGGAATCCATTAGTGGGGCTATATTAGCAATTGGAGATCTCCTTGACCACCTATTTTTCAAAATGGCCGCCAAATATTGTGGGAAAAATGCATGATTTGCTTGAATATTTATGCCAATATTGAGTATTACACGGTATTTTTGGTGATAATGACCCCGAGAAATAAGGTATGTGTCACTAAAAGAAGGGTGCCGAAAAGTCAGCGGAGGGATTTTGTTTATCTACAACAACAACAAGTTTTTAAAGCGGGAACTTTCCAAACAAACAACTATGAAGAGAGAGCGAGCTGAGCACATTGCCGTGTTTCAAAAATCCAGACCGATCTACATCCAAGGTAATATGATAACACATTCTTAGTATGTAAGCACTCATACATGTATCTGGCCAACTTTTCTATGGATGATTATATATTTATTTCATATTACCCCACCCACCCTACTATAATTATGCAAATGTCATTATTGCTGGAAAAAAACAAAAAATCACTTCTGTGTACACCTCCCCTTGCCAATTTTTTTTTAGGATGCTGACATAGTCATTTTTACCTGCTCATGCTGCATATTATGATATTTAGTTTATATTACCCCACCCACCCCCCTATTAGCGTTATGCAAATGCCATTATTGCTAGAATAAAACAAAAAATCACTTCTGTGTACACCTCCCCTTGCCAAATTTTTTTTAGGATGCTGACATAGTCGATTTTACCTGCTTCCCATTCTGCATATTATTTTTGATATTGATTATATATTACCCCACCCACCCCTACTAGCATTATGCAACTGCCAATATTGCTGAACAAATCACACGTACACACTATTCAAAATAAGTTGTGAGTGACCAAACGACAATGTTACAGTTGCAACCCTGATGAGGAAGCCGCGTTTCTGCCTCTACCTGAGATCCGGTCCAGCGTATCTCCAGTGACATTGTCATCTGCTGCTGCCTGCTCTTGCTGTTCATGTGTAAGTAGTAACTAAATATCACTTTAAATCAGTGAAATACTTGACTCTTAGTACCATGGCCTATGTTGATAACACACCGACGTTTGTTTTGAAATCAAGAAGTAGGAAGATGTTATAAAATACTTCACCGATGGCTATTTTCTATTCGTCATATTATCAGTAGACTAGATGTTAGTATCCCCTCGCATAGCCAAAATTGGATATAGCGTGAGTCCACGTCTTTCCCTATATATGCAAATATGTTATGCTGTTAGCAAGTGGATCAGCTTCATTTCCCGATGCTGTATTGTTCGTGGTAATTAAATAAGTGGTACTTCTTTAGAACTATGTGTTCACTTCCATGTAACAATGTAAAAAAAGAAAATGTCTTGCAAAGATTTCAACTATTTTAGCCATTATTCACCCAGCATGCAAATATTTGATATATACTAATGATACTTTATACCGTATAATATGTTTGTAAAATATACATGCTTTAACAAGCGTTACGTGGTAAAACATGGCCAGGAAATAATCATGGCTATATGAATTGTATTTTCAGGTTGTCACACCTAACGCATGATGGACGATTCAGATGACCTGACAGGGCACTAACGTGATGGAGGGGGATGGCATACGATTATCCGGGTGTGGGGACGAGTCCACAATCAGTGATAAGTGCTTATTATATGTCAGACGAGTACATCACTAGCGACTACCAGTACTCACAATGGTCGTAAACGAATCCTGGATGCTGCCAGCATTAGAGATGATATAGTGAAGAAACGACTGAAATGCATTGGTGACTTTGAATTTGTATACCATATGAACAATGAATGCTATAAGACATACACATTGCAGAAAACACTAGACAAATTACATGTATTACCAGAAACAAGGGAAAATATATCAGATACTACACAAACAGATGAGAATACCAATGGCACTGCCCACAGTAACAGATCACACAGCATACCACGAGCAGGTCCGGGTAGTGCTACTGATATCTATCAGCATCCATGTGTAGTTTGTGGTCATATTAAGCACAACGGTCGATATGTGAAACACAGAATTTCTGAGTCTCCTAGAGCGGACAAGTTCTTAACTGCCACAACATATCTGCAAGATGAAGTCTACACACGAACATGTGATCTACAAAATGTACACTCTGTGTTTGCTGCAGACCTTTACTGCCATAATCCCTGTATAAAGAAATACATTCTTAAGTATGAACGCGTTTCTAGCAGCTGCCCGACTGAGGAGCCAGCAAGTGACAAACACCGAGCCTGGTTACGTGTAATTGAAGACATCCAGCCGGGTCTGTACCAAGGTGAAGGGTTTGAACTTAGCCATATTAGAGACTGCATGAACAAACACATAGCTGCTAGTAGTAGTAGTGTTTCTAACAAAGAGGTGAAAGTGCTTCTTATTAACCACTTTGGTGACAGCATTGGGTTCTCCTATCCCAAACAGTTAAATAAACCAATTATGTGCTTCAGTCGGAGTATCACGGCTGAAAACCTGGCAGAAACAATACGTTCGACAGACACTGTACGCGCATGCGCCAACATGATACGAGAATCACTTCTCGCGGTTGATTTTGATCTGAATGATAGGTTTTGTGATGCAAATGACTTGAAAAATGCATGGGAAAGCATGGCCATACCAACACCTCTTATGTATTTCCTTTCTGTATTATACAATTTTGATGTAACATCATTCCGTGATGCATGTCAGGGGGGTGGTGATGACGGAGAAGACGATAGTGAGTCTATCAAACATGTGTCAAATTCCAAATGTAAACAAATGCAGGCACTCTTTCAGATAATGTACTACGATCTACACCGTGGCAGAAAGCGGACACCCCTACACATATTAAACAGTCAGGCAATTCATGACAAATGTAAAGGTGCTACATTAATCATAAGTTTAAATCATTATGGTTTATGTAGTAGCTATGATGAGCTAATGCGCCACCATAATGACATAGCTAGCTACACTGTTGAATGCAGTACCGACGATGTTCCGTTCCCTAGTCACTTTGATAGGACACAGTTTACCATGGCAGCGTTTGATAACTTTGACCATGATGAGGCCACTCTGTCTGGTGTGTCAGGTAGTCACGATACAGTAACTGTTCTATTCCAGGAAGACTCGGATAGTCAAGTAGGTAAACCAAAACTTTCTGAAACAAACACAAAACATGGTCCCAAAACTCTCAACACAGACCTTCGGTGTCAGGAACTGCAAAAAGTACACAAACCTCCGAAGAAAGGTGACTTATCCGCAGACTACAATGTATCTCCAGACCTGATAGCAACAAATGATGATATGCGCAATGAGTTGCGATGTAAAGACATTACTTGGCAATTAGCAAGATTGGGTCTTTATGAGATAGACCCCATGTCCATCTCCATAAAACCAAACACACAAACCATGCCATCGTGGAGTGCGTCTAATTCTGTATGGACAAGTGAGAATATCAAGTTGAAGCGAGTAGGGTTTCTACCTGTCCTGCCATTTCCGGTCACTCAGTATGAAACATTTACACAGCAATGAGAAATTTGCAAGGGTGATTCACTACCTAGATCAGTCACAGCTACCTGTTACGTGCGATGAAGGAGTCTACCGCATAGCGCGTGAAATACAACTCCATCGACCAGAAGAGTTTTAAGGACATCATACTGTGTATGGGGTCGTTTCACATGGCAAAGGTCATGCTTGGCTGTCTTGGAAAGTACCTGAAAGGAAGGAAGCGGTGCAGAGAGCATACTAGTTGAGGCATCTGTATTTGGGGTAAATGTTGTCGAATCTGTTCTAAGTGGAAAACACTACACTAGATCTCTGAAAGGAATGCAGCTACTCAAGGAAGCTATGTGCAGATTGCAATGGGCTGAGTTCTTTGAGAGGTGTGATCTCAAGAAGTATGATAAACAACTTGACTTGATTTTAAAGATTAAGGATAGTGTAGTAGAGAAGGACTGTATCCATAGCCAAGACCTATTGGTAGATATCAAAGAGAGCAGCAAACATCTAATCAATGATTTTGATGAGTTTATAGAGGAGAACAAAGAGATGAATGAAACATTCCAGTACTGGCATACATTCAGAGCTCACATCCCTTCTGGAAGACCTCATTCGTAGTGACAGAGAAGGCAATTGGGAGCTGCAGTTACAAACAATACAGGCATTACTGCCAATTTTCGCAGCATTCGATTCAACTAACTACCTCCGTTGGTGCTCGCTATATCTAGAAGACATGCGGAGGCTGCCTCAGACGGCACCCGCTATTCATATAGCTTTCCATGAAGGCAAGTTTGTTGTGAAACGAACCGAGGGTCATTTCAAAGCCGTTGGTGCAGATATGGCACTGGAGCAAACCATCAACAAATCACAAAAAGGTAGCTCAGGCATAATTGGCAGTTCTAGAAAAAAGAAATTCGTTGCTAAATGGGAACTAATATACCATGAAATGTTGGCCATCAGCAACCTTCAAAGAGAATTAAGCGGGGCGAGAACCAGCGCGTATGACCTGACCGTGAATCACGAGTTCAACAGAACGGATACCATCACGGGTGAGAAGAATGTTCAGGCCATTCTGACATTCATTGAGAAATATGAAAATCCATTCAAGGTGGATGCCGTTCAACCCAAACTCCACAACATTGTCACACAAGAAGTGATGACAGACGATATTCGGCATCAACTATTGCATGTGACGACAATCGGGAAGATAGCATATGACACCCTGCGTAAAGGCCGTTTCGTGGAGAAGACAGTGCGTTTCTGTGAAACAATCCATCGAACCAACCTGAAGACTTTTCAAAGTATACATCATTCATCAAGAGAAAGCAAAACATCAGTAAAAATATTACAATGGAAGGAACGAGGGCATCAACAGAGACTTCTTGAGGTAGCTAGGGTACGAGGAAGTGCAATGGAAGATCTGTTGCAGTATGACGTCACACCAGAATCATGTCTTTTTGATCAGGAAGGTTTGATGACAAAAGCAGTGAAAAGCTCCATTGTACAAGAGCTGGAACATGAACTTACTGCAGATGATCAAAAATTCCCAAACAGACATGACACATTTCACACAAGTTTGTCGTAGACATGATGGGTAGTATTAGAAAGATTAGGACAAAAGGAATCAAAGACTTTGGCGAATACAGCAACACAATATTGGATTATCTTACGAAATCAACGATTGGGGCTGATAGAATTGACTTCATCTTCGATTCCTACATAGATAAATCAGTTAAAGACTCGGAAAGGAAACGTCGACAGACAACTTGTCCTATTGAACTGAATATCATCAACAAACAAACATCACTACCAGTTGAAATGGAAAGATTTTGGTCTTCTGGTAGCAACAAACGAAAGCTGCAGCTGTTGCTTCATCAGCAAATTATTGATAGACAAACTGACGCACATTCACCATTGCAGGTTACTGAGGTATTCGTAAGCAATATGTCAGGAGAACAAACAGTTCCGTGTATTTGTGTTTCTGATGGGAAATCACAGGAAGTACCCGAATTACATAGCGAACTGGAAGAAGCAGATACCCGCATTGTACCTCATGTTATGCATGCAGTGAAAAATGGAGCCAAGCGAATTGTGGTCATATCGTCAGACACCGATGTGTTTATACAGATGATGTACTGTTGGAGCGAACTCAGAAAACACGACCTTCATGAACTCTGGTCAAGGCTGGCGTCGCTGATTCCACTCGTTATATCCCGATCCATACATTGGCAGATAGGGTTGGAGAGGATTTGTGTAGCGTACTGCCAGCTGTTCATACTATCACAGGCTGTGATTACACCAGCAAACTGGGTACTAAACATGCAGGCTTGAAGTGTAACCCAACTGTCCTTCTGAAAGACTTTGGTATACATCCTAACACTTCCAATATGGACAATGTAATGGAATCAGCTGAGTTGTACCTGGTCCAGGTGTTGAAAGGGGGTAGTAAGTGTACGACAATGAATCAGTTACGGGCATACATGTACCACCACAGCAAAGGACTATCACTAGACCAGCTACCTCCAATAGTCATGCTATTAGGGGTCACATTCTCAGGGCATTTTATGCACATATCAGATGACATCTCTGCTTTGTGTGGAATCAGAAGTGTTGGATCCGACTCAGTACGGGTTTATCGATGTAGATGAGTTGTTCATGCCCGATGCATGTAGATCACCGATTCCTGATACATGTGCACAGATGTGTACATGCACAAAGTGTGCAAATATCAGATGCACATGCAGAAGGAATGGTGTTCCTTGTTGCAAGTTTTGTAAATGTCAATGTATCCCAGATATAACGATGTGTAAAAATCCATCAGGTGTGTATAGATTCGAGACAGGTGCCTAAAGTATCAAAATGTATTGACAGTTATAAGTGTTTCCTAATTGAATTATGGATACAATGAACAGTATACAAAGCTCCAATACGCAAACGTACAGGAAACTAAACACAGATAGTCAATTAATAGGTGATACAGTATGACAAAATGTACACAATTTGTAAAGTGGACACTGCCAACATTCAATGCAATTAAATTAGCCATATTAGACTATATTAGACTGGTCCCAACCGACATGCTGTCCATTTTCCCATACAGCCTTATTTGGTACATACATTGTTATGTGTATTCATATACATGTAAATGATATTGATAGTTTGGCTTAGTTAAGTAATAAATATTACGAAAAATTGTGTAAGTTGCTATATTTTGTTGGCCATTATATCATTTACAAGGCAGTAATAATGATGTCAAAATTACAGATTTAGGATACTTCAACCTTAAACTGACATTTGTCGTTGTCATTTGTCAGTTTAGATCTTACTGAGACAGTATAATAAACATAGGAGTGCATATACATATGTTTCGTTAGAATTTAGAAACATTACAAGCAAATTATGCATTTTTAACATAACATTTGGCGGCCATCTTGGATTTTTATATCAGAAGCTCACCAATCACAAAAATAGCCTCACTAATGGACTTCCCGGTCTGAAGTTAGTCAGAAATGATGTGCTGCTTATGTTTCTATACCATTTGGTTGCAAAATTAAATGCGACAATAATTCAAAATGGCCGCCGGCGGCCATCTTGGATTTCTCATTCGTTGCCGGGGTACCAAATGTCTACCCAAGTTTTTTCGACTTGGTATATGTTCTAGTTCATGAATCCAGTGTCAAACAGAGGGCACATAAAAATCCTACGAGAAGTTTGTCAGCAGATAGACTATATGTCCTATGCAGCATTTGGAGGGTTGGAAGTGTATATGCAGTGTATATATTCATCAGAATGGAAAAAAGGCAATGAATAATTATGTTTTTATGTCAAAGTATTATTAAATTTAATGGTACAATATATTTTTGACAGTTTGAACTGTATTAAAAATACATCAGCTACCTGTATGGTAAAGAAAATTATTACTTTTCATACTATAGTCTACACAGACCAAAATAAAACGTTGATATCTTGAGAAACTCGTTTAACAGTGGGTTTACCATGCCCTATTCGGAGGACATTTTTTGACGGAAATGACCCTTCTGTCTTCCATGCAAGCTTAAAGTTCCAAATATGATTGGTGTATCTGCTCAAACATGCACAAAATTTAGATGAGACTGCGTTTTTATCAATAAATGACACATAATTACCTATTTTGAAGAAAAAAAATATGTTTCAAATATTTTTTTTGCTGTGACTGACAGGTGTAATAGGGACCAACATTTTGGAATGATGGCATTGATGTATACATGTATTGTGTGTGATTAAATAGGCCATAATATGGGTTTAAGCTCGATGTACCATGATTGTAAAACAACCCTAATCTTGGTTAGTAGACTAAGGATGTCAGTCATTTTAGATTTTTTGGCAATTAATTAAAAAATTTACTTTACTGAAATAGCTGATTATGCAGTGACAACAATGCTTGAAAGGAATTATTAAATAATTTGAACAAAGTTTATAACTTTCTTTCAACAAATAAAATCAATTATATGTTTAAAATCTGTTTTAGTCAGAATAAATAATTGCTCCCTCAAAGTCTACTAACCGAGATTAGTGCACTAACCGATACTCGTGAAATCCACTACAGGTCTGATTGCAGATCTTGTAGGCCGATCTAGCCAACAAATGTCAAGATCTACATAGTTCTATGTACTCTCTCAATGTTTTTTCTGTTTTTCTTTAGGTCTACCGCATAAGCTTTTGGTGCGTTTAGTTCCATGGTTTCTGGTAGAGCTTGAATGTGAATGTTTTTTACTAGTAGAATGTCCATGCTCTGAGTTCTTACTGTCCGCGACATGTTTACTGTCAGTATTGTAACGCTGTGAAGGGTTGACTGTATTTTTTTGTCACAGTGTGGTTTTTTCGTCTTCCATCTTTCGCTGCTGGCACCTTACTGTTTCTACTTCTTTAAGTGCTTCTTTTATTTTATTAGATGCCGTGTCAATCATCATTTGCGCAACAGATAATGACAGTCTGTCTATATTTTTTTCTTTCAAAACATTATCAAGTTTATCTTTGCCATGTTTCATCAGTTCATTGGCAGCATCAACATTAGCTTTGGCTGATTTCTCAGCTTCCAGCAGTTTCTTTTCCCTTGACTTTATATCTTTATACTTTTGTTCCATTTTTTCTCGTTCCATTTGTAGCCTCTTAGCTTCAACTTCAATATCTTTTCTTCGTTGATTTTCAGCTTCCTGTCGTAGCTTTTCTTCTGCTAATCTATTCTGATACATAGCATGAGCACTTTTGAGTGACACAAACAAGTCTTTTGAGAAGGGAATTGCCTCTGGTCTATTTTGTTTCGGATCATGGAACTGAACTGTGTCCTTCACCATTCTGATAGCATTTATTGTCTTTTCTCCAAGCTGATATCTTTCTTTGGTTACAACATTCACATTCACAGACAGGCTTCTCTCTTCATCAGCATTGCCATGAGGCAAAACAAGAGCCTTCACTAGACATGGATATTTCTGTTTACCCTCTTCCGATGTCTTCTTGAAAATATCTCTCCAGTAATGGTCTATCCTCTGATACTTATCATGATATTCAACATGTTCAGTGCTATGTTCAGCTACATAACATTTCCACTCATCTGTCACAGCTGCAATATCAATCCCTGGTTCCAGCTTTCTAGTAACTTCCTGGATTGCCTGAATGGACCTATAGCTTGGCATGGCTGGATTTAGACATCCTAAACTGGCCAGAAGACTGTTTCAAAGTGGTAGGCGCTTCACTAGGTGTTCCGTTGCATTTCTGAAAAATGCTCTGATGGACATAAGTTCCCTTTTCTGTTGCTCTGCTTTCAGCATGGACAACTGTTTTCTCACCTTATCACCAATGACAATCTCATCATCTGGAAGTTGGTTGTTTACAATGGATACTAGTTGCGCCCCAGTCTTGTCTTTCATGACGTCTGGCTTCATAAACCTGTTCATCAGTTTCACCACAACAGCTTGCATTTTGTCATACAGTACATGTATCATTGGCGCTTCTGTCTGGAAAACTAACAGGAAACTGCTGAACAGTGGAAAAACATTGTCCAGGAACAGAACCTCAAGTAGTGTTTCAGCTGGATGACCCATTAGCGCTGTCTGAATTCGTTTGAAATTGGCACTTTTCGGGGTAGTCTTCTAACATTTTCCCAGTTCCTTCATGAATTTAGTGATTGGATCCCACTGCTCCAATAGCCTTGTGATCGACGGGCCCAGAGAAAGCCATCTCACCTCTATGTTTCTGGAACAGGTTGGCCTCAACATCAAAGTCCAGCTGTGTGAACTTATAATCTTCTCTGCGAGCTGCGCTATACTTGAACAAGTAGTACAGATCCATACAAAGCTGTTCAACTCCATTTCCACACCCGTCTAGACCTTTACCAAAACTTGTGGATAATGTGGATTTTACAGCTTCCAATGTCAATAATTCCTTTGTGGTCTGGAATCTGACTTGATTAAGGAGCCCAATTTTGATACAATGGTTTTGTTAACATTCGGTCCATCCATTCCAAGGGAGATTAGATTTCCAAGTGGAACTTTGTGCTCTATGAAGGCATCAACTATATTCTGTGCCACCTTTTCCCCTTCCGCATGTCCAAAAAACAGCGCCCTATAGAATCTACACCACACTTCATTGTGAAGAGGAGACCAGTACCGTAGTTTCAGATCCATCTGCTTTTTAAACTGTGCTTCTGTTGTCTCATCGAAGTGCAAGGTAAAGTTACGGTCTGAAACATTCAGGTCATCTTAAAGTGGTCTCTTGAGTGAGTGAGTGAGTGAGTGAATAGGGTTTAACGTCCGCTTTTCTGACATAGAGGTACAAGCCTCAGGGAGTCTACACGCAGACGGGTCAACGGGGTCGAGTCCCATATCCACCTGTCCAAGGGGGGTAAATCCCAACTTCAGAACTCAATATTTACAATCAAAATATATATTCAGTCCTGAAATTAGAACAACCTGATCTGGTGCCAGGCCCTCGCCACACCAGCATCATTTATCCCATCCCCTAAAAGTAATAGGATTAGCGCTAATCTTACTTTTATATATGGGGCATAGCCCGACTCAACTCTCACATACAAGAAAGCCAAAAATGTACATGAGGGCCAAATCCGGTATAGTGGGTTCCGGAAACTGCTTCTGTTGTCTCATCGAAGTGCAAGGTAAAGTTACGGTCTGAAACATTCAGGTCATCTTAAAGTGGTCTCTTGAAATGTGGACCCATAGCATCAGTCAGCAGATATGATACTTTAGTTCGGTTCATCTTGAAGTCTGTGGCGATCTTGGAGTCATAGAACATGGTGCTGAATGTGCCCTTTAAACCATCGCAAGATCGGAAACTGTAATTCGCAGAGGCAACCTGGGCTGCCCAAATACATTCTGCTTTCAGAACAACTTCTCCATGGATGTTGATTTTTAGAACGTGCTCGCTACCAGAGGAAACAGAGTTGCTACCACTAATCTGTTCAGGTTCTTTCTTTGAAAATACTAGTTTTGACTGTGATTTGTCCAGTTGGGGAGACACAAATCTCTTATGTACTTTACCCTTGGCATGCTGTAGAATTTGTGTCCTTCCTGAATTATCACATTTGAAATCATTATCACAATGCCGACAATATGCATGATAGTCATCCTTTCCTCTTCGACACCAGTCACGAACTATCTGTCCATTGCCATCAATTACTGAAAGCCAAGCGGTTTGGAACTTTGTTGTTCCGTGAGGCATACTGTGTTAGTAGTTACTGTGTTACTGGTGGTATGTTTCTGCTAACCTGAAAACATACGACAGAAATGATGTGTGCTATCACAATACTGTATATCATCTTGCATCATTCAAATGGACGTATCTTAGATCTGACGTCGCAGTGACAGTTTTGTTTAAGTTTCCAACAGATGAACTGTAACATATACTACTATACGTCCTTTTGAACTCAGCAAATGATATTGTGACACTCGTCGGTGAAATAAAAAAAAAATTGTAACCACACCTTACTCTTTTCAAAAATATTTAGGAGACCCACAAAAAAACAAACTAGATAGATTGGTAAAACTGACAAATGCTATCTGACAAGGCTTAGATTCAGAAATATAATGAAAAAATTTAACGTAGATCTGGATGCCGGACAGACAAAGTGGCAACAACATGCCCCCCCACCCCCGCCAAAATTTTATTTTCGGGAACATAAAAATTACTTATTTTCTGTACAAGAACAGAGATGTCCCACCTGCAGCTATGTCAATAAACGAGGTAATGTGACAGTAACCATGGTAACTACATAACTATTCGGATAGACGAATAGGCAGTATGGACGAATATACAAGTGTAATTCTAAACTATCATCATGGTGGGCCATAAAAAATTCTCATAGCTACTATACTGTGCAGGTGCTCCATTTTATGTATTTTAAAATAAAAAATTTGAAATTGCTATTGTGTCCTAACTGAAACTGAATTTGTCTATGTTGCGCATGGTACTACACGAATGTACCCCGACGTCATATTCTAGACATGGTATGTTTATTGATTGATATCCATTTTTCAGCCGGATGACTGTTTACTGTGCAATTTCATTTAAGCTGAATCTAGCAAAGTGATGGTAACTTTCAGTTTTATATTATGTAACGACCTTTACGTGCTCTGTGAATCAAAATCATTCAAGCGTATGTTGATGTAGAACCACACGCGACAGACAACTTCAGCCTAGTAGAAGCCAAATATAAGCATCATAATCATAACAGCTGTTTCCTTTCCAAATTCTCCTATCTTTAAAAGATACAAGGATTTGTAGCATCAAATTGCTTTATGAGTATTTGTCACATGACATTTAACAATTTTCTATTTACTCAAATCGGCTAAACAATATAATCTTTTAACACAGGTGGACTAGGAACTAGAAACTGAAACATAGTAGATACCAAAAAGTGCTTTGGTGACACCTGTGTAGTTACAATGTTATAATATTTCACCGACGAGGAGCAGTTTAACGTCATGCTCAGGACGGTCCTTTCATGTAAAAAAAGTAATGTTTCCTGTTACCAGGTTGCAAAGACAACTCACAGACTTAAAACACAATGTTACATCATCTCAATCAGCTACCGGTAAACTAAGGATGGCCAAGTTTTTAAATGTTTGCTGAAAATACAGAATTATACATCTTACAATGAGATAAAAAATTATCCAAACAAAGAAAACTGGTAAATACGATCATAATTTAGTCAAATGCATCTCTAACCTTGCACTGTGTTTAGAATAAACCAGTAAGTTGAATATCAGACTTGATTTTGAGCATTTTACAAAAATTAGTTACTGATTTTTGAAAAATATAGGGATTTATATGGATTTTGGGAAAATATAGGGATTGCCAAATTTATAGGAATTTATAGATAATGGACAGCCTGAGAGTGAGATAGTTGGATCATTGCATTAATGCAGACAATCACCAGTTATTTTGGCACGCAGAAATAAGATCTGTACCTGGCTCCAATTAATGTTTGAGCAACATCTCATGAATAGCATTTAGACGCCCTGTTTACTGCAGACAAACACTCTTCTGTATCAAGCATTTTCCCAACAAGAGACGAGGCGCTCAGCATGTGTGCCAGGAGTGCACGGGCATATGTATGCACTGTCATCATGCTCTTGACTGTCTTTGGGGCATATACAATTTCCCATAGATAAGACAAACCACTTTCGACCATAGCATGCACGATTGCGCCCATGTATGAAATCCACCTAATCTCCCTACCAGCCTGTTCAGTTCTGAGGATGCCTGTATGATTTAGGCTGCTTTCTTATACAGTGGTTGGTCGAATGCAACAGGAGCGATACCCAACGTGTACTTCAAACATAACTCCTGTGCATACAAAAGGACAGAATAGATCATGTCCGGGTGGTTTGGGTCAATTATTCTCACCTCAAAGTGCCCCTGGCTCATAACGGTTTGGCTGAATCCACTCCACATCGGACAACGTTCATGTTCAGATACAGTGAGGCTAGCTACTCGTATATTGTCCAAAGACTTAGCCAGCTGCAGTGATGGTATATTGTCGTTGATGGATTCAAGTGGCTAGATGAATACATTTTTTGAGAGCAGGTACATGTGGTTTTCTAAACGTTCTGATAGGGATCTGCGCGGCCAGTAATATCAGCTGATCGAACTTGTGTTGAACGAGGAAGCTGTTCTTTCCCACTCTGTCCAGCTGGAGCGACACCAGCAATGCCACCTAACACATGCCATGTTCCATCTCAGGTGGTCAGTGTGCGGTATTAATATATGCGTTGTCAAAGACAAAGATCTGTTCAGAAGGGTATTTTCTTACAGTGCATGTGCTATACGGTTATCAGTGGTAGATAAACGCTTATTTGAACCCAATTGTCATTGGGTGAAGTTCGTCGGCTATGAAGTGACCGAGGAATGCAAATGGCAAATATGGGCATCAGGGGGAGGTAACTATGTACATTGTATATAGGTATGACAGCAATTAGGAGACAACAATAACAACAAAGAAAACTTCAAAATACTTGCAAACATTGTTCTGGTAGTGTTCCTCCGAGTGTTGCTATTGCATCACACCTTCATGAGTAGGGTTATTTATTATGAGTTGTGCCTCGATACATGGTGCATAACTAGCTTAATACCATTATAAGTATTATACAAATACATAACAATGGATCTGTATATATAAATACAGTATTCATGTTCCAAAACAGACATTAATTGAAATTTTCAGCAGCGAAACGTTACAAGTGCATGCGATATTCGACATTTGACCTTGACCTTGGTCTTATTAGCTGACCTTGAAGTATTTGAACAATAATGAAGTCACCAAACTACTACCTTACATCCCACATATATTAGAGGTAAATTATGCATTGTTTTATGAACATACATTAATACAATGGGATTTGTATTTTTTTGGCGGCCATCTTGGATTTCTCAGCGAGCTCACATTTTTCAGATGATAACTTTTGCCAATCAATTAAAAAATATGCAAGCTACCACTGGTGAAAAAAATCAGCTTTCTGCAATTTTTTTTCCAGATTCGGGTGTTTTGGAGTGGATTTCTCCCGAGATTTACGTGCATCTAAGGTTTGAGAAATTACAAATTTGTAAATCGCTTAATGCACTTCCAAAACACAGCATTAATTATAATAATGCATTTAGCAATGTGTTACTCAGCTTTCTGTAACTAAACATTGCTATATGGACATTATTACCTCATAGTTCTGCTGTGCATATGGAAGGTTTGAACTTGTTGACTTACCGATTATCGGACATAACCAATTGTCAGACAAACTCATAAATACTGTGAAAGTCATACGTTATGGTTATGCACTATGTATGTTTTATGTAGTTGTTACCTTTTACAATTCCCTAACATTTGATTGGTCCTTAGCAAGTCTCTGTCCGAAATTTATATCCCAGTAAACTCCCACGCCGAACTACTTTCCGTAACCGTCAGACGAAGTTAAAATAATTCTTAAGAAAACGGAAAATAAACACATTTTATTGATGAATTTATTTCAAATGCTGGAATTATAAGGAATGAATGGCCTTTTTGTGGAATTTATCGGGATATAAACTTGGAAAAGTCGCGGGAATACTGGACGAGGCCTTCCGGCCTTCGTCCAGTATTCCCGCGACTTTTCCAAGTTTATACCCCGATAAATTCCACAAAAAGGCCATTCATTCCTATAATGTTACCCCATTATGTAAAGTAGGCGCAAGTTTCAGATTTGTACATGCATATAAGATGATGTGTCTTGTATTATTATACAAATTCAATTCAAAGGGGAGTAACTCACTACAAAGTGCTCATTGTAAACATTGCAAGGTTCTGAACACCAACAGCATACACATTCTTATTTTAAATATCAGTAGTTTATGTAGATAAATAAGAATATGTTATAAGAATGACCTGAAAACGCTATTAATTAGCGAATTGTTGCTGATTGGTTAGAATATTGGTTGCCATGGTTACGCCATATTTTGTGTAATTTGTGACATTAACAGATAAATATAAGCCCGAGTCAAACATATGTGCATCCTATTAATGAAATCATATTTCACAAGTTTATTAACAGTAATCAACGCAACAACTGTTCACATTTTCTCAGTATTTTTTCCAGTCAGAGAATTCACGGTTACCATGCAAATGTCCAAAATTACGGCATTCGGCCGTTGTTTATGCAATTTTAACACGCGGATTCGGTTTCTACGATGAATTTTACATAAGGATAGATGCATTTCATAAAGTTTCACTCTGGGTGTGGGGTAAATCGCAAAATAAACGCCGTACAGAATGCTGCCCAAGGAAATTGTTGCTGATTTGTTAGATATCGGTTGCTATGGTTACCATAATCTTTAGTTTAATTTCTGAAATTTACAAATAAATATAATCCCGAATGAAATATACGTGTATCCTGTTAATACAATCATATTACCACAAGTTTATTGACAGTAATCATTGCAATTTTGTCTGTATTTTTTCCACAGAGAATTTACGGTTACCATGGAAATGTCCAAAATTACGGCCGTGGTTTACGCAATTTTAACACGCAGATTCGGTTTCTACGATGAATTTCACATAAAGGTAGATACATTTCATAAAGTTCTACTCTGGGTAGGGGCAACTCGAAAAATAAGCGTCGTACAGAAGCCTGTCCAATAGAGTAATAGGACAATTGTGTTTTTTTCGCAATAAAATCAATATCAAATTATTATTTTTTGGGGAGGGTGACTTTTATCGTTATTGATGAAAAATTACTTACATTTTAATATTTCTTATATTTAATGTGTTTAATAGCCAAAGTTATTCGGCAGAAAAACGTGGAACAGACAGTAGGCACAGGTATGGGTGGTGGGGTTGAAAAAATGAAGTCCTTAAACATTCATTAGAAAGCTATTTTAATTACATGGGAAGTGGTTTTCTTTCACAAGGTAACTTCCATGCCTCCCATACAATTAATTCTGTAGCCTATTTCACCAACATTGCAAAGTTTTCAAAATACATCCGCTGTCAATCTTGTCTTTCTAGCAAAGTATAATTTGAGGGAGAAATTTTCAATTTTAGGATAAATTTATTAATTTTTATTATACTGAATTTATTACATTATCACAGCCATTTTGGCTGTGATAATGTAATACATTCAGTATAATAAGTCTGCATACTTTTAATCATCAAATATATGCAGTCGTTAGTTCTATATGAAATAATGCATTTCGGGAAATACAAATGATTACTCCCTCAAAGTATACTTTGCTAGATAAGTATACTTTGCAATTTTGATGAAATCGTTTACAGATCAGCTATCAGACACACACAGATACATACATTTCATTTAATTGGCAGTGATTGGACCGTTAACGAATCAGTAGCCCATTTCACCAACATTGCTGAAATCGGCTACAGGAATTGTTCTAATCCTGTTGCTGATGGTAGTGAAGCAGTTCAGCGAAATGGAAGTTCAACGAAACAGTAAACAGTATAGCCCTTGATCAGACTGCGCAGGCTGGGGCTAAGCTGAATGCACACGTCACGAGCCCAAATGTATGGAGCGCCAAATCTACATAAACTCAAATAATTAATGCTAGCTCTAAATATTTGAGTTTATGCAGATTTGGCGTTCCTGGAAATCATTTGAAGAGCGCTCTATATCATTTGGAGCTAGCTCTAATTATTTAATGCTAGCAATAATTATTGGAGTTTATGTACATTTGGAGTTCCTGGAACTCAAATAAGTAATGCTAGCTCTAAATATCTGATGCTAGCTCTAAAATGTATTAATAAAAGCTAGCTCCAAATCATTTGGAGCTAGCTCTAAATATTTATTTGAATATTTGAGTTTATGTAGATTTGGCATTCCACACAAATGGCATGTTTGTCAGTAGTTGGCCAAAGAAAGTGGCATAATGGTCAAGGGATTACAAAGTAGCGTAGTTATATATAATTGACCATTCACACATCTTGGTCGGCAAACTTTGATTCCAAGTATACCACCCAGTCGGTGAGGCTCGATGATTTGTCGGGCAGCTGAAACAGAGAGTTATGTATTTTGCTTATACAGTCGAACCAGTGCTAAAGACCACCTGGGAATAGCAATTCCCTGTCTATAGCAGCCACGATTTTGCTTTCCCAATTACTCAATTACTACATATAAAATGACCCAGTGAATAAAGACCACCTGTGAATAAAGACCATATTTTTCTATTCCCATGGCTGGCCTTTATTCACAGGTTTCACTGTATTTAACCCTTTCACCCTTATTTAAGTGACTGGGAGGATTTTGATATGTTAATTTTGCAACCAATCCAATTGTCACAAAATAATTTCCACACTAGTCCATTTAATATGAAAAGGGGGTGTTTTTGTTTTAAAAAATAAGAAAATTATTTGCAAAAAAGTGCAGATCCTGATGAGACGGCTCGTCATGAGCCGACTCATCTGGATCTGCACTGTTTGCCAAAACCACTATACAGGCATGTGGTGTTGAAAGCGCTAAGGGTAGGAATTGGCTCGAAGATCTGTAGCCTATTTCAGCAAAATTGTAAAGTATACTTATCTTGCTATTAAAGTACACTTTGAGGGAGAAATGTTCAAGGATAAATTTATAGTTTTTTTTTATACGGAATGTATCACATTATCACAGCCATTTCCGGTATAATGATATACACAACCGACTGCGTTCATCTTCCCCAGATGTCAACATTTCTGGTAATCTCAACTCGAATCAAGCAGTTTGATTGACTGAGCCTTAGCTGTAGCACAGATGACTCAACCTATAAAGCTGATTGATTTCAAGCCCAATATTGAAGTACTTCGAAAAAATAATAATACAAATATTGGCAAGATTAGTGTACACGGTGGTGTATTAGGCCATAAAAATAGTGTTTGGTTCAGTGACATTTTTTTTAAATTTAAGCGCGAGGAGGGTGTTTCTTTCTCAATATGATCGTTAAAATAGAATGTAAATCTTGATTCAAACTTGCAGTTTGATCCATATTTAGCATTAAAACGAAATGAAAACTAGAAATGTGGCCTGTCGGCACACGAATACCCCCACTGGCAGCCAAAAAAACGAGGCATTTTTTATTATAAGCCATTTAGCCGAGCGTTAAGGTTTCAAACGCATCAAGTCTGTGACCTTGACACTGGGCATAGTGTGATAATCCATGCATCGGTGTAGAAGATATAGAGCGGAAGGGAATTTCAATAGGTTTGACCTTTGACCTTCAACTGTGACCTTGACCTTGGACGTAGGTGCGTGGTTATTGATCGCGACACACCTTCTCATCATGAGAAACATTTGTGCCAAGCCATTGATAATGCATGCATCGGTGTAGAAGATATAGAGCGGAAGGGAATTTCAATAGGTTTGACCTTTGACCTTCAACTGTGACCTTGACCTTGGACGTAGGTGCGTGGTTATTGATCGCGACACATCTTCTCATCATGAGAAACATTTGTGCCAAGCCATTTGATAATCCATGCATCGGTGTAGAAGATATAGAGCGGAAGGGAATTTCAATAGGTTTGACCTTTGACCTTCAACTGTGACCTTGACCTTGGACGTAGGTGCGTGGTTATTGATCGCGACACATCTTCTCATCATGAGAAACATTTGTGCCAAGCCATTTGATAATCCATGCATCGGTGTAGAAGATATAGAGCGGAAGGGAATTTCGATAGGTTTGACCTTTGACCTTCAACTGTGACCTTGACCTTGGACGTAGGTGCGTGGTTATTGATCGCGACACACCTTCTCATCATGAGAAACATTTGTGCCAAGCCATTTGATAATCCATGCATCGGTGTAGAAGATATAGAGCGGAAGGGAATTTCCAACAGATCGACAGTACATGTGGAATTCCGCAAGTACTCTGAAAATTTTGTCAACTTTTGACTTTATTTATGAATAATATTGTAACTTTTGTAAACGTATTTAATGAAATTACGCAGAAGTCCGAAGGTACAAAATCACATGGCGTGTCTCATACATTTGTCAGTGGACAACTCACTTCGGAATCTTGTAACTCGTCGAGTCGATACAAATCGACAAGAGTGATATCCCTTGATGCTGGGTAATCTCGTGGAACCCTCAGTGTGAACAGTTTGCTATTTTTGCCGACTAGAACACGCAGTAGGCTCTGTTGCTCGATCCAATCCACGAAATGGCTGAAATTAGATGCGTCATAGTAACTAATGAAATGGTTGAAATTACACAGGTTAATAATAGTATCAAAATGGTTCAAATTACATGTGTTATAATAAGCAAGAAAATGATTAAAATTACGCCTGTCATAATAAGTAACTTTATTTTTTTTTTCGAAAATTATAATTTTTTATCGCCAATGTTTTGAAGTGGCAATTTTTTTATTTTCCCCGGCGGAATCCCTGTGTAGGTCAGTATCAAGCAGCCACATTTACATGTAATTGGAGAGATTGACCTCATGGCTTTTGTGACCAGTTTAGACCTAGATGAGCCTGCTCACCATTCAGTCAGTGAACGTGGCCCACATGTCGCGCCCGCCGAGGCTTTGATAGTATCCCGAAAAACTTTAACATTAACGCAACAGCTACGGTCATTTAGGGACGGGACAGTCAGTGACACACAGGTCATGCTTCTAAAAAGACATGCATAGATCCTTATAATGTGAGACACGCCATGTGATTTTGTACCTGCGGACATCTTCGTAATTTCATGAAATAAGTTCATGAAATTTACAATATTTTCCGTAAATGGTGTAAAAAGTAGACACAATATTCAGAGTACACACAGAATGATATTCCGCATGTACTCTGAAAATTTTGTCAACTTCTGACTTTATTTATGAAAAATATTGTAAATTTTGTAAACATATTTCATGAAATTACCCAGTTGTCCGAAGGTACAAAATCACTTGGCGTGTCTCATATTAGACACCTGGGGCCCGTTTCACTAAACTTTGTACGACTAAAATGTTCGTAAGTGCAATTTTAGGATCGTCTGGAAATTTCAATTGATGGATTTACATTTATTGAGCATAGGCTGCATATGCAGCCTATGCTCAATAAATGTAAATCCAATAATTGTTTACAAGAAAACATTGTTAATGTGATATTTCCAGACTATCAGAATTTTGCACTTACGAACATTTTAGTCTTACGAAGTTTAGTGAAACGGCCCCCAGGTGTGTGCTAGCAGATCAAGGCTAGACTGGCCACAAATGTGCCGAATTCACCAAAACTTCTAAGCATACATATATTTATCTAGCTAAGTATACTTTGAGGGAGTAATTATTTATTTTCCCCAAAACGCACTTCTCATAAAATTATAGAACTAACAATTGCATATATTTGATGATTAAAAGTATACAGAATTATTAAATTCACTATTTGGCTGTGCTAATGTAATAAACTTGGTATAATAAAAATTACTAAATTTATCCTAACTCTTTGCATGCTAGCGGTGAAAATAACATCCAACAAATTATGAGTATGTTTCTTATTTCTCTCTGTAAATATGTCTTGGAATTTCATTAGAATTCTAATGAAATTCCAAGACATATTCATGATATTTATAGGGAGAAATAAAAGAAAATACAATGAATTGTCGTCTGCTATTTTTGAACTATTTATAGCCCACAAATTTCCCAGCATGCAAAGAGTTAAATTGAAAAGTGTACTTTACAGCAAGATACGTATACTTTGCAATTTTGGTGAAATTGGCTACTGTGCTGAATCTGGTGTAATCAGACTATACCCGCCTTACTTCTCACACAGCGAATCTAGTTCGAACAACATCGGGCATCTTTGTAGCCATCGCTCCTGGACAGTCCGCACCAAATATGGAATGTCGTTTGTTGCCATGGCAACATCCAACAGGTCCTTGATCACAAGGTGAGACGAGTCCGTCTGAAATTATGAAACAACAGTAAATCGCCTACTCCAATATGGAGCATAGCTGTCAACTGTTCAATGAGTTTGTTGTTTTTGTTTATTGGGGTTTAAAAGCCTGTCAACAGATATGGTCATTTAAGGCCGGGTCAATGGGTTTAGTATTCAATCCCATATATTACCTGTACAAGTTCACGTACATGTTCAAGTACATGTACAAATGGGGGGGGGAAATCCCAAAATCATATTAACTGAATATTTACAATAAAAACAAATATATATTCAGCCCTGAAATCAGAATAATCCTGATCTGATGCCAGGTCCTCACTACACCAGAATCACTCCCCCCTCCCAAAAGCAGTAGGATCAGTAATAATCATACAGCTTTTATAATGGGCAATAACAAGATTCAACTCCCAGGTAACAAAAGAGCCAACGATAAAAATTTACCCGAGGGCCAAACCAGGCAAATCGTGATTCCTTTAAGCAGGAACCCCTACCGTTAATTTACACCGTCGCGTTCGCCTGACCAATCACCAACAACTGTTCAATGAGACCAAAGGTGAACATCATGTATGTAATACCACGTACAGTGGAACCTCTCTAAACCGAATGCCCTGGGAAATCCCCAGGGTGTCCGGCTTAGAGATGTTTCACTGTAATCAGGCATTTGAGCATTCTGAGCCAAAGTTGTGTGCTATGCAATCAGACATTATCAACTCATCAAAAATAACGTCACAGGGGTTTTCTTTGTGTTTGGTTTAGAAAGGCAGGGATTCCGCTGGCGATCGCCACTTTCGTAATTGGCGATAAAAATAAACAGTTGGCGATAAAAAAGTACAATTTCTGATTATTTTTTTTCAATTATTGATTTTTTTGTTTTATTTTTGAAGTGGCGACTTTTTTATTTTCCCCAGTGGAATCCCTGGAGAGGTTCCACTGTACATGTATTTATCACATGAAAACCTTGTTATGATGTTTTATGAAAGTGATACGACACACGTGTCATAACACCTGGAGTGAATTTGCTTGGCTGACAGCACATCACCCTAATTAAGTATTCGTATTATGCGCTAACATTATGCCAAGAAAACACAATGTAGACGTCATTGTGTTTTGATCGTCATTAGAAGCGTCAGTGACTAAGTAAAATTACTGCAATATAGTAATATTCAACTAGATGCAGAGCTCCAGATAAGCTGTGTATTTCCTTAAATACCCAATTGAAATTGCCTAAAACCCAATTGAAATCAGAAGTAGCAAGTATCAAAAAGCAATACAAATTTTGTGGTACCTTTATCATGCTGCAGAAAATAATAAACAGACCACAAATATAGCCTATTTTTCTTACTTTCCATGAAACACATCTTCGTACTTCATTAGAATTGTCTGCAAGGAGACAATTCTAATGAAATGCCAAGACATGTTTTCATTTTGAAGCAAACTATTCAATAATTTTTGTCTGTTGATGTGTAAACAGTAGTGTCGTTTTATTGCACCCAATTAAAATTTTGAAATACCCAATTGCTTCAGAAATGATGGAGTGACAATACTCAATTACTAATTCCTTATCTGGAGCCCTGTAGATGCAAAAATAGTCTATGGTGTCTTCTCACTGAAGCAGATCACCGACATATCCAAGTTTTCTGCTATCTGTAGCGTGAAGTGACTGATAAACAGAATATCAAACTCGTTTCCATTTGACATGACATTTAAGAAACTTGTTAGCCATTTTACACACCTGGCCAGAGACTCGGTAAATCTCATATCAAATGGAAACAAGTTTGAGATCCTCTATTCATTATATACTTCGGGCAGAGCTCCAGATAAGCTTTGTGTCTAAAGCGTACTATACCCTCTGATTTCAAAATCATTGCGTATTTTACTTTTTCAAGTGGATTATTGATTTTCTTCACTACTAAATAGGGAACAAAGGATAATAAATATAACAAATTTAAACTTATTTGAGCTGCAAAAAGCAAACACTGTTTATTGCAGCTCAACTGAGTGAATTTTCAACTTTATGACAGTATTTTCACTACTCAATTTGAAAACCAATGCGTATTTTCACATTGTGTGCATATTTTGTACTCCCACTTTTGATAATCAATGCATATTCAGCTAAAATAATTGTGTAAAATACGCAACTTATCTGGAGCTCTGTTCGCGTCAATTCTAATCCGTTTGTTGTTAATTATTTTTCATACTTTCTGCGGGTGATATTCTAACTATGGTAGTTAAATAATATGCAATACAAATCTACAAATTAAATTATTATCTACTAATTACAAATACACGCATATCTAAGGTCCAGTGCCTTAACCCGTACTACGCTGAATTAAATGCTGTCGTCTGCTGGAAATGTTTTATTTTCAATATTTCTCGACAAAAACCTGGTTTTGACTGGAGACGATTCTCATGTGCTGTCAAAACGAGTTTTTTGTTAAGAATTAAAGCAAAAATGAAAAACAGCAGACGTCAATTTCCGTCAACAGCGTAGGAAGGGTTAGCCATACTGATACATGTTACAGTATACCTCATGGACTTTAGGAAAATGAACGATAAAAAATTAATAGAAATTAGCTTTAAACATAGCTATTCATTTTTGTTTAATTAATTAATTAAATAGTTGTTTTTCTGATGAGCAATAATTGATTGTGACAAAATCGCTATCAATAGTAGATCGGTAGAGACATTTCAATCAAGTTTCCATTATAATCGATCATCGGCACAACATTACCTTTGCATCAAGTAGCACAAAGTCTCCATGGCAATCAACCCTCAAGGTCAAGGTCAGATAGCAGCTGATATCACCTGTGTTGCTAAGGATCTCCAGCTGTATTTGGTTGTCGCCGGCGGCGTGTTCCCGAACCCCGGTAACCGTCTCCAGGAACGACGCTATCTTCTGTACCCTGAATGGCGATATTTATTTATTTATCTAATGGTGTTTAAAGGGGCATATCAGATTTTTTGAAAAAAAATACTATAAAAAATAGCCCGTAAAAGGGGCATATCAGGATTTTGGAGAGAAAAAAAAACACTTTAAGAAAATAAACATGTGTTTTAGTTTAAACAATATTTTATTCACATTTTGACACATACAGTATCATGTTTACAAATGTAGTACACGTTACAATAATTGAAAATGTGAAAAGGATTCAAAAGAAAGCTCGAGAGCTTATAACAGTCTCCTTACACATGTGTTTTCATCATGGCCCTGTGTAAAGTGGTTTAAATGGGTTAACTTAATTTAGGTTTTGTCCACTGCAATGAAATTGGGTCTATGAAGGCCTTTATCAAGGAATTAGTTTCTACTGAACGCTAAGCTAAGTAGAAACTAATTCCTTGATAAAGGCCTTGTGCCGAAACGTCGGAAAAGTGGGTTCCTGAATTTCAGAATTGCAAAATAGTAGTGTTACTGTGTTGTGTACCCATATACATGTAGGTACATAAATATCGGATTTCCTATCTTGTTAAGTTCAACAGGATAGAAAATCTGATACTTACGATATCGGTGAAAATTGAAACAACCCAGCAGTCCTATAGTATCGTCATATATCTCCAATTAAACCTCTTTACACAGGGCCATGCTGAAAACATGTCTTTATTTTCTTAAAGTGTTTTTTTTCCTCAAAAATCCTGATATGCCCCTTTCACGGGCTGCAAAAGGTCATTTTAAGCCGGGTTAACAGGGTCGAATTCCAAGTAGAACCTGTATCATACGGGATGGGAATCTAGGTAGAACCTGTACCCGTTTAGTGAGGGAAATAGCAAATTCAATGTTAGATATGCCATATCCTGATCTTGACCCAGACTCATACATCACTTGGCAACTTGTTAACCCATTAAATATGAAACTTTTATGAGAAAAAAAATCTCTATTTTCTTCAATTCATCTCAAAAGTATATGTTGTTACCACTCGTTTGAACCGTCTCGATGAGACGGTTCAAATGAGTGGTAACAACATATACCTACATGGAGAAATAAACAAAATAATGAGATTTTTTTTTAACAAAAATTATCGTAGCGAGGGCAGTCAAGTAAATATTGAATAAATACAGGGAATATAGAAGACAATAGATGCGAACATGAACCAACAAATATTTTATAGGAATAATGAGTGGCTATACACCCAATGTCTCTGGGTCAAAGTTAGAAGTACCTTTTTGCAGCTTGAACTCCGATGGTAGAGCATTTCGACGTTTTGTTAGCAGCGATTTGTTTTTTTAGGTCGGCTATAGATGTATGCAGCGTGTCCAGGCTGGTTTGCTGCTTGTTGATCTCAGTTTGGATCTTCTCGATAACTTTCTCACATTTATCAATGCTCGGCCTAGCCTCGGTAGGATGAATACGAAACAACGACTCAAACTTTGATTTCTGCAAAAACAAAAATTTACCGTAAGTGGATTTAGTGGTGTAAACCTGTGATTACAAAGTGTTAGTATGTAATCAAATATTATGCTCAAAACAAGGTGATTGCCAGCGAGTGTCTCACTCACAAAGTCACACGTCTGGATAGCCATGTGAGGAAGCTATTGATGAAGTTTAGTAATGATCCGACTAACAGATTTGGACATACATCCAAAATTGTTGACACCTACAATGTGAGAATATACAATAAGGATACACTCAAATAGTATGCTGGAAATTACGGTATAGTCAGGGCTCCAGATAAGGAATTAGTAATTGAGTATTTTCACTCCATCATTTCTGAAGCAATTGGGTATTTCGAAATTTTAATTGGGTAAAATAAAATCACACTACTGTTTACACATCCACAGACAGCAATTATTGAATAGTTTGCTTCGAAATGAAAACATGTCTTGGCATTTCATTAGAATTGTCTCCTTGGAGACAATTCTAATGAAATACCAAGATGTGTTTTCATGGAAAATAAGAAAACTATGCTATATTTGTGGTCTATTTATTGTTTTCTGCAGCATGATAAATGAACCACAAAATTGTAATTGCTTTTTGATACTCGCTACTTCTGATTTCAATTGGGTTTTTGGCAATTTTAATTGGGTATTTACGCAAATACGCAGCTTATCTGGAGCTCTGTATAGTACAGCTGATAGCGAATAGTAGGTTAGTGCCGTGAATGGGAAAAGATATCTGGCAAGGCTTAGGAAATGGGATGGGCGAGGCTCTCTGCCGAGCCAGATATTTTTTCCCATTCACGGCACTAACCTACTATTCTATTTATCCCGTCAACACCTACAAATATCTTTAAAATGCAATAAATATAACCCCAGCCACCGCACATATTCAAACGCAGTGATTAGGTCGTATTGACAGGATATCAAAAATGTTTCACAGCACATATGCACTGTGTTGACGGGATAAATTCTCTTTATCTTGATATCGCTTACCTCGATATACCTGCTTATCTAGATATAAGTCTGAGGTCCCGGCCAAATTCCCTATATAGATCATGTATTCTACTCCTGATAAATCGATATCAGAAACGTTGCTATTTCGGTTCCGTTGAAGTGGAAATCCTGTCCCGATAGCATGTTTCTGTCATATTTGTATTCTGATAACTAGATATGAAAAATAAACGCGGGCACCACCAAGTCTGATTCAGAGAGATTATCACAGGTAAGTTTTCACACGTCTATAGAAATCAAAAACGTCGCCGCTAAAATGTGTTAAACTTTGCACAAAAACGTTAAAAGGAATTCACTTAAACTATAACTAGAAAAAGTCGATGGGCGCCATCGCAATATACCCACTTTCCCCAAATGCTAAGTCCGAAAGGAGGAGGTAATCCATGATGGAGGGTCGGATAAAAAATCCGAATTCACTTTGCGCATCAGCACATCAAAACGAAGCTACGAACCAAATATGAGACGCGTAGGTATTAAGGAGAAAAAGTTTTTCGAGTTGCAAGGAAAAAATGGGAAATTCTGAGTCCGAAAGGGGGAGATAATCCATGATGGAGGGTCGGATGAAAAATCCGAATTCACTTTGCGCATGTGTACATGATAACGAAGCTACATAGCAAATATGAGGCGCGTAGGTATGAAGGTGAAAAAGTTTTTCGAGTTACAAGGAAAAAATGGAAAATTCTGAGTCCGAAAGGGGGAGATAATCCATGATGGAGGGTCGGATCAAAAATCCGAATTCACTTTGCGCATCTGCACATGATAACGAAGCTACATAGCAAATATGAGGCGCGTAGGTATGAAGGTGAAAAAGTTTTTCGAGTTACAAGGAAAAAATGGGAAATTCTGAGTCCGAAAGGGGGAGATAATCCATGATGGAGGGTCGGATCAAAAATCCGAATTCACTTTGCGCATCTGCACATGATAACGAAGCTACATAGCAAATATGAGGCGCGTAGGTATGAAGGTGAAAAAAGTTTTTCGAGTTACAAGGAAAAAAATGGGAAATTCTGAGTCCGAAAGGGGGAGATAATCCATGATGGAGGGTCGGATAAAAAAATCCGAATTGAAGCTACATAGCAAATATGAGGCGCGTAGGTATGAAGGTGAAAAAGTTTTTCGAGTTACAAGGAAAAAATGGGAAATTCTGAGTCCGAAAGGGGGAGATAATCCATGATGGAGGGTCGGATCAAAATCCGAATTCACTTTGCGCATCTGCACATGATAACGAAGCTACATAGCAAATATGAGGCGCGTAGGTATGAAGGTGAAAAAGTTTTTCGAGTTACAAGGAAAAAATGGGAAATTCTGAGTCCGAAAGGGGGAGATAATCCATGATGGAGGGTCGGATAAAAAATCTGAATTGAAGCTACATAGCAAATATGAGGCGCGTAGGTATGAAGGTGAAAAAGTTTTTCGAGTTACAAGGAAAAAATGGGAAATTCTGAGTCCGAAAGGGGGAGATAATCCATGATGGAGGGTCGGATCAAAAATCCGAATTCACTTTGCGCATCTGCACATGATAATGAAGCTACATAGCAAATATGAGGCGCGTAGGTATGAAGGTGAAAAAGTTTTTTGAGTTACAAGAAACGTGACGGACGTACGGACATACGGACGGACGGACACCCGTGACGAAAACAATATACCCATTTTTTTTCCCTAAAAAAGTGGGTATAATTACCAATCAATGTGACATCGGATCACCTTAATATGAAGATTAAATAAATGGCGAGGCAATCAAGTCAATTGAACTTGACATTTCTTAATGCCGATTTGCTGCCGACGACCTTTTGGCCATTAAATACATTAAATCCAAAAATTACTTAAATGCAAGTACTTTTTCACCAATAACAAAAGTCACCCTCCCCAAAAAAAATTATTTGATGAAATTCTGTAAAATATTTATTTTATTGCGAAAAAACCTTTTCCTATGCAAATTTAACATGTTTTTTTTTACGCCTCCCCCACCTCTGCCGCCTCTTTCTCCACCAAGTTAAATTCCAATACAAAAATGTTTTTTCCCCTATTAAATCAATACTTGATGGAATTTCCATCAACTAAACAAATTTGGGGAGGGTGACTTTTTGTTATTGGTGAAAAAGTACTTACATTGAAATATTTTTTAGATTTAATGAGTTTAATAGCCAAAAGTTCGTCGGCAACAAAACGTGGAACAGACAGTAGGTCAACGAGTTTTGGGGATGAAATGTGGTCTTGCATTTTGCGATTGAATAATAACATCGTCGGAAGAGACGGCGAGTGCTGACTTTTAGATGTAACTATTAATCAGTGATGTGTATTGGGTATGATTTGCAAAACAAATGTTGTGTACTGGAAATTGAGTCATGCATATGCGATATATTTACACCGCATACGCATTTCGTTAAAAGAAAATGCCAGATTTATGAAAACCCAGAGGTAAAGTAAAGTCGGTATTTTTGAAGTGATTTTGTCCGGAGATAATGAGAATTAGCTGTATGTTCAAAGTGTAGGAACGGGACTTTGGTTTCAAGTCTCATCCGAAAGACAAGTGGGATGGAAATACTATGAAAGTAGTGATGCAGGGCTCCAGATAAGAAATTAGTAATTGAGTATTGTCACTCCATCATTTCTGAAGCAATTGGGTATTTCAAAATTTTAATTGGGTAAAATAAAATCACACTACTGTTTACACATCAACAGACAGCAATTATTGAATAGTTAGTTTCGAAATGAAAACATGTATTGGCATTTCATTAGAATTGTCTCCTTGGAGACAATTCTAATGAAATACCAAAATGTTTTTTCATGGAAAATAAGAAAACTATGCTATATTTGTGGTCTATTTATCGTTTTCTGCAGCATGATAAATGAACCACAAAATTGTAATTGCTTTTTGATATTTGTGGTGTTTATTGTTTTCTGCAGCATGATAAATGAACCACAAAATTGTAATTGCTTTTTGATATTTGTGGTGTTTATTGTTTTCTGCAGCATGATAAATGAACCACAAAATTGTAATTGCTTTTTGATATTTGTGGTGTTTATTGTTTTCTGCAGCGGTAAAGGTACCACAATTGTTCTCATTGCTTTTGATACTCACTACTTTTGGCCATTTTAATTATCTGGAGCTCTGGTGATGCCTAAAGCGAGGTTTGAACCCACAACCGGATTGGAAGTCAGGGGCCTATTTCATCAACATTGCAAAGTATATTTACTTTACTAGCAAAGTATACTTTGAGGGAGTAATCATTTATTTTTCCGGAAATGCATTATTTCATATAGAAGTAACAAATGCATATATTTCATGATTAAAAGTATGCAGAATTATTATACTGAATTTATTACATTATCACAGCCAAATTGGCTGTGATAATGTAATAAATTCAGTATAATAAAAATTAATAAATTAAAAAAAAAATGAAAATTTCTCCCTCAAAGTATACTTTGCTACTAAAGTATACTTTGCAATGTTGATGAAATAGGCTACAGATGTTCAAACCCCTAGACCACAACCAAACCTTATAGTATGTTGCTCACTGTATTAAGTTTGATGATGATCGGTATTTTTGAAGTGATTTTGTCCGGAGATAATGAGAATTAGCTGTATGTTCAAAGTGTAGGAACGGGACTTTGGTTTCAAGTCTCATCCGAAAGACAAGTGGGATGGAAATACTATGAAAGTAGTGATGCAGGGCTCCAGATAAGAAATTAGTAATTGAGTATTGTCACTCCATCATTTCTGAAGCAATTGGGTATTTCAAAATTTTAATTGGGTAAAATAAAATCACACTACTGTTTACACATCAACAGACAGCAATTATTGAATAGTTAGTTTCGAAATGAAAACATGTATTGGCATTTCATTAGAATTGTCTCCTTGGAGACAATTCTAATGAAATACCAAAATGTTTTTTCATGGAAAATAAGAAAACTATGCTATATTTGTGGTCATTTATCGTTTTCTGTTTTCAGCATGATAAATGAACCACAAAATTGTAATTGCTTTTTGATATTTGTGGTGTTTATTGTTTTCTGCAGCATGATAAATGAACCACAAAATTGTAATTGCTTTTTGATATTTGTGGTGTTTATTGTTTTCTGCAGCATGATAAATGAACCACAAAATTGTAATTGCTTTTTTGATATTTGTGGTGTTTATTGTTTTCTGCAGCATGATAAATGAACCACAAAATTGTAATTGCTTTTTGATATTTGTGGTGTTTATTGTTTTCTGCAGCGGTAAAGGTACCACAATTGTTCTCATTGCTTTTGATACTCACTACTTTTGGCCATTTTAATTATCTGGAGCTCTGGTGATGCCTAAAGCGAGGTTTGAACCCACAACCGGATTGGAAGTCAGGGGCCTATTTCATCAACATTGCAAAGTATACTTTACTAGCAAAGTATACTTTGAGGGAGTAATCATTTATTTTTCCTGAAATGCATTATTTCATATAGAAGTAACAAATGCATATATTTCATGATTAAAAGTATGCAGAATTATTATACTGAATTTATTACATTATCACAGCCAAATTGGCTGTGATAATGTAATAAATTCAGTATAATAAAAATTAATAAATTAAAAAAAAAATGAAAATTTCTCCCTCAAAGTATACTTTGCTACTAAAGTATACTTTGCAATGTTCATGAAATCCTCGGTTTCAAGTTTCATCTGAACCACCAGAGGGATGGAAATAGCATGAAAGTCAGGGATTCCGCTGGCGATCGACACTTTCGCAATTGGCGATAAAAATAAACAATTGGCGATAAAAAATTACAATTTTCGAGAAAAAAAATCGAAAAAAAATGTATAGCGTGATTGCACTCGCAACCGCTGGTATTGAAGTTTTGCGGGCATTTCATTAAACTTTGTATGTCTAAAATGTTTGAAAGTGCAAAATTATGATAGTCTGAATATTTCTCAGCAACACTGTGTACTTGTATTAAACAATTACTGGATTTACATTTATTGAGCATAGGCTGCATATGTAGCCTATGTTCAATAAATGTAAATCCATCAATTAAAATTTCCAGATGATCCTAATTTTGCACTTACAAACATTTTAGTCGTACAAAGTTTAGTGAAACGGCCCCCAGTGTCACAACCTCTGGGCCAAAATCATTCACTACAGATATCGAGAACTCAATAGCGACCAGAGCAAGCCCTGATCAGGGATTCCGCTGTGGAAAATAAAAAAATCGCCAATTCAAAAAAAAAGAAATTATAAAAATAATCGAAAATTAAACAAAAAAAATCAAAAATTGTAATTTTTTATCGCCAACTGTTTATTTTTATCGCCAATTGCGAAAGTGGCGATCGCCAACGGAATCCCTGCCTGATCAGACTTTACAGATTCAATACGTACCTCTTGTCATCATCAGTCACAAATACCGTAAACCCCTAAATATTCATACACAATTTATTCTGGGACACACATTAATATGAGACCAGAGCCCCAGATAAGCTTTGTGTCTAAAGCGTACTATACCCCCTGATTTCAAAATCATTGCGTATTTTACTTTTACAAATGAAATATTGATTTTCTTCATTACTAAGTAGGGAACAAATGATACGAACTATATAACAAATTTAAACATTCACTTATTTGAGCTGCAACACTGTTTGCTTTTTGCAGCTCAACTAAGTGAATTGTCAACTTTATGACAGTATTTTCACTGCTCAATTTGAAAATCAATGCTTATTTTCAACACATTGCTGTGCGTATTTTGTACTCCCACTTTTGATAATCAATGCGTATTCAGCTAATATAATTGCGTAAAATACGCCAATACGCACCTTATCTGGAGCTCTGATGAGACATGCCATGTGATTTTGTACCTTCGGACATCTGCGTAATTTCATGAAATACGTTAACAAAACTTACAATATTTTCCGTAAATGGAGTCAAAAGTTGACAAAATTTTCAGAGTACACGTATATGCATAATCCGCATGTAATTTTGTCAACTTTTGACGCCATTTATGAAACATATTTGTAACTTTTGTAAACGTATGTAATGAAATCACGCAGATGTCCGAAGGTATAAAATCACATGGCGTGTCTCATATATGGTTTCTCACAGCAAGGAATGTCCAAATATACACGGTAAGTATGGCTGTACTTGTTTATCACAATAACAATGTATTTGGACACAATTTGTTTTGGGAAACCCCTATTTTATAGGGGCAGCGCTCCAGATAAGCTGCGTATTTGCGTAAATACCCAATTAAAATTGCCAAAAACCCAATTGAAATCAGAAGTAGCGAGTATCAAAAAGCAATAACAAATTTGTGGTACCTTCATCATGCTACATAAAACAATAAACAGACCATATATATAGCATATTTTTCTTATTTTCCATGAACACAGTCACATCTTGGTATTTCATTAGAATTGTCTAATGAAATGCCAAGACATGTTTTAATTTCGAAGCAAACTATTCAATAATTGCTGTCTGTTGATGTGTAAACAGTAGTGCGATTTTATTTTACCCAATTAAAATATTGAAATACCCAATTGCTTCAGATATGATGGAGTGAAAATACTCAATTACTAATTCCTTATCTGGAGCCCTGTAGGGGTTTCCCCAAAACAACTGGTGTCCGAATATTTAGGGTTATTAAGGTAAGTCATAGACATTTTTACCTTGACTTCAAATATGTGCCAGCTTTTCTTTTAGTTTTGTTTCACTTTATCTTGCAAGTTGCTATATTCTGGAATGGAATTTAATGTTGCTTAACGGCCCACCAACACAAATTGATTGGTCTATCAACAGCTAAGGTCATTTAAAGTGGGGCCAACGGGTTCGATCCCGCATGTAACCTGCTGCATTGGGCTGAAAATCCTAAAATCAGAAAGGAATATTTACATCAAAATGAACATATATTCAGCCCTGAAATTAGAATAACTGACCCGGCCACGAACACAAAAGAGTATCATTTAGGGCCAAGCAATTTAACTCTTTGCATGCTGGGAAATTTGTGGGCTATAAATAGTTCAAAACTAGCGGACACAAAAATTCATCATATTTTCTTGTATTTCTCCCCGTAAATATCATGAATATGTCTGGGAATTTCATTAGAATTGAGTCCTCCGGACTCAATTCTAATGAAATTGCAAGACATATTTAGAGAGATAAATAAAACATATATATACTCCTAATTCGTTTGGTGGATATTTTCACTGCTAGCATGCAAAGAGTTAAATGAAGAAGAACACTATATTCTGGAATTGTCAAGCATACAGACAAACATTGTCATTAGAATAGAACAATGGCAGCATCAAAACTAGATTCTCAATACTGAATTCAAAACTGTTGACTCTGTGATGAGCCGTCCTTTGCACTTCTTCCAAGTAATTTTTCATATTTTTAAAGAATAAACCAGATGGCCGCGGCCCGCATGTCGAGCCCGCAGAGGCATTTGATGGTCTGAGAGTGTATTTATTTGAAGTTTGATGCCCAATAAGCATACAAAGTTTCAAGGAAATCTGACTTACGGTTACAGAGATAGTAGGTATGTGAAAAGTTTAACGCAAATTTTGACAGAAACTTTCATGCAAACTTCATTTGACCTTGACATAGGGGCACAGGGGCCGAATGAGTGGGACACAGAATGAATATATGGATGATGACTAATAAGCATATGAGGTTTCAAGTCGATGTGACTTAGGACTGCAGAGATATAAGATATTTAAAAACTTTAACGCAGATTTCGGAACGCAAACTTCTAATTCATTTGACCTTGACCTTCGGCACAGGGGCCGCATGAGTGGGATACAGCATGAATATATGGATGATGACTAATAAGCATATAGAAGTTTCAAGTCAATGTGACTTAGGACTGTAGAGATATAAGGTATTTAAAAATGTGTGGTATCTTTATCATGCTAGAGAAAACAATAAGCAGACCACAAATATAGCATATTTTTTATTTTTCCATGAAAACACATCTTGGTATTTCATTACACTTGGAGACAATTCTAATGAACTAACAAGATGTGTTTTCATTTCGAAACAAACTATTCAATAATTGCTGTCTATGGATGTGTAAACAGTAGTGTCATTTTATTTTACCCAATTAAAATTTTGAAATACCCAATTGCTTAAGACATGATGGAGTGATAACACCCAATGACTAATTCCTTATCTGGAGACCTGAAACACCACAGCTTCTTGTTGAATAGACTGATAACGTACCTGTGTTGACTTTCTCCAGTATCTCTGTGATCGCCTCTTTCTCCATCTCCAGTTCTTCCTTTACACTCTCCTTCTCCTGCTTGATACACTTCCATTCTCGTTATCTGGAGATGGACGAAACACAATGCATGGACACAATGGTAGATCAATTACTGAAAGGGAGATAACGTTTATAAAACACAATATGCTCCATGGCATACTAGATCGACAGGTGGAAGACTCGACCTTTGACACAAACAAAATGCCCATTACAAAAAATCCATTACCCCACCCACTTGGTCTCATACAGTACTATCTTCCTATAATGGAAGTAGTACTGTACTGTAGACCAAGTGGTTAATGGATTTATTTAATGGGCATTTTATTTGTGTCACAGGACAACGAAGCGCGCTTGATGGTGTTTTTTTAGTTTAGACAATTATCAAGGAGCTGTGTGAAAGGAAAAAGAAAGAAATAAGTTTCCACCAATGTTAAGTCTGTGAACGGACTAAAGATGTGACGTTGGTCCTTGGGGTTAGAAATAACGGACAAAAAGGTCATGTTAACGGTGGCATAAGTGTCGCACGTGTTCAACTGAATAGAATGTCCAATATTAAATTTATACATTCATGTTAAACAAGCGCATTGTTATTACTAAACTACCGGTAATCCTTGCAGCCTTGATATTTAAAACAAACACACTTTTTTTAACGCATTTGTCTTGCAAACAAAGAGAACACAAGTCCTCAGTGACCTCGTTTGTTTATGTTTGTTTATTGGTGTTTAACGGCCTATCAACAGCTAAGGTCATGTAAGGCCGGGCAAACGGGTTCCTGCTGCATTGGGGGGAAAATCCCAAAAGAAGAACGGAATATTTACATCGAGAAAAATATATACTCAGCCCGGAATTAGAATAAGCGGAACTGGTGGCAGGTCAATACCACACCAAAGTCACTTGGCCCCTTCCCCTAAAATAGGATTACGAATAATTGTAATACTCACATAAGGGGTATAACCAGATTCAGCTGTCACATTATTCACATACGTCTTTGGCATTTTGTATGACATACAAAATGCCAAAGACGTATGTGAGGGCCAAATAAGGTCTCCAGTCGGAATTCTGGTACGGGTGAACCCTGATCGTTAAATTACCCATCGCATACTCGCACCTGCCACCCATGTCAGTGACCTTGGGCGGACAGACGTGGGTTGTATGCATAACAAAGCACCATCCATAGACGTAGATTGTGACAAAATAATTATCAAAATTGATGAAGCAGTTTATACGTTATTGAAAAATGAAAGGTGATACTATAATAACTAACGTACGCACGTACGCGCATACATGGACTAACTCTATATCCCCTCTTGCCTATTGGCGAGGGGATCAGGGCTCCAGATAAGGAATTAGTAATTGAGTATTGTCACTCCATAATTTCTGAAGCAATTGGGTATTTCAAAATTTTAATTGGGTAAAATAAAATCACACTACTGTTTACACATCAACAGACAGCAATTATTGAATAGTTTGCTTCGAAATGAAAACACATCTTGGTAGTTCATTAGAATTGTCTCCAAGTGTAATGAAATACCGGGATGTGTTATTGAATAATTTGCTTCAAAATGAAAACATGTCTTGGCAATTCCTTGGAGACAATTCTAATGAAATACCAAGATGTCTTTTAATTGAAAATAAGCAAAATATGCTATATTTGTGGTCTGTTTATTGTTTTCTGCAGCATGATAAAGGTACCACAATTTTTTTTATTGCTTTTTGATACTCTCTACTGCTGATTTCAATTGGGTTTTTGGCAATTTTAATTGGGTATTTAAGCAAATACGGAGCTTATCTGGAGCTCTGGGGAATAATAAACAAGTCATTATTATAATAATATCATAATATCACATACATTGCATTGTATGGTAATAAACCCACAGGTGAAATACTTCAATCAATGATGAGACCAATCTGACTCACCAGCTGAAAATGGTACCGTACATCTTCAATGGGCATTTTTTTATGGCACGTGTCTGAGTATTTCACCTTTGGTGAATGTGCGTAGAAGTACAGAGCTCCAGATAAGGTGCGTATTGGCGTATTTTACGCAATTATTTTAGCTGAATACGCATTGATTATCAAAGTGGGAGTACAAAATACGCACAGCAATGTGAAAATACGCATTGATTTTCAAATTGAGCAGTGAAAATACTGTCATAAAGTTGAAAATTCACTTAGTTGAGCTGCAAAAAGCAAACAGTGTTGCATGCAGCTCAAATAAGTGAATGTTTAAATTTGTTATAGTTTGCATCATTAATTTTGTTCCCTATTTAGTAATGAAGGAAATCAATAATTCATTTGTAAAAGTAAAATATGCAAGGATTTTGAAATCAGGGGGTATAGTACGCATTAGACACAAAGCTTATCTGGAGCCCTGGAAGTAATTTAGGATCTGTAACTTTAACCCATTTCAGTCTAACAAAATAATGAGATTTTTTTAATGAAAATTATCGATACGATAATTTTCGTTAAAAAAATCTCATTATTTTGTTTATTTCTCCATAAAGGTTACCACTCATTTGAACCGTCTCATCGATTGATTGGCATGAAAGTCTGAAATGTAGGAAGTAAATCTGGCAAAATGTGACTTACTGACTTGCGCCGCCAGGGTGGGCCATGTTTCACATTCCTTGCCCACATACTCGGCAAACAGTCGCTCCCACACCGTTGGGATAAACCTCGCCTTCAGCTCCTGCTTATTCTGTGAACAATTGATTAACCGTTTGAACCCAAAACCCGCTATAGCGGTATTTGCAAACAGTGCAGATTCAGATGAGCCGGCTCGTAAAGAGCCGTCTCATCAGGACATGCACTTTTTGCAAGTGATTTTCATCTTTTTGAGAGCACAAACACCCTCTTTTCATAAATGGACTAGTCTGAAAATCATTTTGTGTCTTTGTGACGATTGGATTGGTTGCAAAATTAACATATCAAAATCCACTCCAGTTACTTAGGGGTGAAAGGTTTAATCCTTTCATCCATAGATATCTGGGCCCGGTTGTTCAAAACACCAGTTAGCTTAACGGACTGTTAAATCCTTAACGGACTGTTATATCCTTAACTGAATGGTTAAAATCTCTGTTAAGACAGAGATTTTAACCATTCAGTTAAGGATTTAACAGTCCGTTAAGCTAACAGATGTTTTGAGCAACCGGGCCCTGACTATCTTAAAACTAACGACAAACACTGCAGATTATTATGAGATGGCTCGTTACGAGCCGGCTCACCTGGATTTGCAAGGTTTGAAAGCATTGTTGTAAAGACTAGATGGCCATGATTTGTGCCGTCTGAGTGTCTTTTCCCGGAGTGGAAGTGGGAGCCGCGATGTGGAAATGGTTCTGAATGTACGATATTCGTGTTTATGGATATGTGACCGTCCCGCGTGGTCGGGTGTGGTCAACGTCGGCTTGGATCCGTGTGCGAGATTTATTGTAGTACTCACCCTATAGCTGGGATGTCTATTACCGGGTTGAATATTAAACGGGGAATTCAGCATCAAGCGGTAGCACCCCAGCTTACAGATTCCAAGCCTAACCACACTATTCACCAGGAGGCACAGGGGTCTGGTCAGTTGGTGTATTAATAAATTAATAGTGCCAAAAGATGTGTGTATACAATATACAATTGTATAAATTAGGTTGCAGGTAGAAGTCAGATTGAAACGATAGAACACTAATTTAATGATATTGATGTCCAGAACATACATACAGGTTAAACAGTTCCAAGTATTGATAATCTATTATTTCATGTAAGTATATTGAATACAGTTCCAGTTTGTGAATAATGGCTGGTATTCTGATAGTAATGTTCTACATATAGTTACAAATGTTTACTTCTGTAAATTGTAATGTTATAAAATAATTTCAACTTCTCTGTTATATTAAAACTCGAACATTAAAAGTCAATAATCCAAACACCAGTTCCAGTGCTCCAGATAAGGTGCGTATTGGCGTATTTTATACACTTATTTTAGCTGAATATGCACTGATTATCAAAAGTGGGAGTGAAAAATACTGAAATTTACTTAGCTAAATAAGTAAATTTTTAAATGCCATTTTTTTATCATTTGTTCCTTATTTAATAAGGAAGAGAATCAATAATACATTTGTAAAATATGCATTGAAATATGGGGGTATAATATTCTTTAGATACCAACTTATCTGGAGCATTACCCTCCACTCCAGTCTAGTTGGTGGGGAAGACATTCATATGTGCATACTTGTGTCGAAAATTTTGAACACATATTTGCCATCAAACCGAGACGTCGAATATTGGTCAGGATCTGCACTGTTTGCCATTCAGTCGGTTAAATACATCTCCTGGTTGTAAGAAACAGTGTAGATCCTTATCAGGATAATAGAGAGTGCGAGCACACAAGGAGCTAATCTAGTCAATTATCCAGTCATATCCACTTATATAATATCAGACTATTATTTAATGCTGCTTAACGCACTGTCAACAGTTAAGCCATTTCATGCTGAGGATATGTCATTTTGTTTGTGAAAAAATATAAATATTTTCTTTAAATGTGATTAGAAGTATATGTCGTGACCATCATTTGAATCGTCTCGTTGAGACGGTTCAAATGAGTGGTCACAACATATACTTTTATTGAGAAATAAGAAAAATAAAAAAAAATATTTATAATATTTCATACCCATAAAGGTGTATAATCTGGTATTCTGAATGTAATGGGTTAAGGTCATTTTAGGCTGTGTTAACTTGGTCGAATCCTATATTTCACCTGTATGAATGGAGGGAAAATCCAAAAATCAAAACTGAATATTTACGGAAAAAAATATACAGCACTGAAATTAGACGAAACACTAGTAATGTACGATGACAAAAACGATGTGTACCAGCTGAATTTTACTGTTTTCCTTTTCGATTTCTGTCACCAACTCTGTGTTAGCGATACCTCTGTTCTCTACCTCTGCTATCAACCTGAAACGACAAGAAAATAAATTGATCTACCGGCAACATACCAATACCAGGGCCCGTTTCACTAAACTTCTTACGACTAAAATGTTCGTAAGTGCACAATTATGATAGTCTGTAAATTTCACATTAACGTTTTCTTGTATATAATTATTGGATTTACATTTATTGAGCATAGGCTGCATATGCAGCCTATGCTCAATAAATGTAAATTCATAAATTGAAATTTACAGACGATCTTAAATTTGCACTTACAAACATTTTAGTCGTAAGTAGTTTAGTTAAACAGCCCCCTGAATGGTACTGACAGGTGCTAAGCAGTCAAGCATAGCCGGAGAGGCCCGAGCTTGAAGGGTGAATCAAAGTTTGGAATTTCTTTGTTCAGGGATAGTGTAAATTAACGGATCCTGGCACTTATCGGGTCTAGTGAAAGGATGGAATCAGCAAATGCAAATTCCCTACCATTTCCTTCTTGGGTCGGTTTGTTAATGTTCACTATCACACTTGTAACAATCCTACAGATAGGGTTCAAGGTGCATGATCATGTGGTTACAACAAGAACAACGTCGCCCACTCCTCCTTAATATGCAACAGATTTTTATGAAATATGGCGCAGCAAACGCGTCTTCATGAGCTGCATTTGGTGGTCCACGGAGTTTGACAGACATATGTCGTTTTTGCGAAGAATCGATTTCCGTGTCACGGAAATCGATTCTTCGCAAAAACGACAGAAGTTTGGGCGAAAATACAGAGACCACCAAATGCAGTTTAACAAGACGCGTTTGATGCGCCATATTTCATCAAAATCCGTTACGTAATAAGGACACTATAAAAGAATACGTACTTTGAATCAGATGGATTCTGGAAGTTTCTATACTATTAGTATTACATTTTTCTCATTAAGTCACGCGATGTATATAAGTTCAGCGACTGCTGGAACGTCTTTAGTGCTGGTGTAAACTAACGGGTCTCTGAGTATTACTACTACTGTCTGTTCCATGTTTTGTTGTCGACAAACTTTTGGTTATTAAACACATTAAATCTTAAAAATATGTAATTGTAAGTACATTGTAATTTTTCATCAATAAGAAAAAGTCACCATCCCGAAAAAAGATTATTGCAAAGAAAGATTTTCCTATGGGAATTTAACATCAGGGCTAAAAATAGATTTAAAATAATTTTGTGGACCAATTTTAAAAATCTAACTTGTTTTCTTATTTACATAATTTGCAAGCTATCTAGTCAATTTACAATTTTTCTTATTTTTCTATCCTCTTGGAGACCATCGTACTCCTTTTTGTCTCATGAACGGAATTTCATCAAGTACAAACTGGATTTGTGTGAGGAACAACTCATTATTTAAAGGTCCTCAGTTTAAAATATCACCACATCTTCCATCAAGGTGCATGATCACCGTTATGACAACAACAACAGTGGCTGAAAGTGTTGAAATCTTGCCCACTCCAAAGTAAGTATTATTTGATATTGTGATGAAATATGGCGCAGAAAACGCGTCTTCATGAGCTGCATTTGGTCGTTCAGGGAGTTTGGCAGACTTATGTTATAATTTGCGAAGAATCAATTTACATGTCTACCGAAACGGAAATCGATTCTTCGCAAAAATGACAAGAATTTACAGCTTAACAAGACGCGTTTGATGCGCCATATTTCATCAAAATTTGTTACGTAATAAGGACAATATAAAAGAATACGTCTATCTATCTATTTATTTCTGCCACACGCCCTCGCGGGCATCATCGGGCAACTGCACGTCAGTGTCAAATTAGTAAAAGTATAGCCAACAGTAGAATAGCATGGAAAATAAAGTAAAAGTAATGTTAAAAGTGTGAAGGAGGATAAAAAGTGGATTACGTACTTTGAATCGGATGGATTCTGGAAGGTTCAGTATTTGTTGTGGTTGTTAGTACCATGTGATCATACACCTTGTCCATTTTAATCGTCTAGTTTTCAGTTGTATGCGAAACCACGGAGCCATTGCGAAAGAGGTGCGAAAGTGATAATTTGAGGCCAGAGGCAGAGGGCGAAACGAACAGGGACGACTTTAATCATACAGCGTCGCCAAACTAAAAAATATTGTGAAAATATATGATATTGGCCGTGAATTTCAGCATCCGGTGTATTTTAATAAACCAAAGTAGGTACCTACCTAGAAATATTTTCATTTGACATTTTGAAAATTCCGCCAGCTTTTGTTGTTGTTGTTGTTGTTGACGTTCCCACGCTGGCTTACCGTGGCACCGTAGTCCGTATACAATACGTATATATACCTTGAGGCTTGAAACACATATATATTGCTTTCCCTCACAACCAAATGGAAAATACAGGATCTAGTGATGCAATATCTTCCACAATTGTCAGAACAGTCAAAATGGCCGCCAAATTGTTCTTGTTTTGTTCTATTCTTTACTATATGGAGTTGTTAAAAACAGCATTTCATGCACCTATTACATATATACATACCAGTTTGAGGTATACAAATCAAATCATTTGATAACATATACATATCCAGGTATACAATGCTATGATTATATATTCAAAATGGCCGCCGAAATTATCATATGTTCAATACTATTGATGGTGAAGTTGCAGTTTTTAGTAATTAAACAACACTGACATTGTTATGTATAGAGTGTGACAATCTGATTATTTTCAAAGACAAATATTGATGTATTTCAATCAGTTTGAGTATTGAAGAACTGTTTCAAAGTGTGTCCAAAATGGATTGACTGTTGACAAGGAATACAATGTTATTATTGGTAACGAGCACACTTATCACAATTAAGCGAGCATGATGAACATTGGCCAAGGCAGTATGTAGTATGGTATGCTAAATGGTATTGGTTTTCTTATTGCAAATTTAAACATGCATGACTTTCTCCCACATTAAGCATTCCGCATATGTATTCACATGTGACAATAATTTAAATTAACCCTTGGTCGTGAGTTGTATTGGAAAATAAATACAATACACGGTAACGATATGTAATTCATGTAGTCACTGTGTAATCAGTTCTTCATTAACCACAACATGTGCTGTATTCATTCTTCTAATTAAACATTATTGAAACTAATACACCAAAAACCTAATCATACAGTGTCACCATGACTGTCGAACAGTTTCAAGATGACCATCAACATGGTCGCTTTTGAAATTAGGAGATGTGATATTTACTGATATATATGTACACTTTTAATACAGCTTACATTTCTAAAAAATAGTTGATAATACCCTTAGCCCGAGGAAGTCCCACAACTTGCGATGGTACCAGACTCTGCTAGCCCATGACACATGCCCGAATACATGTCTCTGGTTGCTATAGTAGTGGAATTAATTGTTCATCAGCGGTGTAATAAATTTGACAGACAACCATAGACATTATTATGCGGATTCAATGCCACATAGGGGTGTATGGAGGCAAATACGTGTATATTAGCTACAAACTACGTGTGGTATGTATGTGCTAAACAGGTACCAATGTAAACATAATTCTGCATTCAGTAAATAAATGTGCACATGGTACATGACTATAGCGTTGTTTGATTATTAGAATGACATTACCTGTTGTCAAATAGAGAAATATATATTCCGACAACACCAAAGAGCCACCAAAATACACAACTGTGGTACAATGCGACAGCAAACGATTTCCACAATGGTGCTCAACACAAAAGAGTATCATTTAGGGCCAAGCAATTTAGATGAAGAGGAAAATGATAGTAAAATAGTATGTTAGATGTGGTAGGTAATCAAATGATTAGGGCAAAAATAAAACTATGATGAACAATATAAATGAGCAACATGTATACAATGGTAAAATTAGATTTTCAGATACAAGTTGGTTTCATGGAGAAAGCTAAGCAAACCTTCAATGTTCTCCACCTGTAATAACTCAAGTGAAGTAACATTGAAGTGTTTGCGTCGAATATCGGCAAAGTCGATACAGTCCAGTAGGATGTGTTGCACGGTAAATGCGCTGTGTCATGGAATACACCATGGACGCGGATCACATTGGAGCATATACAAATGCGTGTCTCGATAGAGGCTATGTGATATTGTTTAGATGAACAATTTGATGCATTGCATAATATGTTATGGAGATACGTTATCATTCATGGGATTCAACCGTATATTGATGGTCCTATGAATGTGTTTGGCTACACGTGGTATATGTGCATACTTCTTAAACTGGACTAGATTAATGTTTGAATACCCCGGAATGGCTTTTTCAGAGTACATACATACTACTGTTGGCTTGTATATATAGTTATATAATTACATGTATATACATGAGCTTGGAGGACATATACATATTTTCAGAAGTCATACATACGTTTAGCCACATTTGTCAAATATTTATTTCGGCACAGTATGAAATGCAAATACTACATTTAAGCGATATACTTGTAGATATGAAATCTGGAATGATACCAATCGGAACTATTACAAGTTGATTACATCCTACATCCTTTTGGGTTTTTGGTAATTTGACACAACAGGTGTAGAATAACACGTGTGCTATAATTAAGAACACTGAATGTTGAAACATATTGAACAAAATAGTTTATGTATGCGTACATAACAGCTATATGAATATAGTTGATATATTTGTACAGCATATGTATGCTTTTAGAAAGATCATACACCTTCAATGTCTTTGTTTATATGAAAATTATGAAATGGTATATCAACCTTACAGGATATCAAATGTCACTATTATGAAATCAAGGTTATTTATTTACTTACAACGCCTCACTTACAAAATACAATATCGTCATGGGTACCTCTCAAATAAGACTAATGGAACAATCTACCTGCATGCATTAGGCAATGGCCATGATGCATGTACTGGTGTGCACTTACACTGATAATGGATGACGGGCATACACATTGGAACACACATATTCTCGTATGAGACATAGAGTATTTCAGTAGTCATACAAGTTATACAGTTTTACTATATACATGATTTTATAAGTACAGGTGTCAACTACACATTTGAATCCTGTTCCTGCTGATGACTCGGAATGGGTTGAGGGAATATTATTGGAATGCACGATAAATAGTGTGTACGTTATGTGGAACCGGGATATATATATATATATCCCAGTTTCATCGGTTCTACTACCTAATTTTAGTTTTATGTCACACAAACTTATTTACTTGCTGGCTGTCATCTTGAAAGTGTATAACAATAGATTAGCTTGCTCGTATTCTTTACACCCATCGTATATGTTCTGTATTTTAGTATTTACTGTGTCATACGTGGAATAATATGTGCTAAAATTCATCCATTCAGCATGGTAGAAAAGGTATATTTTCTCTATCCAATTTGCAAATTAGTACCTACGACCTATACTATTGACAGTAATACTTATATTTATTTATTTATTTTACTTAATGGTGTTTAAAGGCATGTCAACAGCTGATAGTAATAAGTATATGTATCAGAGACGTTCGTAGTAAAATACACAACATAGTAATTGTGGTAATTGTCATGGTTGCATAAATATGAAATGGACATATAGAGAGACGAAGTGACATGCATTCTGTATCTGAAATGTATGTGGATAACTACTATGTGGCTGTGACTGGAGAACTGGGGCTTATGGGATTTGCGACCAGTGTGGCTCCTGATCAAATAGCACACTCCTGTACCCTGATAACGATATATTATGCTTATTAGAAGCATGATGGGTGTTTCATTGATGGAATAGCGAACAGTGCAAATCCTGATCAGACTGTGCGGATACACAGGCTGATCTGGATCCCATTTCTCCAGTCACAGCCACATATACATGTGTTAGTAGCTACACGTTCATATTAACCTTTCATAAGTATCTGGCAGCGTATAAAGTATAAATTATTATATGTAAAGTGATCATCGTAAATTCAGTGGGTGGGGAATATATAGTTAAAATACTTTGTTTTAACATTGCATCATCTGCTGTAGACATTATGTAATCAGAACATGGACATTCACTATATATTACAAACACTAGTAAGTACAATTACCATTGATACAATTAATAGACACCGAGAGAGATTTGCATAATGAGACATATAGCGTAGTTGTTACCATCACTAAGTAAATGCGAAGCGGACAGACGGACAGACGGACGAACACTCGGACACACTGTATCGGAAGTGTGCACGGATAGCTATCAGTAGTGTTTAAGTACATGCAGTTACATATGCATTTAAACAATTTATAAGTAAGTGACAGTGCATAACATAAATGAAATTCATCACATGTAAAATTCCCATTGTACAATGTGTGGGTGAGGAATTGTGAAAAATACTTTGTTTTTAACATTGTATCATAGACTGCAGACATCAGATAATCGGCATATATGCAATTAACATGTCTAATAAACACTACTAGGTACCATTGACACGAAGAAAATATAAAAGTACCATACTTTTATGGAGTTAATAAGGTAGGTGTTTTGCCATTGAAATTCAGTGGGAGGGGTAACAAAACGTGCAAAATTCTTCACCTGACTTAGCAGATATTGTGTAAGTGAACATTATTCCATTGTATAGTTATGAACACATCAGAAAACATACAAAACTGTCATATCAGTTGTTTCTAATGATAAAAAACAGTCAATTTTAAATGAAAAATGTGATTTTTCACAAAAAGTCCGAGGGTGGTATACTTCAAAATGGTGCCAAACATTCATCCAGCGGGTTACAGAGCGCAAGATATACGGCATAGTATTCGTAATAGTATTCTCTGCTCTTCAGTATTTCAACACACTCTCTTTTTCGGCCCAACCACTCATATCACCAACCACGACGAATATTCAAAACAGACAAATGAACATGCGCCTGTAATTTACATACTCTCCTCCACAGATGGTTTCATTCTCAAATCAGCAACTGTGCCAGTGGTAGATCAAGGTACCGGTACGCTGGTTTACGACCCCCAGTGTCCAGTGTAGCTCCAGATCAAATAATACACTCATGAAGGCCTAGTAATGAGCTATATTGCTTGCTAGAACCATGAAAGGTGTTTAATTGATGGAATGTCGAAATATGCAGGTCCTGATCAGCCTGTGCGGAAGGCGGATGCACATTCGATCTGGATCTGTGCTAATTGCAAACCCAATAATCCCAATTTCTCCTGTGATAGCCACATATAGAGACGTATTTGTCCCGGTGTAACGTGAGCCCCTTAAGTCCGTGAAAACCTTCAGCCTAGCCAAGCGGCTTAAGGGGCTCACGCTGGGGGGTGTGAGCCCCTTAAGTCCGTGAAAACCTTCAGCCTAGTCATAGAGGCTTAACGGGCTCACGCTGGGTGGGGGGGGGGGGGGGGGGGGGGGGGGGGGGGGGGAATGGGGGTTAGAACTTTAAGCCCACGGAAACCAATTTGCTGGTATATACACAATATGAATGGTAACGATGATATTACGCAATATGCACACCGCGTACCGTAGTTCTTCTACCAAATGGCGTATATTTATATGAATGTGCCGATATGTAACCGACCGTGAGAAGTTGAAGCCTGTCTGTAAACTAATCTATAATCGGTGGCTTTGCAAACCCCTGTGTTGGTATATACCCAATGTGCCTATTAATAATGATATTATGCAATATGTTCCAATATAAGGCAAACAAACGTGAAATATATGGGACTGATTTCAATTTCACGGACGGCGGGGACAAAAGCACCCGGCCATGAGAAGTTTCAGCCTGTCCGTAAACTTGATATATAGAAGAAACACATCGGTATATTTTCACACCCATGTGTTGGTATATACCCAATGTGCCTATTAATAATGATATTATGCAAGATGTTCCAATATAAGGCAAAAAAAAACGTGAAATATATGGGAATGATTTCAATTTTCACGGCGGGAACAAAAGCACCCGGCCATGTGAAGTTTCAGCCTGTCCGTAAACTTGATATATAGAGAACACATCGGTATTTTTTTTTTTTTTCACACCCCTGTGTTGGTATATACCCAATGTGCCTATTAATAAAAATGATATTATGCAATACGTTCCAATATAAGGCAAAACAAACGTGAAATATGGGACTGATTTCAATTTTCACGGCGGGACAAAAGCACCCGGCCATGAAAAGTTTCAGCCTGTCCGTAAACTTGATATAGAGAACACATCGGTAGTTTTTCACAACCCTTTGTTGGTATATACCCAATGTGCCTATTAATAATGATAGTATGCAATATGTTCCAATATAAGGCAAAAAAAACGTGAAATATATGGGACTGATTTCAATTTTCACGGCAGGGACAAAAGCACCCGGCCATGAGAAGTTTCAGCCTGTCCGTAAACTTGATATATAGAGAACACATCGGTATATTTTCACACCCCTGTGTTGGTATATACCCAATGTGCCTATTAATAATGATATTATGCAATATTTTCCAATATAAGGCAAAAAAAACGTGAAATATATGGGAATGATTTCAATTTTCACGGCGGGAACAAAAGCACCCGGCCATGTGAAGTTTCAGCCTGTCCGTAAACTTGATATATAGAGAACACATCGGTATTTTTTCACACCCCCCCTGTGTTGTAGTATACCCAATTGTGCCTATTAATAATGATATTATGCAATACGTTCCAATATAAGGCAAAACAAACGTGAAATATATGGGACTGTTTATTTTCATTTTCACGGCGGGGACAAAAGCACCCGGCCATGAAAAGTTTCAGCCTGTCCGTAAACTTGATATATAGAGAACACATCGGTAGTTTTTCACAACCCTTTGTTGGTATATACCCAATGTGCCTATTAATAATGATAGTATGCAATATGTTCCAATATAAGGCAAAAAAACGTGAAATATATGGAACTGATTTCAATTTTCACGGCGGGGACAAAAGTACCCGGCCATGAGAAGTTTCAGCCTGTCCGTAAACTTGATATATAGAGAACACATCGGTAGTTTTTCACAACCCTTTGTTGGTATATACCAAATGTGCCTATTAATAATGATATTATGCAATACGTTCCAATATAAGGCAAAAAAAGTGAAATATATGGGACTGATTTAAATTTTCACGGCTGGGACAAAAGCACTCGGCCATGAGAAGTTTCAGCCTGTCCTTAAACTTGATATATAGAGAACACATCGGTATTTTTTCACACCCCTGTGTATATATACCCATGTGCCTATTAATAATGATATTATGCAAGATGTTCCAATATAAGGCAAAAAGAAACGTGAAATATATGGGAATGATTTCAATTTTCACGGCGGGGACAAAAGCACCCGGCCATGAGAAGTTTCAGCCTGTCCGTAAACTTGATATATAGAGAACACATCGGTAGTTTTCACAACCCTTTGTTGGTATATACCCAATGTGCCTATTAATAATGATATTATGCAATACGTTCCAATATAAGGCAAAAAAAAAGTGAAATATATGGGACTGATTTAAATTTTCACGGCGGGGACAAAAGCACTCGGCCATGAGAAGTTTCAGCCTGTCCGTAAACTTGATATATAGAGAACACATCGGTATTTTTTCACACCCCTGTGTTGGTATATACCCAATGTGCCTATTAATAATGATATTATGCAATATGTTCCAATATAAGGCAAAAAGAAACGTGAAATATATGGGAATGATTTCAATTTTTTCACGGCGGGGACAAAAGCACCCGGCCATGAGAAGTTTCAGCCTGTCCGTAAACTTGATATATAGACGAAACTAATCGTATTTTTTCACACCCCTGTGTTGGTATAATTACCCAATGTGCCTATTAATAATGATATTATGCAATACGTTCCAATACAAGGCAAAACAAACGTGAAATATATGGGACTGATTTCAATTTTCACAGGCGGGGACAAAAGCACCCGGCCATGAGAAGTTTCAGCCTGTCCGTAAACTTGATATATAGAGAACACACCCAACGATCTAGTTTTTCTTTTTCACAACCCTTTAGTTGGTATATACCCAATGTGCCTATAATAATGATATATGAACATTCTACGATCCAATATAAGGCAAAAAAAGTGAAATATATGGGACTGATTTAAATTTTCACGGCGGGGACAAAAGCACCCGGCCATGAGAAGTTTCAGCCTGTCCGTAAACTTGATATATAGAGAACACATCGGTAGTTTTTCACAACCCTTTGTTGGTATATACCCAATGTGCCTATTAATAATGATAGTATGCAATACGTTCCAATATAAGGAAAAAAACGTGAAATATATGGGACTGATTTCAATTTTCACGGTGGGGACAAAAGCACCCGGCCATGAGAAGTTTCAGCCTGTCCGTAAACTTGATATATAGAGAACACATCGGTAGTTACATTTCTGACACAAAATTAATGTGGCCGGATTAGCTCAGTGGGTGGAGCGTCGGACTGCGGATCGGGAGACCCCGAATTCAATTCCCACCTCGACTCGCTCCGAATGGCCGATTCTGCGTGTCCTTGGGCAACTTCGTGATAGCCTAGTCCTTTCGGATGGTGACATAAATAGTCGGTCCCGACATGCAAGGTCATCGAGATAGTGCCGTAGTTAAATCAAAGCATTTCCATTTCTGACACAGTAATACATTTGAATGTGTTTTAGAAATTCAACGAGTATGCTCCATCTTACAGGAACTATTAAAACATTAAAGTAAAGAATATCTGTAGAAACCGGTATACGGAATTACCGGACCGTATTTCACCTAAGCAGTCACACAATTATACACATCTGTCCGCCTTGCACTTACATAAAGACATAAACATTTAAAAAATTGGCTGTTTTGGACATACACTGGTCGCAAAACCAACAAACTCCAGTTACAGCTACAAATATATTCAACAAATATCAGGGCTGTATCCAGACATAAAACTGAAACTAGGCGAAAATGGTGTGCGTACATTGGAGCGAAGGGTGTGTCCTTAGATTGCCGTAGATGCAATTAGACTACCGGATACGACATTACATGTACATATGATACCCAGAAAACAAATAGAGAACCGTCCTACATTTTCAAAATATTCATTTATCTGCACAAGCTACACAAACACACTCATTCGACCGGTGACTTATTCGTGTTTTACTTCATGTAACACATACAATGTACTTAAAATACAATTTGATATAAACTATAATTACTTGCTAGTAGATGCACTAATCTAATATGTGGCTGTGACTCGAGAAATTGGGCTTATGGTATTTGTGACCAGTATAGCTCCTGATCAAATAGCACACTTTATTATATACCTACACATAGTTATACGATGTAAATAAAAGTCATATGTTCTCATCGATGAAATAAACAACTTCCGGTGAAAATACGACTACTTCCGCTATCTATATTCATAAAATCTATGTTCGGGAAAACAGCGCAAATAGGCTGCAAATACACATTCATTACCGTATACAGTCTAAAAAAACTGCTAATTTCCATGGAGCGGTATACAATAAATAGAATATTCATATTTTTGCAACGAATATGACATATGATTCATCTCGTGGTGTGAAATGTCCATATTTCACTCGTGCCGTTATAACGGCACTCGTGAAATATGGACATTTCACGCCACTCGATGAACATATATGTCATATTCGTTGCAAAAATATGAATAACGGCACTCGTGAAATATGGACATTTCACACCACGAGATGAACATATATGTCATATTCGTTGCAAAAATATGAATATCCTCTATCTTGTCACCTGATACGATCTATATTCCTTGTTAGCAGCATACCGGGTGTTTCATTGATACAATAGTGAACAGTACAGATCCTGATCAGACTGTGCGGATGCACAGGCTGATCTGGATATGCATTGATCGCAAAACCCACAAGCCCCATTTATCCAGCCACAGCCACATATGACTTCAACATGCTTCCGTGACTACACAATGTCAGGGGCGTAGCAACCTATTTTATATACATGTACATTTTTTTATTTCAAGAAATGTATTGTGGTATTTCTGGTGCGACAATCCTCACCAATGATAACCATTGGAAATAACGATATGTCGCACCAATGACTACGATTTTGTCGTACCAATAGTGTGTCTTATTACGTTTGATATTACATTAAGACATGAAAATAGCATGACCGAAACTGTACGTTATTGGCATACTGTCCGGCATACTTAAATAGGAAATCTTAGATTCTTTATGAATACGGGCCCTGGCTACTGTCTTTTGATATTACGTTTATCAGGCAAGGCTATGAAACGCATAGGAATTCTGAGGCTTGCCTGATACACTTGATATCAAAAGACAGAAGCCTAGTATTCTATTTATCAGGTAACGTTTTATGCTCGAAAAGGAGCACATATGGCGTCGATATCTATCGACAGAACGCGGACTTGTTTACGTTGCGTCATTACACTGACGTCATTCGGCAACGTCACGGTGAGGTCTTCCTACCAATGGAACTTCAGTTTTCACTTCGTTGTAACCCGGATGTTTGTATCAGGTAAATGCTGTCTGCTTTTGCTAAATGGCATTGGTCTAATCCAGTCCGATTATGAGTTTAAAAGAACAAAATGTTTGAACAATGTTCGATAATTCAAGTCCGAGAGTGGATTATTTGTCCAATTTTCTAAACAACAAATGCAATATTGATGGTCTCTGGAACGTTAGGAATATGTTATACAAATGTACCTGTGAAATATACTTAATTTTAAGACTGCGTGTAAGCTGCCGCCGGATTATGTATTGTATATTTTAAAACAGTATTTAAACGCCCGTTAATCAAGTTTCATGTATTTCACATGCTTCTAACGTGCTATTCATGTTCCATAAGAACCACTGGAGTTGTAACAAGAGGAAGTAACTATATGTATTATGAAAATAGACGATGATAAATCGATAAAAACAGAGATGTCCTTCCGTCCAAGTAGATATACTTCGTTTATTTCTATTGTTCTCCATTTAGCATGTGAACTATATTTGATAACGTTTTTTTACTGAGGCAAAATAGATGGGATATGATGTGTGTTATACTGCAATATTACCAGGCCTACTGCTCTAATCTCAGCAATACTGCGCATGCTCTACTGTTATTAATTACTGCCCACAGTGATTTACATTTAGTATATATATCTCAGCTACCCATTGCTTGCTAACTTCTTACCGCTGAATGATAAAGACCATAATCAGAACGCATGTTGCAACGACCATACGTTCTATTTCAACAACCATAGTAATGTCACGGTTCGGATCTAGTAACTCAGTAGAGAAGATGTGCATCTGTGCCCGGTTAGCTCGGTCGGTAGAGCGACCGCCTTGTAAGCGGGAGGTGCCTGGTTCGAGTCCCGGGTCGGGTGCATATTTTCTCTTCCTGTTACAGCAATATATTGAATTGAATGGCCCCATGGGCACAGATAACAACGTCCATAATTTCACAACCACAGTCACCAACGGGGACATGTCGTTTAATGCACTTATCAATCACACATCACGTGTGGTAGAATATATACCATAAATATGGATGTGATTGGAGAAATCGGAGTTATGAGATTTGTGACCAGTGTAGTTCCTGATAAAATAGCACACTCCTGTATCCTAATAACGATCTGTATTTCGTGTTAGAAGCATGTCAGATGTTTCATTGATGGAATGGCGAACAGTGCAGATCCAGATCAGACTGTGTGAATGCACATGTTGATCTGGATCTACGATCGTACACTGGTCCAAAAACCTATGTGCCCCATTTCACTAGTCCCAGCCATAAATTACGACTGTCTGCTTCGTAAGTGTCATCAATGACACTCGCCATGTTTATTTACGTATTTTGACAGGTCACATAAACCTCGCGATCGAGGTGGTTCAATGCAGCTATGTATACCTATTGGAATATATATTCCATCAACTTTTCCACTTTGTGCTGTTATAAAAAAAACCATTAAAAACACAATTTTTATTTTTTCAATATATTTTCTAATTGCTTTTCACAAAACTTTCAGAAGGAGCCTGGTTTTATGATTTGTTTTGTTAAATACGTATGCAAATTTAATGGGGGACATGTCAAGACATCTGACTTTAATAGTTTAGAAAATTGTTGGCATATTTTTTTAAAAATATAACGCTTTTTTTCTTAGTTTCTTAGTGTCATGTCCAGTAGCCGATTTCATCAACATTGCAAAGTATACTTATCTAGCAAAGTATACTTTGAGGGAGTAATCATTTACTTTTCCCAAAATACATTATTTTATATAGAACTAACCACTGCATATATTTGATGATTAAAAGTATGCAGAATTATTATACTGAATTTATTACATTATCACAGCCAAAATGGCTGTGATAATGTAATAAAGTCAGTATAATAAAAATTAATAAATCTATCCTAAAATTGAAAATTTCTCCCTCAAAGTATACTTTGCTAGAAAAGTATACTTTGCAATGTTGATGAAATAGGCTACAGGTCCTGATTGATCAAGTGTTGATAGGTTGATGAAATAGGCTACTGGCTACATAGCCAAGTTTCGGAGTCAATGTTCATTTGTTTTCGAAGCTATTTGAAGGTCCTTTTGACATTGACTCACACTATGTCCGAAAAAAAGCGGAAGTTCACAATGAACTCACAATTAGAAAACCTTCAATACAAATTTGAAACCGAACAAAACGCGCAGTAATTATAAAAGCCAATGACAAGTGCATGATCACGTGGTTACAACAACAACAACAATGGCTGGACGTGTTGAAAGCGCTCCCACTCCAAAGTAAGTATTATTTGATATTGTCCTTAATGGGCAACGGATTTTGATGAAATATGGCGCAGTTGCAGTTGGTAGTCCCGGGAGTTCGGCACATACCTATCTCGTTTTTGCGAAGAATCGATTTCCGTGTCAGTAGACACGGAAATCGATTCTTCGCGAAAACGACAGAAGTTTGGGCCAAAGTACCGAGACCACCGGATTCAGACGCGTTTGATGCGCCATATTTCATCAAAATCCGTTACATAATACGGACAAAATAAACGAATACGTACTTCGAATCGGAGGGCTTCTGGAAGTTTCAGTATGTGTTTCTGTTGTTTTAACCACGTGATCATACACCTTGAAAGAGAGTCGATAGTAGTTTACATGACTCGTAGATTCACTCGTATGTATTATTCATTTCCTAGCCTCGTTTATTATGAAATGCGTACCCGTTTAAAAGTGCATATCAGGATTTTTGTTTTGAAGAAAATACTATAAAAAAATGTATTTTCTTAAACAAATCGTGATATGCCACTTTAAGAAATATCATATTACATCATCACTCATGTGAGTTCCTCTATGCCTTAAGTGCAAGATGTTCGAAATTCGTATTATTATAAGACGTAATAAAGTTTATTTACCTACAATGAGCTCGTATAATTATAGGATAGGTGATAAAAACACTAGACATTTGAAAAGCCGGAGCATAAAGAAAGTTGTTTATATACAAGTACATAGCTGGTCAATTCGTTCATTTAGATAAACTACAAACGCAATACAATGATTGAGTGTGGTGTTGGGACTATACTTGTAGTGACAGTGTTATTGGCATCAACAGGTATAATTATGCAATCATTCATTACTTAATGGCTGATAGTTAATAAAATATCTATATTATTATTATATATAGTACCATATGCGTAAAAGTATTAAAAAACACTTCAGTTTAGCTTAAGCTGGTGTCAGGAGGCGTTTGTATCATGGACTTTGACAAAATAGCACAGTGGCACAAATGAACAAGAGAAATAAAACTTTACATATATAGAGAATAGTAGGTTAGTGCCGTGAATGGGAAAAATATCTGGCAAGGCTTAGGAAACGGGATGGGCGAGGCTCTACTATTCTATTTATCCCGTCAACACCTACAAATAGATTTAAAATGCAATAAAAATAACCCCAGCCACCGCACATATTCATACGCAGTGATTAGGTCGTATTGACAGGATATCAAAAATGTTTCACGGCACCGTGTTTCACGGCACATACGCACTGTGTTGACGGGATAAATACTTTTTCTGGGAGTCGTGTTCGGCGATTATCATGGGTCGCATGACTACTGAGTATGTCTTGTACTTTTGTATTACATTTAGTTTTTTGTAGTAGATGACTGATAGTGGACGTTGAAAAAAAACCGATATAACAACTATTTCAAACCAAAGTCAAGAGATCCATGCAAATCATCGAAGTTGATTGCAAGAAAGCATGTATATAGATGAGCTGTGTTTGAAGAAATTGGGCTTTTTAGATTTGTGACCAATATAGCTGTTGCTCAAATATCACACTCCCGTAGCCTGTAGCCTATTTCACCAACATTGCAAAGTATACTTACCGTATCTAGCAAAGTGCACTTTGAGGGAGAAATTTTCAATTTTATGATACATTTATTATTTTGTATTATACTGAATTTATTACATTATCACAGCCATTTTGGCTGTGATAATGTAATAAATTCAGTCTAATAATTCTGCATACTTTTAATCATCAAATATATGCAGTCTATGTTAGTTCTATATGACATAATGCATTTCAGGAAAAATAAATGATTACTCCCTCAAAGTATACTTTGCAATGTTGGTGAAATCGGCTACAGATAACGATACATATTGCTTGTTAGAAGCATGAGTGGTTCACTGATGTAATGGCAAACAGTGCAGATCATGTGAGACCGTTCGGATGCATATGCTGATCTGGATCTATATCATTTGTAATGTACATTTTGTTCGGATAGGTACGAGTGTCTTGTCATGTTGCAGAATACAAAAGAATGGCCAACACGATATTTAAATACACATGCGCCAAGTACATGTATGTAGTAACAGTACATTTCTCTTGCTTTCACCAGTATCGAAGTGAATGCGTAGTACATTGGCTGCTTTTTTACTTTTCATTTGCCTTAAAAAAGAAAGAATACAATGTACACACGATGGGAAGTTTAGAGCATGTACATTTATATTTCAGGGTTGCATTGCCATGCTGAGCAAAGGTACCGTAAAGTGATCGCCAAGTCTGTGGCATTTAAAGTAGCTGATCATGAGTACGGCGTTGGGGAAGCAATACTGGCAACTTGTAGTAGGACCTCTAGTAATGCATACGGGGAACACGACAAAGAACACATTCACAGCCCTATCAAATGTCCTGAATTTATCCGCAACGTGGAGATTTCAGAAAACGACAATGGTATTGCAGAGCAAGAAGGGACAATAGACAAGGGAAAGGGTACCGACAAGCGCAACGATACTGCTAAACATGTCAATAAGCTTGAACATATTTTGAAAAATAGACAAAAGCCTCACACTGCAGCTGACCAGACCAGACAACCAAAGACAGGCAATACAGGTGTTGATGAACTGGCTAGAAAACCCATCAAGCCAACAAAGTCAGCACTACTACCAGAGCGAGTGCGAAAGAGAAACAAAAGTACAGCAAACGCAAACTATGATATCGAAAACGTTGGCACGACGACTGCAACTCCTCGAAGTAGCAGCGTGCACCATGATGATCATGCTTCAGAAACAATGTCTACAAATCAAACGGTCCCAAAAGGCGACAGCGTGGCAGTTCCGCCAATAAGCACCTACATCGTGGGTGGGACATTTGGTAGGAAGGAGCGGAAGCCGTGGCAGGCGTCTATACAGTTTGTGGGAACAGACAATTGCTGGCACCATTTCTGCGGAGCCGCCCTGGTCGACCGCCAATGGATCGTAACGGCAGCTCATTGTGTCGCTGACTTGGAGTAAGTATGAGATAGGAGGATGAAATGCGACTTTTGGATAAAAATAAATAATATATCAGAGCTCCAGATAAGGTGCGTATTTGCGTAAATACCCAATTAAAATTGTCAAAAACCCATTGAAATCAGAAGTAGCGAGTATCAAAAAGCAATAAAGATGTTATGGTACCTTTATCATGCTGCAGAAAACAATAAACAGACCACAACTATACCATATTTTTCTTATTTAACATGAAAACACATATTGGTATTTCATTAGAATTAGACAATTCCAATGAAATGCCAAGATATGTTTTCATTTCGATTTCGAAGCAAACTATTCAATAATTGCTGTCTGTTAATGTGCAAACAGTAGTGTGATTTTATTTTACCAAATTAAAATTTTGAAATACCCAATTGCTTCAGAAATTATATAGAGGAAATTCCATCGTATATTTTGAATAGCGGTAAATAATACACGAGTGTGCGTCGGCTTCCGCGTAAGCAACGAGTGAGCGTAGCGAATGGGTTTCTTGCACGGACGCCGACGGACACGAATGTATTATTTCCGCTATTCAAACATGTACGATGGAATATCCTATTTATTACACTTCCACGGCGGATACATCTGCACATTTAGTCTATTTTTGAGATTATAATCAATGAATTGTGATGAGCGCATGAATAGTTATACAATGACGTGTTTTCCCGCGTTTTGACGTTACGTTGTGTGACGTCAAATGTGACGTCATGTAAACTTTTTAAAATTACGCAGCTGTTTCTATGAACCAGATATATTTGAGTGCATGTATGGAATGTGTTTAACATTCTAGATTAGTCGAGACCCTTTCCAAATTTTCAAATAACTGTAGTTTGACTGTAATACAAATTAAACATTTTGCATGGTAGCTCGTGGTTTCCAAGAAAACAGGCGCGCAATTACGGGTGTTCTCTTCACGGTGTATTATTTGTAAGGAGTTGATTACTGGTTTTCTCTCACAGCGAAATCCGTGCAAATAATTTGCAAGAGTGTAATAAAGAGTGATAATACGCAATTACTAATTCCTTATCTGGAGCCCTGATATATACACACTACCGTCTGAGTCACTCTTGCCAACATTTGCCAATGTCTTTATTTCAAAATACTTGAATGTTGTGATTGAAATCAAGCTGCTTGATTGGCTGAGTATGATCAGTGCAGGTTGTCCAGAAATATGTAACCCAAACATCACAGATTATATTTGTACGAGAAATATACCTTTTCGTTGAAAAGAAATCTGAAAAACTGACATTTTTCAATCTACCTTTTTTAACACACACAAAAAGTTAAAATTAAGCAAACTCATACATTTATCACAAATTCGATGTTATTTGTTAATACTTTTTAAGACGTGGTGTTCAGTATGTGATTAAAAATGTACTGTACGTATGATCAGATTCCAGAGTTATTCACCTTCTCAGTTTTAGATGACCTATTAGATGGTTTAAATGGCACAATATATGGAATGTGTGCTTTGGCAATGTCTATATGTAGTTTGTAGTGCATCTCATCACCAAATGTCCTCATTGTGACATCGTTCCGACGTCGTTCAGACATTGTTCTGACGCAGTGGCGAATGGACAGTAGCTGAAGGCAGGCATGGTATTATTATAACGAGCACTGCATAATTATGGCACTCTGTTGCTGATCAAGACCAGTAGCCGATTTCACCAACATTGCAAAGTGTGCTTATCTAGCAAAGTATACTTTGAGGGAGAAACTTTCAATTTTAGGATACATATATTAATTTTTATTACACTGAATTTATTATCACAGCCATTTTGGCTGTGATAATGTAATAAATTCAGTATAATAATTCTGCACAGTTTTAATCATCAAATATATGCAAGCATTAGTTCTGTATGAAATAATGCATTTCGGAAAAATCCATGATTACTCCCTCAACGTATACTTTGCTACATGTATATAGGTATACTGTACTTTGCAATTTTGATTAAATCGGCTACTGATCAATGCAAATATTGTACCGCAGATATACATTGACATGTTTATGTACTGCTATGTCTTCAGTACGATTACATCGTGCACATCAAACGTACGTCATACAGAGAATAGTAGGTTAGTGCCGTGAATGGGAAACAATATCTGGCAAGGCTTAGGAAACGGGATGAGCGAAGCTCTGCCGAGCACATCCCGTTTCCGTGCCGCGCCAGATATTTTTCACATTCACAACACTAACCTACTATTCTATTTATCCCGTTAAAACCTACAAATAGCTTTAAAACGCAATAAAAAAATAACCCCAGCCACCGCACATATTCATACGCAGTGATTAGGTCGTATTGACAGGATATCAAAAATGTTTCTCGTCAAATATGCATTGTGTTGACGGGATAAAATATAATAATGAGATTTATGTCAGTCTCTATTTATCTCCATGTAGAATATAACATATACTTTGGATGAGTATGAACTTTTTATTTTTGTATTTTCCTATTACGGACGTTTACATGTACATGTATATTCAAATGGAGGTGCATGTTAGTCACTATTTCTTTTTTGTAGAAAATAAAGATGTATATGCATATCAGACGCGTAAGAAACATTAAATTGTGAGTTCAACTATGTATTGTTATATAATATGTACATGATACATGATGTATTTAAAAATTGAAAATAAACCATTTAGTAAAAAAAACAACATTAAATTGCCACTCTGACTTGAGTATCTCTTTTATCCCGTCAACACAGTGCGTATATGCCGTGAAACACGGTGCTGTGAAACATTTTTGATATGCAGTCAATACGACATAATCACTGCGTATGAATATGTTTTTTGAATGTTAAAGCCATTTGTAAGTTTTGACGGGATACATAGAATAATACGTTAGTGCCGTGAATGGGAAAAAATATCTGGCAAGGCTTAGAAAACGGGATGTGCGAGGCAGAGCCTCGCCCATCCCGTTTTCTAAGCCTTGCCAGATAGTTTTTCCCATTCACGGCACTAACCTACTATTCTCTATATTGCAGCAATTACACAATACAGGTGGTACTCGGAGACTACAACCTGGGCAGTCTGTCTGGGCGGGAACAATATGTAGACCCGGCGAGGATTCTCTATGTAAGGGCACTGTGTGCATATTGTCACAGGCGGTCTGGTCGGTGATAGGATGGCATAATATATTGTTTGGAGGTGAAAAAACGAGCATTTGTATTTCGTCATACAGTGCAACCTCTCTACAACAGCCACCCATGGGAAGACACAAAACTGGCTGTTGTAGAGAGGTGGCTGTTGTAGGGAGGTTAACGCTGAATTAAATGTTGTCGTCTGCTGTTATTTATTTTCTTCGATTATTCTCATAAAAAAACATGTTTTGACAGCATTTTAGAATCATTTCCAATGTAAATGATTCTAAAGTGCTGCCAAACCATGTTTTTATTGAGAATTAAGGCAAAATATAAAGCAACAGCAGACGATTTTCGTGCTCATCAGTCTAAATATAGTGGACATCATCAATTTCGGACATAAAATAGTGGCTGTTACAGAGAGGCCGTTCGGGGAGGTTCGACTGTATTTACATTTAGACATGCAGAAAAAAACATATGTAGACAAATATTAGTAAAACACATGTTTTGTTTTCTACAATGCTACATGTCCGAAACACTAATTACATATGACTACAAATGTTTTTGTTTTCTTCCCGTGACAAACATTATGAAACATATGTAGGTTATTTTAGTTTTTCTACATGTATAAACAGATAATTAAATATGGCTACACATGTTTTTTTTCTGCATGTCTAAACAGATAATTAAACCATCCTATCACAATTAAAAACAACTATAGTAGAATCTCCATAAATAGGCATACACTGTTCATGTGGTTCACTCGAATGTATATCTAACGATAACGTGTGTTCGTTATTTCGAGCCATGCCTAGCTCGAAATAACGAACACACGTTATTATGATGCATAGACGTCTTTGTCGTGTAATTTTAGTTTCATACTCGGTGAAGTATGTATCCTAAATGCTGCAAAAGGTGTCCTTGTGCGTTATTCCAGTGATGTTACACGTGTTATGCTCCCGACCCTTGGTACAGTCGAACCTCCCCGAACGGCCACCTCTCTACAACAACACCCTCTCTGTAACAGCCGCTATTTTATATCCCAAATGGACGATTTCCTCTATATCTAACCCTTAGACTGCCGTCGTATGCTGTTGCTTTTGCCTTCTTTCTCAATAAAAACATGTTTTGACAGCATTTTAGAATCATTTCCATTGGAAATGATTCTAAAACGTTGCCAAAACATGTTTTTGATGAGAATTATCGGAGACATAAATAAACAGCGGACAACAAAATTTAATTCAGCATTAACCTCCCGTTATCCCATGGGTAGCTGTTGTAGAGAGGTTGTACTTTATATGTTGAGCACAACTGACAGCTCGGTGATGTTCGCCTCCGATTTGTTATCACTTTGATGAGTTTCACATACAATGGTACTATGGGCGTAGTCCTGGACAGAACAAGCACAAAAACACCGCACTTGTCAGTGTTCCGGCAGTTGGATTTTGCGTTTATTCTGGATATCTGTCTGGAATTTGACTGTGTTCATATTCATTAACTACAGTGAAAAGTCTCTGAATCGGACAACATAGGGACCTCACACGGTGTCCGGTATAGAGATTCCATAGTTATCAATAGATAGACTTTAAATGGAAGAATTGTTCGGATATAAAACAATACATAGTTTCTTCGCAATTAATTATTTTCCTTTTGAACCATCATTTATATTAACCTCGCCTTTAATTATGTATTTTATTTATCCCGTCAACACAGTGCGTATGTGCCGTGAAACACGGTGCCGTGAAACATTTTTGATATCATATCAATACGACCTAATCACAGCGTATGAATATGTGCGGCGGCTGGGATTATTTTGTTTGCATTTTAAAGCCATTAGTAGGTGTTGACGGGATAAATAGAATAGTAGGTTAGTGCCGTGAATGGGAAAAATATCTGGCGCGGCTCGGAAACGGGATGTGCTCGGCAGAGCCTCGCCCATCCCGTTTCCTAAGCCTTGCCAGATATTCTTTTCCCATTCACGGCACTAACCTACTATTCTCTATTTATTTACAGCACGGCTAATTTCCATGGAGTGGTATATAATAAATAGAATATTCATATTTTTGCAACGAATATGACATTATATGTTCATCGAGTGGTGTGAAATGTACATATTTCACTCGTGCCTATCGATGAACATATATGTCATATTCGTTGCAAAATTAACGGCACTCGTGAAATGTACATTTCACACCACTCGATGAACATATATGTCATATTCGTTGCAAAAATATGAATATCCTCTATTTATTTACAGCACGGCTACTATAATCCGAACAATTTCGAGCACGACATAGCTGTGGTGCAACTAGCGGATTTAGTAGAATTTAATGATAACGTTTACAGCATCACCTTGGCAGACCATTCGGAATCTTTCGGCTCTACTGATGAATGTTACATCACAGGATGGGGAGTAACCGATGGTAAGCTATGACGACTACATAATGTCCACACACACTTACTGTAGCTGCGGTAGCTGCGGTAGCATACTACGGGCGGTATGGAAGTATTGCAGAGTTACTGCCCGTAACTATTTATTACGGATGCCACCAGGTCGATTTTTATGACGGACATCAATCGAAAGATTAATCACTCAGGTTTCGGGGTCTAAATGTTAAGTTTCAGTCTATTGTATTAATCAAATCAAGAAAGTACATATAGTATGTATACAACGGCATACAAAGTATGTCAAGGTGTATATAGTTTTCTTATTTCCGTCCATCCGTACGATTTGCGTTATAGTTTTTGTTTGTCGGTCCATGCGTCGGCGGGTGGTATCCACGAGCATCTGCTCATTCGCACGTGTTTTATTTATTTAACATGTTTAAAGGCAAGACTTCTGTATTTCAGGATCGACGAATGTTGGATCTAACATTCTGCGTGAGAGTGAAATGACGGTGATAACGGAGCTGGAGTGTGAGCAAAATTACGGTAATGTCGTCACGGATAAGCAGCTATGTGTCGTCAGTCAGGATGCATCAGCATGCAGGGTGAGTGACTGAAATATCACAGGTGAAAGAAATGCCCATTGAAAATTAGCACAATTCTGCCCACCTGGGGGCCGTTTCATTAAACTACGACTAAAATGTTCGTAAGTGCAAAATTGTGATGGTCTGTAAATTTCACATTAACAATGTTTTCTTGTAAACAATTGATGAATTTACATTTATTGAGCATATGTTGCAGCATATGCTCAATAAATGTAAATCCATCAATTGATGTACTGTACGACAACATACTTATGTGCGGGGTAACATGATTTTTAACTGGCATGGTTTTATCATATGGGGTTGCGACTGGAGAAATGGGGCTTATGGGTTTCGCAACAAGTGTATACTCACATCAGCCTGTGAATCCGCATAGTCTGATCAGCATATGCACTGTTCGACATTCCATCAATGAAACACATGTCATGCTTCTAACAAGCATTACAGGTCGCTATCGGTCTACGGTAGTGTGCTATTTGATCAGGAACTACACTGGTCACAAATCCCATAATCCTTAATTTCTCCAGTCACTGCCACATATACCCGAGCCCTTCGTTTCTGGATATTCTGGGCTGATGGATGACCTCAATATCTATCTCAAGGTGTATGATCACGTGGTACTAACAACAACAACAACAAGTACTGAACCATCCAGAATCCACCTGATTCAAAGTACTTATTCTTTCAACGGATTGAAATATGGCGCTTCAAACGCGTCTTGTTAAGCTGCATTTGGTGGTCTTTGTATGTTCGCCCAAACTTCTGCACCGACACGAAAATCGATTCTTCGCAAAAAAACGACATAAGTCTGTGCCGAACTCCATGGACCACCAAATGCAGCTCATGAAGACGTGTTTGCTGCGCCATATTTCATCAAAATCCGTTTCATATTAAGGACACTATCAAATAATACTTAATTTGGAGTGGGCGACGTTGTTGTTGTTGTAACCACGTGATCATGCACCTTGTATCTACTATGAAACTATGTTTGTTTTGAGAATATTTGCACACGTGAGAGAATATTTGCACTCGCTTCCCTAAGACAAGCAAATTTTCAACCCGCCTCTGGTCAGCATGTACGTGTATTAATTATACATCATCATTGGCTATGCTACAAAATTGCGTACTTGTGTAGTTACTTTCTTTTTATATTTTTAAGCTATAATATTTTGCTAGCGATCATGAGAACATTTTATTTTTAAATTATGTCGTATCGTATATGTTATTTCTTTCCGAAATTGAGTTCACAACACTTAACTGTGGTGTTTTGAAAATTATATCCAATGTTGACACAAAATAAATATATCCAATGTTGACACAAAATAAATTATATCCAATAAATAAATTATAAATGCTGACACAAAATAAATTATATCCAATGTTGACACAAAATAAATCTTGCGCGTGTTCACTGCAATGCTGGTCATATTTCAACATCATTTATAGCAATTAATGTATTTTTGAATCCATATCGGCGAACTACAAATAGATATAATACGACTGAAAATATCACACACTGTCCCAATTCCGCGTTTCTCAGCGCATTTAATAAACGTATGGCACACATGTGAACTTGTATTATTATAAAAGCAAAGTGCACTTTACGCGGAATCTCGTGTGAACACGTCGTCACCTGAGAGTTAACTCTTGTTCACTATATTATTAAGTTTATGTGTATACCTTTAGACAAAGTGTGCTAGCATGTAATAACTGTAGCCTATTTCACCAACCTATCAACACTTGATCAATCAGGACCTGTAGCCTATTTCATCAACCTATCAACACTTGATCAATCAGGACCTGTAGCCTATTTCATCAACCTATCAACACTTGATCAATCAGGACCTGTAGCCTATTTCATCAACCTATCAACACTTGATCAATCAGGACCTGTAGCCTATTTCATCAACCTATCAACACTTGATCAATCAGGACCTGTAGCCTATTTCACCAACCTATCAACACTTGATCAATCAGGACCTGTAGCCTATTTCATCAACCTATCAACACTTGATCAATCAGGACCTGTAGCCTATTTCATCAACCTATCAACACTTGATCAATCAGGACCTGTAGCCTATTTCATCAACCTATCAACACTTGATCAATCAGGACCTGTAGCCTATTTCATCAACCTATCAACACTTGATCAATCAGGACCTGTAGCCTATTTCACCAACATTGCAAAGTATACTTTTCTAGCAAAGTATACTTTGAGGGAGAAATTTTCAATTTATGGATAAATTTATTAATTTTTATTATACTGAATTTATTACATTATCACAGCCATTTTGGCTGTGATAATGTAATAAATTCAGTATAATAATTCTGCATACTTTTAATCATCAAATATATGCAGTCGTTAGTTCTACATGTATATGAAATAATGCATTTCAGGAAAAATAAATGATTGCTCCCTCACAGTATACTTTGCTAGATAAGAATACTTTGCAATTTTGACGACATCGACTAAATCACAAAAAAACAACATTTCCAAACTGCATTCAGGAACTGTTTTGTTATAAATGTGACGGTGACTGGAACATTGGGCTAATGGGTTTTGCGACCAGTGTAGATCCCGATCATGCCTGTGCATCCACACAGTCTGATCAGGATCTACATTGTTCGCCATTCTATCAATGAAACTCCCGTCATGCTTCTGACAAACAATATATAATCGGTATCGGGCTACAGGTGTATGCTATTTGATCAGCAGCCACACTGGCCACACGTTACACAGTTCCAATTTCTCCAGTCACAGCCACAAATGTGTCACATGTGGAAACTCGGTAGAAATGTATCTTGTGCAATGCTTATTGACTATTGAATGTGTACGGACAACAATACTGCTCGCAACTCTAGTTGTGCTGGCTCCCACAGGTGGAAGACACGAACCTGTGACACACAAAAAAATGCTCATTACAAAAAATCCGTTACCCAACCCACTTGGTCTCATACAGTACTATCTTCTATAATAGAAGATAGTACTGTATGAGACCAAGTGGGTGGGGCAACGGATTTATTACAGACGATTGTGCTGTATGAGACCAAGTGTGTGGGGTAACGGATTTTTTGTAATGGGCATTTTTTGGTGTCACAGGTCCGAGTCTTCCACCTGTGCTGGCTCCTTCCGTACCAGTTGTAAACATTATCACACAATATACATTTCTACTGAACACGTAATTTGGCCTGTTGCCCGCACCACAACTATGTGTATTGTGATGCGGGTAACAAGTTGTGATGCGGGCAGCAGTCAAAATATACGAGCGTACTAGGTAAGGTCTGGTTTTTTAAAATAGTTCTTCCATTTGATATTTGTACGTGGCATTATGCATAATGTTTGCCCACTTGATATGAGGGATATAAGTACATTTAAGCAAATTTAAATATGCTATCATGGCGAAAGTGGCCGAGCTTGAGATTGTTTTCACATAGGGTAAACCTATGTATTGGGATCGCCTCCGACAGTTAGCCACGCCCCATACGCCCCACCCCCCTCCCCCCACCCACACTCGATGCGATGGTCCGTAGTGATATCTTGGAGTAACCATAACAATAAAATGCATTGTGTTACTCAACGTTTAACTGTCATACGCAACCGCTAATTGAAAATAATATTATGAAAAACTACTTGCACTACACAATATCAACAACGGATGTTCTACGTACAAAAATACATCGGATTATTTTGTTGCGCGTGATTTGCCCCCATTTGCGGCACAAATCGTGCGGTCATCGCTAAATTTAGTAACAGGCTATAATTTTCGGCAGAGTTAACTCCCCTCCAAATACTCTCCGAAACACGCGACGCGTTTAACACACAAACGACATCAAGTTTGACCTTCCGACAGTCTATTTTTAAACTCACCCGACACCTGTTCGAAACAAAATTCGCACGTGTGGGTCTAACTGATGTTTTATCCTCATTCTATCGATGGATTTACAGCGGATTTTAGTGACATTCCCGAATTCGGCCTGATTGACTGGTGGCCAATACACGCCAACATGAGTGTCAATTCTACGTTCAGGGAAGGGGGTCAATAAGTCAGTATGTAAAGTGGTAAATTACAGTCAGGGAACAAATTAATGACAGTATAACACATCCAGCGTATATTAATACCCATATTAATGCAAGTACTGAAAATACGACAAGAAAAATTCTAACAAGTTTGGGCTTACATACATTGAAAATTTTGTCAGCGGTTTCCCCAATGACGTCATTTGTACGTTTTAATATACTCGATCCGGGGCCAACTATTTAATTCACAAAACAGATGTAAACATGGCGATGTACCGACAAGGCATTTTCAGGCACGACACCGCTTCCGTGGCAGAATTCTTGTAACTATTGCTCTTCAATCAGTTTTCAATATATCTATAATGATCAAGGCGGATTCAGGGGGGGGAGGGGAGGGGCGGCGGACCCGGCGCGCTCCCCCATCCCCCCCCCCCCCCTAAAATTCGCCGAGTAAAGATTTGTTTACAAGTTACAAGGCACGTTTCTACGTTCGCATTGTGAATTTATTGTTTATTGGGTTTTTTTTGCTCCAAAATGCGCCAGAACGCAGGAAATGCTATGTAGATTTCCAAAAAAATCCGGGGGGGTGGGGGGAATGCCCCCGGACCCCCCTAGCGCGTTCGATAATATAGTCAAGTATTGCAAAATAGTTACGCCCCTCCCCCCCCCCCCCCCACACTAACCCGAAATCCTGGATCTGCGCCTGATGATCATAGATATCTGGAATCTGTATTTATACTTGAATTGATGATGTCTTGTATATGTGATACCGTATCTTTCTGATATTGCAATGCATAATCTGTAATGTTGTTGAATATTTTGGTACATACTGTAGCAGTGCATACTGTAGTTATGCCATATCAATAGTTTACCCCTTAACCATTAAAACGCTGAAAAAGAAAATTGCCATCTGCTCATTTTGTATATTTTAATCTCTTTAAAAACCTGTTTTGGGAGCGCAGTAGAATCGTCTCAGTATGTTTTTGAAGAGAAAATATAAAAAAATATTTAAAACAGCAGACGACAATTGTCGTTTCCAGCGCTTTAAAGGTATATGCCCACTCAGTAAAGCCCAAAATGTCATTTATAGGAATTAAATAAGTGTATAAGTGTGTCACTATTCCACCAGTTCTAAACGTTACAAGTGCCCGCTATACATATATAATCATTTAGTAATATGTATTTTACTGATAGTGACGCGCGGTGGTATCAGGCTATTTTCATATGCACATGAGGCATGATATTTTTTAATTATTTATACTAAAGAAATGCTTTTAAAGTATGATCATTGCACATCACAAAATAAATACAGAGATTAAATAGT